>OX155972.1:11371294-11838794 GCA_944548615.1 Micropterix aruncella | reverse complement strand
GTTTCGGTGACGTTGCAGCCGCCGTTGTCCAGGGTAGACTGAAGAGCTGTCAATCCGTTGTTTTGCGGGTAGGCCGCGTACCGCTTCCGCCACTGCGTAGGTTATAACGGTGGTGGGGGGCCGGGCTCGGAGCGCGGGAATTTTGAAAATCCGTCCTGCACACAACACTCACTGTATCCTGTTTTACGTCTTTGCGTTCGGCGTTCGGCGGCGGGAACATTTTAAGAAGAGGGTTCCACGTAGAAGAGAGTTTGTAACCGTCGTCTCTGTTAAAGTTAGGGGTTCTTCTTATTTCAATGGCTTCCCGGATCATGCGAGGAAAGTAGAATTGTTCTTTGGATAGCACAATGGGATTTTGAAACTGCATCCAGTGTTTATGTCAAACAACCGCGATAGTCTTCGATTTTATATTATGCTAAGGTTGCCCAGGGAAGGTTAAAGGAGAGGACAAGGTGAGGTATTCGATTAGTGGCTGTGTAAAAATAAATGTTTCTTCAACAACTTTTTGAAAGTATGCAGCGAAGGTGCATGCCTGATAGAGTTAGGGAGCTGAATGGACTGTAAAAGGGTGCGTGTATACAGAAGAATGATGTATCGGAATGGCGAGTGTGTTATCCCGGCTTGATCGAAGTGGAAGACCGTGGCCTCCCAAAGGGTGGAAATTCTCCTTTAGATAGGACGGTGAAGTGGGGTTATTGAGTATATTGTAGAGTAGCGACACGTATGCAAATTTTTTCGATCGCGAATAGGAAGCCAATGAAGTTGCTCACGAAAGCAGCTAACGTGGTCGAACTTTCGCAAATTAAAAACATACCTGAGTAAGTATTTTGCAGACGCTCCAGCTTATTCAAAATAACCTCACTGGCATCTATATAACACACATCACCGTAGTCAAGTATAGGCGTTAAGAGTGTGGACACAATCATTTCTTGTGGAGGACACATGGGGAGAAATCTTTGAAGCCGCCGGAGACTATGAAAACCATGGAAAATGCGACGACTTACTTGGTTTACTTGATCTTGCCAAGAAAGATGTTGATCTATTAGAATTCCAAGGTTTTTGACATTTTTGGTATATTCGACAATTTTTCCATTTACACAAATCGGCGGTAATGAAGTATCTATCTATTTTTGACAATGTTTTTATGCCGCCTATAACAATTGCTTGCGATTTATTTGGATTTATAACTATACCATGTTTTGTAGCCCAAGCAGATATTTGATCTAAATCGGAGTTCATTTTAGTTGTCATATCGTAGTACGACGTTGATCAATCTAATACCATATATAATCAATGGTAGACCTAACTAGGTGGTTTAGTATTATTATTAGGCTATAGGGCAATGAACTTGATTTGGCGTAAGTATGCAGGTGACCGAGGAGCGAAAGGTACGTGACTAGGAACACAAAACACTCACACGCCTCGATAAGTACTTCCTCCGTAACTACTGCCGCTGCCTAATTGGCAAACGGCAAATAGCCATGCGTAGCTACCTACTTACTCGTATCGTGACTGATCAAGGAAGTACACACCTAGGTAATATCGTCTAAAATTAGGACTGTTTATATTGGATGGTATCATACTCATAGTGTTCAAACATGGGTATTATAAGTTCAGGAAATCCTGATGTTGCGTTTTAGATTAGATTAGATTGGATCGTACCACCCAAGCCAGGAGTCCCCTGACCGAGTGGCGGATATATATGGGAGGTGCGGGGGGCGCCCCCCCCCCCCCCCCCTAGACACGGTCGGCCCAGCACCAAGCGGCATTATGACCTGTGACGGGCCACCCCTCACTAGACATCCCTCCAAGTTGTTTGATGTGAGGAGGTGGTGTCATTTGCGGGTTATCTCCGTATTGAAAGTCGATTGAAAGTATATCAGAAGTTATTTATTGTATCAGAAGGAATTTATAGTGATTTATATTGTGATTTATATTTTTAGAGGAACTTATATTGCCAGTTTGTTAACGTTTCCCGAATATGTCAGGGGTTGACGCGAATGGGGTAGCTATCTGCATGAAGTTACGAGGGTGCATGGATAAGGATTATAGTTTGTGATCAGAGTATCTCGTAGGTACTCGACACGGCTCGAGTCTGTAGGAGTTCAGACTGATGCTTGCTCGTCTCGATATAATGAGGAAGGAAGGAAGAGGTACCCAAAATGGTCGGACCCGTTGACCCAACTCGTGAGAGTAGTACCGGGTTGATTCCGCCGCTGTCTTGGGGGGAGTGATCATTCGAGAAATGATACCCTGGTGCTATTTTCGCCGCCTTATAAAGGCCGAAAAATGACGCAATCCAAAATATTCCGAGTAAAAAATGTTGTTCAATGTGACTGATTTGACAAAGTAGTTAAAATTCGTGCTAATTCAGCGCTGCACCAGGTGGAACAATGGCTGTATTGACGTCAGTGCATTTCACTGGAATTCAATGCATTTGTTGACTGGCATGTACAATACTTAGGGATCGTTACAGACCTATGTGTTAATGGCAGTTGGGTCATTATGATCAAAGTGTTAGGGTGGGCACAACTGACAGCTAAGCACCCATCCGGCAGCCTTCACGCAGAAGCGCGAGCCCGGGTAGGACTTGTGCGGCGTCAGCCAGTCGAATATGCATTCCGACTGATAACTGAAACGGCTTTGTTTCCTAAAGAGGGGGGATGGTTGTTAACCTCACGGTAACTGCGTTTAAATCAACCTAGATGCATAAAATCTTTTGCATCTAGGTTGCTGTCCAAATTTGCTCTTCTTCTTCTTAAAGTGCCATCTCCTATCGGAGGTCGGAGGGCCCGTGATGTTGCGGCGCGGAACAGCTCGGTGGTGCTTGAGTTAAACCATTTAAAGAGGTTTTGTAGCCAGTGGGTTCTTCTTAGGCCAGGTCTTCGGTGGCCTTTTATCTTGCCTTGCAGGATTAATTGGAGAAGGTGGTATTTGTTACCACGCATTATGTGGCCCATGTATTGTAATTTCCTTCTGTTTATGGTCTTGAGGGGGAGCTAAGGGGCCCTTGCTGAGTTGGCCACGAATACCCATTCTGTTCAGGATTGGTCACACTCACGGGTCAACACCTATCCGACGGCCTCCACGCATGAAGTGCGAGCCTGGGTAGGAATCTGGCCTTATGGTTAGTTTCCCCTAGCAACCAACCTTCTGGCGCTCCTGGACGGTCTGCGCACCGTGCGGCATAAGCCAATCGATTGCGCACTCTGACTATCAGTCGGGGGAGTCTGGAAGCAGTACTGTTTCCTATATAGAGCGGGGGTGGTTGCGGAAATTACGGCGACTGCTCTTGAAACGACCATCGGCTACCCGATCCTGGGTGAACAGCCGGGAAAAGGATGCCGTGGTCCGCGATAGATTCGGTATACACCGTTTCACCGCTTCGTAAGGGAGCTCGAACTCGTAACCAATCGAGAGACTGGAGTAATCTGGACGCAATTAGAAGAAGGGCGTGAGTGTAAGCCCGCTGGGTAACACTCCTGGCTATCTCGCGGTTAAGGCGTTGGCCTCTTCCGGGTTTATGGCGGAACTTGACGGTCGGCTGTTTTGTTTAAGTCTTCTGCGCTCACTCTAGAGAGATAGAACGACTAATCGTTAAAACTTCACTGGCTCGCCCGTTGTAGTTGACAACTCTAGTTGTTTATGGTCTTCAGTAAATCCAATCCTTTGTGCATTCCTTGCAGCACAGTCTCATTAGTGACTCTTTCCGTCCATTATATTTTCAATATTCTCTTGTAAATCCACATTTCGAAAGCTTCTAACCTTTTACACAAAGTCTGAGTTAATGTCCACGTTTCTACTCCGTACTCTACGGACTGAAAATATAATGCAAATTTGTTCATCACCTTGTAAATGAATTTAGTGTTCTCCTTTACTCTTTTCCTTTCTTTTCCTCCATCGTTGACCGATTCCACGTCCTAGCGTGCTAAATCGTACATCGAGTGTTTTGCTCCTGACTTGAAAATGTAGCAGGTCTGTAAAAGCAGAACCCTTATCGACTTTCCGCGAAGCGAAAGATCATGTTGTCAGCAAAATTAATTTGTCGATACAATAGATCGAAGTTTCATACGATTTTCTTCAACTTCTTTTTGATATGCCGTATTTAAAGATTTAAACACGTAGTGCTCTTCTAACCGTGATCTTTTAAATGTATTTGAAGAAGCCAGTACGTCACAATGCCACTTACATGTGTACTTGTCGCATGAGCAGCTTCATGAAACTTTTGATTTTAAAGGCAAGGAGAAACTATAAACTGTCCTCGTAGACCGCGCTGCACTGGAGGCCGAAATTAACACATATTCTACTCAGAGATCCCTTTGCTATAGGTGAGTAGTCCAACCACGGATAGTTTGTAAGCAGTGGCGTAGCGTGCCTTGGCGGGGCCCCGTATAAAAATTTGTTTGGGGGGCCTTAGGAAGGGAAAAGATTTCTCACAAAAGAATGAAAAATGTTTGCATAAAATTAAAAGAAATATTTATTCATTATAATTACCTATCTGTCACTTTTTCCAAAATTTTTACAAACAATTCAAATTAAATATACACTCTCCTTGCCTTTTTTCGGCAAACTGATTTATTAAATCATTTATAGCTGATGATGACTTTAGTTTTTCTAAAGTTTCTGCCTCTATGAACAATAGTGACAGGTCTGACAAGCGTTCATGTCCCGTCGAAGTTCTTAGGTAATTTTTTATCAGTTTTAATTTTGAAAAACTTCTTTCAGCAGTTGCAGTTGTAACTGGAAGGGTCAAGAAAAAAAGCATGCTGTTATTAACTCCGGAAAACTGGATGCAAGACTATTGAATTTTATCAGCAATAATTCAATGAGTTCCTTAATGGAATGAATTTTTTGAATTTCAGATTTTAAGCATGTTTTTAGAGCCTTTAATTGGTCATAAAGAATAACTGAGATGTCTTTACTGTATTTAGCCGACAGTTTCCTGGAAGCGTTTAATATCTCTTCGTTTGAAGAAGACAGAAGTTTCTCCGGTTGTAATATTTCGAACATACTACTCAGGTTGCCAGGTCAGGTCAGGTCAGGTTGGGGCCCCCGTGGCCCGGGGCTCCCGTATAATTGATACGGAAGATACGGCGGTAGCTACGCCCCTGGTTATAAGCCATTCATATAGAAAATCGCTTTCAGCATCAAGGTTAACGTCTTTTATAAAATTGTACGTTTTACTAGGGTTCCAAGGATGTCTTAGTAATTTCAAACGTAAATCATCATCGACTTGATATATTTTTATTATATTTTTTTATATTATTAAATTATCCAGTACAAGAAAATTGATTTCGGCAAAAAAATAACAAAAGTATAAATAATAATATTTTTACAATGTTTTTTTTGCGAAGCAGATAAGATTACATTTGTGTGGATTTTATCATCCCATTAGATTGTATATCTGTTCTGGGGAGATAGCATTTAAGACATCACCACTTTTATTATTTATTTTTTTTTCATTCATTCATTCCGATCGCTCATTCATTCTTAAAAAAATAAGGTTAATATAATATATAAATATGTATATAAATAAAGAACTAATAATAATTTAGGAAAACGAAAATATTTAAGTTTATATATAAGTAAAATAAATAAATAAAACTACTAAATTGTAAGATGTTCAGAAAAAATACCGAAAAATATTTCATACTTAACCGTATATTTGAAAGATTAGTTATGTAACATTATAATATCATGCTTTCTATATTTGTTTGACGAAATATAATAAAGGAATGACGATTTTAACGGTTTCTGGGTAGTATATAATCTACTCCCTACAATCTATAATCTACTCCCTACAAAATTTAAACAGCTGGAGGACATAAAATTTAAAAAAAAACATCAAGGAGATGCTGATAGGACACCCTTTCTATAATCTGGCCGAATTTGAGGGCCATAATTTTTCAAATATTGTGCCCATTTAAATTACTTAAAAAAGTAGAGCTTAATTGTCTGATTATTTTATACTAGCTGCGCCCACCGGTTTCACCCGCGTGGTGACGGAAAATGGTGATAATGATGATAGAAAACCATATATCTTTATAAATTATAGCCTATGTGTTATTCTGATGTGTAAGCTATATTATTGTAAAGTTTCATCAAAATCCATTCATTAGTTTTTGCGTGAAAGAGTAACAAACATCCATACATACATACAAACTTTCGCGTTTATAATATTAGTAGGATGGTCTTATATATGTACTTTTAGTTTAAAATGCATAACGTAAATTTAATTTGATTATTTAACATTTTACTGACAATTTGAATATTACGATGAATAATTTTACTACGTATCTTTTCGAATTACTAATTACTCCAAACATTAGGCTTCTATTTTGATTATTTATATTTATAGTTTGACAATCTAGTAGTTAGTTCTTGACTACCTATGGATGTTCAATAAAGAGTAGTAACGAGACTTACTACCTAACATAATAATTTTGACACGTCCAAGAGCGGTCTTTAGCCGTCAATTGGACACGGCGAAAATGTAATGTAATGTATAACAAAAAAAGTTATTATTTCACATATTTTTGAGTCTCATTTTCCTCTGTGTACGGACAAAAAACAATATAGTAAATGATTTGGGTAGAAACACCAAATCATTATGATCGCAAGCATCTTCGCGGCCTTTTATCATCTTGCAAAATCCCATCGTATCCTACGCTCAGCGATTACTGATTCATTGTCACGATTTCATGAAGATGAATGCAGCGTGCGCCCATACAACTAAATAATTACGTAATAATTACTTACCTTATTATAAGCAAAGAGTTACGGAGATTGATCCATCCCAATGCATTCACCGGTGGGCGATTTAATTAATTATTTATCATTTCGCAAATAGATATTTGGCTGCATTCGCTTTCCCTTTTGCTTGCTTGCTTGTTTGTATGGGAGCTAATGGGCCCTGTTGCAGTTATGCCACTGCGACCCAACTAAGGACTAAAATTAACCCCTTCATGGCTGTGTTACGGTTGGCTAAACTCACGGGTCAACACCCATCCGACAGCCTCCGCGCAGAAGTGGAAGCCAGGGTAGGGTTCTGGCCTGCGGGCCAGTTTCCCATAGGAATCGACCTTTGGGCGCTCCTGGGCGGTTTGCAAACTATGCGGCGTCAGCCAATCGTTTGTGTATTCCGACTGATAGCCGGGGGAGTCTGGAAACAGCCTTGTTTCCTATAGAGCGGGCTTAGCTGTTAACTTTTATGTTATGCAATAAAACTTATAGAAATACAGTATTTTAACCTTAAATTCACGTCTGCAAAATTACGTAAACTCACGAAATGCGCAAAATTTCGTGTACGCCTCTAACTCGAAAATCCCTACTTTTCAAGAGAGCAAAAACAAATTTTTAAAAAATATTTTTCATTACCTGTATTAGCTAGCCAAAAAGCATTAATGAATTATGTTGCATGAAAATGTATGATTTAATGATGTAAATATATTTTAAATTTTTATTGGGTAGAATATCAGAAAAACTAAAAAAATTGAAGAGTTGTACCAAATGTAGTTTTTGATTTGACTTTTTTGACGTGTCTAATGATTTAAATTAAATCATATCATTAAACACAAAAACAAGCTTTTGGTGAAAATTGATATTTGGTTATTTTATTATAATAGTAACATTATATTTAATAGTAACATTATGGTGCTAAAGCAACAGTCGTAAAACAACAAATACTGAAAATTATTGGAAGATTAATGTTTTCATACCTCGAGTTGTACCAAAATTTAATGCAGAACGTATTGGTACTATTTGGGCTAACTCTAGTTTTAACAAAATACAAGAAAAGTGTGGAAAATTTTAAACGCTATTTTGATACAACATTGATTAAATCTTTTTACACCAAAAATTTAGTTAAATCGGTTTTTTCTCATAGTACAACTCATGATAAATCACTAGACACGAAACATTCGAATAAAAGTCCAAAAAAATGTGCTAGTTGTATCGACCTATCTCCATTAGTAAGAGAGATATCAACACGTGAGTTAGACCAAAAAAATCGCTTTTTTTTACATATGGATCCATTAAAAACGCAATTATGATATAAGCCTGGTTAAATCATTTTGCACAGGAGGCACAGAATTAATCTATGTATTTTCTAAAACTTGTCTCGTCGGTCTTTGGTTCTGAACAATTCCTAAATTTTAATTATTGTCCAAAAATAGCTTTAACCCCTAGAGCCCCAATTGGCCGATATTGGCCACAACACGATTCAGCGTGACGGCCCCGTTTTAATTTTATTTTAATTTAATTTGTTTTATTTTATTATGTTAATATGTTTTATTTTATTTATGGGTACAGAGGTTTGGCAGTAATTAATGTTTTAGTGAGACAGTGTCATAATTAAATTTTTTTACTAATTTTTACTAATTTTTTTTGGGACATCAACTTGTCAATCGGCTGAGGGCCGAGGCCTGAAGGGTTAAGAGGGAAGTTTTTGAAAAAAGTTGTCTGCAATCAAGGACATTAGCTTCCTTTGGTGGGATGGCGATATGGTCTGCGAAGAATATTTTTTAGTATAAATTTCTGCGCAACTTGCAACGGCTCTAGCAGGGTTTTACCACATCCACCCCATCCAATTATTCCGTAAGTAATAAGCGATTCACATAAACAGACTTCAGCGTTTAGGAATCTAGAATAATTTCCGGAATGTACTCAATCAGACCTTTCATTCGACACTAATCACGACATATTTATGTTAATTTATTGACATTGGGACCATTGGACATTTAATTTTAGACAACTACTTACTTGATATTTAGACAGTTATGGTACCCTATTACCCTCAGGATGACATAACAATTCTATCAATGCGACACACTTCTAAATCGTTTCAAGCGTTTAGAAGTTATGGTGAAATAAAACGGAAAACATACATAGATGGACCCTGAACACATTACACTCCATTTTTGTTGGGCAGTCGTGTAAAAATACTCGATTTTAAAATACCCCTCCCCACCCTCCTCTAGTCCGCCAATGTGTGCGTCGATTGGACAATACTCAGTATCGATTCGTTGTCATATTCACTCCAAATAACCAATATTCAGGTGTCAGACCACGCATTAAGAAACTAACAGTAAGTAACTTTACTGGTTCGTACTGATTTATTATTCCGTAAAGGCGTTGCCCATTTTGGGCACAAAGCCAGGAACTCGCACATCAAGTCACACACACGCAACACAACCTACATATTATACTTGTATTACTTATGAAGGTACTTGTGGCCTCTTTAATTAATATAACAAAACAGTAGGTACGCTATCGGACGTTATCATTATCTATACTAATATTATAAAGAGGTAAAGTTTGTGACGTTGTAGGAAGTAATCTCTGGATCTACTGAACCGATTTTGAAAATTCTTTTACTAATAGAAAGCTACGTTATTTGTGAGTGTCATAGGCTATATATTAATCCGAAAAATAAAAAGACTTTTCCGTGGTAGTCGGATTTCCAAAGTAAGTCGAAAAAAAACGGTCGAACGAAAACGTTTCTAACTAACGCTGCCTTAACGACGAGGAAAAGTTGTAGAGCTTGATAATGCCTACAAAAAAAGTCAGCGACAGAATATGTTTAACTTTCATATTTAAGTCACAAAAAGTAGTTTTTCAAATAAAAAAAAAATTAAATCGTTAAGTCATGTTTATTGGTCATATTATCAACAATTAGGTATGAATTATTATCAAAATAAGTAATTTTATCGTCTTAAGTGCTTAAAACAAAAGACTTTTCCCTTTTACTGCATATAATTTCACTTTTACTGCATAAATTTAATTTTATTTATTTATTTATTGGTCCACAAAAAAATTACACCGTTAGCACTTAACATAGATTGTGTTGCTCCTAACTAGGCAGAGCCTGTTCTAAGGAGAACACCAATACAAATGATTAAAAAATACATACTAAAAATAAAAAAAAATAATCAAATCAAGGTAAATTCCAAACTAAAAATAAAAAATTTGAATCAAATCAAGTTAAAATGAAATTCTCACTACACCAAAATAATATTAGAACTATAGACAAGTGATACTAAATAATAATAATAAAAATATATAATAGCAATAATAAATAATCATTTATAATAATAACTAATAATATATAAGAATTAATAAAAATACGTATATAAAATAAATAGAATATAAATATATTTATTTATTTTAAAATTGTGATGAATGTTTTCTCCGTCTCTCTCCTACCAAGGTTTATTAACCATCATGTAAGGTGATATTTTTGTTGTTTGCTGCTAATTTCCAATATGTTCTCTTTACTCATGATATTAACCTTTCTTGGAGCAAGAAAGCTGTAATGACGTTGTCCAAAAGACGTTAGACGTTTCGGCACTTCAAAGTTTCCCTTTTAACGACCTGATCTCTCCCTGTTTTCCGGAGAAACACAATATTCGTCTTCATTGTTGTTTTTAAGATGAATTATTGCTTTGAGGCAATACAACTGCCTCAAATCAAGCAATTGTGCCTCAACATACAGGTCGTCAGAAGGGTAACGCCTAGGCTTCCTTAACATGATTCTAATTATTGCCTTTTGGACAACGTTCACTTTCTGGAGGAGGGTTTTTCCGCAAGCTCCCCATCCAAGTATACCGTATGTCATTAATGTTTGGCATATAGCGTAATATATAATTTTTAAATAGGGCAGGCCGAGAATATCTCGTAATTGAATAAATATATAAATCAGTTTCCTTAGTCTTTTCACTAGACACTCGGTATGTAATTCCCACCGTAGGTGTCTATCCATAATTATTCCGAGATATTTTATCTCTCCGACTGGTCCGATTGGCTGACAACGACACGTGGCGACTCTTTTGCAGTCGTGATGATGGTGATCATCCGGCTGGCCTCTTACATCGATGCTAAATGGGATGTATTTTGTTTTGCCAACATTTAATGTAAGTAGGTTTAGGTCTAGCCAGGTTTTAATCGAAGCCATCGCGATGTTAGTACGATTATATACCTTTTCCCAATTAGAACCGGAAATTACTAACACCGTGTCATCAGCATACGCTATTGTTCTACCAAAACCAAGCTCGCAAAGCGGATTTATGTACATAGTGAACAGTATTGGTCCGAGCACGCTACCTTGAGGAACGCCAAATGTTAGTGGCAGGGATACACTTCGAACACCGTTGAGGTTAACAGTATGTGTTCTGTTTTTTAAATAATCGGAAAACCAATTCAATGCGAGGCCATTGATTCCATAACCCTTTAATCTTTTACAAAGTATTTTATGGGATATAGTATCAAAAGCCTTCGCTAGATCTAAAAATACCGCAATGCATTTCTTTTTCGAATCCAATGCATTCGTTATGCTTTTAGTAACCTCAAGGATAGCCTCGCCCGTACCGACACCGTTCCGAAAGCCGAATTGATTTTTAGATAGAAGATCCATTTTATCTAAGTGGCTTGTTAGTCTTTCCTTTACCACTTTTTCAATTATTTTATTTTTTGCTCAGATTGTTAAGCAGTGAGATAGGCCTATAGTTTGCAATATCTGTGTCATCATCTTGTTTATATATTGGTACTATATTGGCATGCTTAAAATGATTTGGAAATATCCCCGTCTTAAAGCTTTGGTTTATTATGTATTCAAGTGGAATGGCAAGGTTATTTCTATAGGTTTTTATAATATCTGCTTTGATATCATCAGGACCGCTTGAGTTGTTATTTTTTAGTGTCGATATTATTTTGATAATTTCCGTCTGTGTTGTTGGTCTCAAGTAGAATGACGAGGACATACTGCCAAATGGTTAAAGAGATAAGACACTCACAAATAAGACACTCACAAGAAGACACTCACAAATAACGGTAATATAGTCAAATTGGCATGCAAATACATACATACATATGCAGTGAAAATATAACCCTTCTTTTGGTAGTCAGGAAATAAATCATAGCACTCAGTACTAACCGAACCACACTCATAATTTCATCACAAGTAAAAAGTTTTACCACCCAACGAAGTGGGCACGGGTCAGCTAGTAATAAATAAGTCTACAATTAATAAGTACAATACAAATACAATCAACAATCAATAAGCCTACAATCAAGGACGTATCCGGGGAGGGGGGCTTTGTTCCACCATAGTGGACCAATATATGTAACTACATTTTTTTCAAATCTTGCTATGACCGAATGATGCCTGAATGCCAAATTTTATCTCAATCGGATGAAACGTTAAAGCGCTATCGTGGAGGAATACACACACAGACTCACAGGCAGACTTTAGTCTGGAAATGGTCCTAATCGTCTCAGGGGGGGGGGGGGGGGTCAAAATTGATATATCCGTCGCAGCGCCCGAAGGTCATCCCTGGAGGAGGAGTCCACCTGGTGAGGGGAGTCCTTTCCAGGTTCGACCCTCTTCGAGGAGGCTACCTGTATGGGAGTCGAACGTGAGTTGAGCCGATCCAAGGTAACGAGCAGGTAATAATGGCCGAAGCGCCACGGAACCGTTAGCTTTTCACTGGCATAGGTTTTGGCAACTCTTCTGCACCGGCGACATGCGGGTGGCGCTGACGCGCTTTTTACTGTAGAAGCTGTACTAAATCACCACTGCTCTACACTTTTTACTGAACTATTGTAAGTTATTATATAATATCGTTTTTTTAAAAAAAATATTTTATAAAATAAACCAGTTCGTAGGTATCCCTACTCTTTGCATAGTCAAATTCTTTATACAAGATAATATGTTATACCTTGTGGTATAATTATTTTTTATACAGATTGACTACTTTTTTAAACGGAATAAACAATTGTTAAATAAATTTACAATAAAAATATATTATTATGGTCCTTTAAAAAACTATTTGATGTGCTAAAGTACCTAAGTAGGTATAGATGAAAAATACAAATAGTTAAAATATAAAAACGAATAGTCAGTTATAAAATAGTCAAATCAGAAATAACACAATTATTAGATTACAAATAGAAATGTCTCAATAAAAATAGTCAATAAAAATATTTTTAATATAATCCATCTCCGATTATCGAAATGTTTAGATATATAGCCAAGATTTTGTTTTTTACATAATATATTGTATTATAATAAAAGTTATATTTATACATATATTACATACATATATTACCTTACATATATCGATAATAAAATGCAATTTTTATTTATTTATTTACTATATTTTATTTATATATATATATATATATATATATATACATATATATATATATATATATATATATATATATATATATATATATATATATATATATATATATATATATATATATATATATATATATATATATATATATATATATATATATATATATATATATATATATATATATATATATATATATATATATATATATATATATATATATATATATATATATATATATATATATATATATATATATATATATATATATATATATATATATATATATATATATATATATATATATATATATATATATATATATATATATATATATATATATATATATATATATATATATATATATATATATATATATATATATATATATATATATATATATATATATATATATATATATATTGATGACCACATTTTAGGACAATTGAGTGTTATAAGCATTTTAGTAAAACTTATAATTATATAAACATAATTGATTGTAATATTAGAGTCCTGTCCACTATAGAACGGGCTAGTCCCAGTTGGGTGACAGAATCAAATAAGCACAAGGTTAAAGTTTTGCTATTCGGTTCCTGTTATTTTTGTAAACTAAATCAATGTTTTATAGTAATTATTCCTTAAATAAATAAATAAATAAGAATAAAATTTCAAGGTAATACTTATCTAAGCATTACTCAACTACTGAACCGATACTCGACTATACATTCTTGAATTATTCTCTTTCAATTATTCTCCTTGTGGATGTATCCAATCATCTCCATCATTTCACTTTCCTTTACAAACCTATATAATACAACATTTTAGAAAAAAAAAACTGACTCCATTTTTTTTAATAAGTGCAGCAGCCATTTCATAGTGAAAGTTAGAACGGGCTATCATATTTTAATGCGTATACAAAATTTCTTGTCTTTTCTGTTGACCGTTGAGGAGTCCCCTCGTCGGAACCCAACCCTGAGTGAAGAATCACAAAAAAATGCATTGTCATCGGAACTGAATTTGAACTGTAAATTTTCAACTTCATATGATAATATTTGAGGAGTTCTCTCAATTTCTCATAAATCCCGTCATAAGAAGAGGATTTTGTTAAAAATTTTACAAATCTGGTAGTATATATTTTCAAATAAAAGAAGAATTTTCCAAATCGGTTCGTAAATGACGGTGGTTAGGCCATTTTTAATTATACCATGTCCTATATATATTTATCTCCTACCTACTCTCCCAATCAGTGATAATTTACGCGCCGGCCGAAACAGACGTGCTCCTGTTTGAGTGTTCTCGTTCATCGTGCTGTGATTATATATATATCGCGTTCGTGAGCTGGGCAGCTGAAGATTTGGAGACATTCGGAGTGAAATTACAGCAAGGAATCGCGCGAAAAATAGAAAGGTGCGTAAGTAAACTTTGATTCCTTCTCCTCTCCACAATGATGATTATAATTCTTTAAAATAACCAACCTCCCTTACAGTCCACTCTCCATAGTATTTAATTTAAACCCAATAGACGGAGTTCTGAGGTAACAAACATAATTAAAAAAAACGTGTGGCACTCGGGGACTGCCGCGGTAAAGCTATTGCATAGCATTTTTAACAACTTATGCAATTATAATTATTTATTAATTTTATTTTTTCTGATATCAGATAACTGCGCTCTATCGGAAAACGTTGGAATTATTCCGAATCATTTGCGGCTGCGGAAGCAAATGATTCGGAATAATTTAAGCGTTTTCCAAGAGAGCGCCGCGCACGAATTTTTTATTCGATAAAGCAAAAAAACGGATTATTCGAAAAAAAATCATAGATAAACAGATAGATAATTAAAATATCTTTAAAATTGTGCAGATTTGATAATAATACGCCAGATAGTATTTGCGTAGTAGTCGTTTTTGTGTTCGGTTAGACCTAATTTCACAAATTAATTCCACTATGTAATATAAACAAAATCTAAAATATTCAAAGCTAAGAATATTAGGAAAATGTTCTTGTTTAACATATATTTTTTTCGAATCGTAAGCAGTACTCGTTTAGACGTAATTATCAGTTTAAAATCATTAATTTTCGTTAAGAAATTTCTTCATTCGGTCGCCGCGCTGGCCTAGGCCCGCGATAAAAGCTATGCAATAGCTTAAAAATACAACCGAATTGATATATAATCTGTCTACTTTGCCTATTTCCATTCCCTATTAAGTTATGGCCTCATGTTCTGGGGAATGGCGGCAAATGTTATAAGGATCTTTCGCCTACAAAAACGAGCGATTAGAAATCTGTTCTCAATATCTTCGCTAACATCTTGCAAGCAGTACTTCATCGAATCTGGTATCATGACTTTGTACGCCGCGTATATATACCAAAACATCATGTATACGAGAAAAAATATCGAGACTACCTCAACTAACTCAAATATTCATTCGCATAATACGCGAAATAAAGAGGACTTGCGTCATTTTAAGGTGCGTCTGAGTAAGGTTCGGAATAGCTTTCTCTGCCAATCTTACTTATTCTACAACAAACTTCCATTACACATCAGGGGCCTTGGGGAGGTTCACTTTAAGAAAAAGGTACAGGGAATTTGACTAAAAACCCCATTTATAGCATTAAGGATTTCGACAATATCAATTTTTCGCAGCTCTATTGACCTACTTGACTATTATTATTCCTTATTCTTTCTATTATTGACTATTTTACAATTGCGTTTTTTTTCGTCTTCTAACTATTTATTGACTATAATTATTATTACTGATTTCTTTGTATTTGTGTTTTTTCTTTAAAACATCTTCCCGTATAAAATATTTGTTTGATTATTTAGTACTTAGGATTATATAGAAAATTAGATAGAAAATTTTACGAAATTACTTAAGAATTTTGATTGAAAATATTGGAAAATGTTGTTTCCTTTACATATAACCTAGAAAATCTGCGCTTGGATGTTCAACGTTCATACCTTGCAATACCGACGTTCATTATACTTGTTATTTTTATTACTTTTGACATAACCAAGTGTAGGAACTCCTATCAACTGGTTTAAAATAAAAAATAAAAAATAAAAACAGTAAAAAAAAGGTAACCTTCTCCATTTTTTGAAGTCGGTTAAAAAGTCAATAAGTGTACATAAATTAGAGCCTACTCGCAGTGACATAATAAAATAAAGCGCAGTTCCCACGATGCAGTGGTCGAATTTTATTGCCTCTGGTCCGGTTTCCCTCGGCGGGTTCAATTATTTTTCGGGCGCAGGGTACTTGAACTGTGGTACGTAGGTACGTACCCACTGGGCCCATTGAGAAAGCCGTGGGAACCACAACATGCGACTTGCGCGGAACCAGTTTTGTATTTTAACGTGTCCTCTTGAATGATTTTCGCATCCGGCGCTGATGTATCATTACAAAAACGCTGCATCGCCGCTGCACTCGCTTTGCTACCCGTGGGAATTTTAGTACTAACGAGGCTTTCGCCGGAGAGAAAAGTGCCATTTTTATTTTGAAACGAGACCCCAAGCAAGTACCATTGATTACAGAAGAGTGGAGGGGTATTATTTATTTATTTTATTTATTTATATAAGTAATGCAAATATTAAAAATAACAGTAAACAATTTCCGCGTAGGAATTATGCATAGAAATACTTTCAAAATTGAGTCAAAAGCAGAAAAAAGAATACATTGCATAGTCTAGTGGCAACGTCACCTAACTAGGCCGGGACATGTTCTAAGGTAAACATTTATTTTTGAATGTGCTTGCACAAATACCGTGTTTATAAAAATGGCATATATTCCATGTATGCACAAAATAATGGAATTGCAAAACAATATTAAAAATGACTAAATACTTGAATTAAATGATTAAATTAAAGTTAGAAGTGGAAAATTAAAATGACAGCAAATAAATTCAAATCAGAAAAAAAAACAAAACAATTTGAAATAGTAAAAATTATGGAATTCCAATTACATTTTTAAAAATAACTTGCTGGTATTTGAATAAAAATCCCCAAAATCATCATGAGTACGTTACTCAGAAACCTGAAACAGTGCTCAATTTAAGGTGTAATAATCAGCAAATAGAGTTGTCAACTACAACAAGCGAACCCGTCACCTCAGGATGTTTTAACGATTAGTCTCCCGTGAAGTGAGCGCAGAAGACTTGAACAAAACAGTCCACCGTCAAGCTCCGGCACATACCCGTAAGAGGCCAACGCCTTATCCGCGAGATAACCAAATATGTTACCCAGCGGGCTTATCACGCCCTTACTTCAAATTGCGACCAGATTATTCCGGTCTCTCGACTGGTTACGAGTTCGAGGTCGCTTGCGTGGTCCTCTCCTTTACGAAGCGGTGAAACTGTGTAAACTGAATCTATCGCGGACCACGGCATTCTTTGCCCGTCTGTTACACCCAGGATCGGGTAGTCGATAGTCGTTTCAAGAGCAGTCGCCGTAAGGTCAGCAACCACCCCCGCTCTATAGGAAACAGTACTGCTTCCAAACTCCCCCACTGTTAGTCAGAATGCACAATCGATTGGCTTACGCCGCACGGTGCGCAGACCGTCCAGGAGCGTCAGAAGATTGACTCCTAGGGGAAACTAACTTAAAGGCCAGAGTCCTACCCGGGCTCGCACTTTATGCGTGGAGGCCGCCGGATGGGTGTTGACCCGTGAGTGTGACCAACCCTGAACAAAATGGGTCTTCGTGTCCAACTCAGCGAGGGCCCATTATCTCCCTGTAATAATCAGCAACTCGACATCATCTATAAAGACGGCTATTTTCCCCTATTAAATTTTCACTGTTGAACAGTGAATTAATGGCTTTGTATTATTGTCATGGCGAATGTCCTCGCGTCGAATTCTTTTTCGCTCATGCATCGAGACCTAGTCCCTTAAGTTTTCATGAAATAGATTTTAGAGGTGTTGCGAAAACTTTTTAACCGCCCTACCCATACGAACGTACGTGATACGTCCGCTATATTATCGCCCGAACGCAACAAACTGTATCACATACGTTCAGGCAAAATAATTAATAGTTTAAAAAAAAACACTAAAAACACGCTTTTATAAATGCACGTAAAAACCAAAAAAACGACTATTGTATCACAACAACGACATCTTATCTGTAAACGTATCTTTGCAAAACCATAATAAACTATGAAAAGATTGTACACATATTTATCGTTGTTACAAGACCTTACTAACAAGTCCAACACGGCTATGATACGATATTCCATCATGGAATGCCAGTGCCTATCTTCCGGCTTCATTATCAGACCTTGAAACCTAATCGTGGTCAAAGTTTATTCCAAGACTTTTCTAACAAGTCCAAACACAGCTATGATACGATGTTCCATCATGAAGTTCTAGTTCATATCTTCCGACTCAATCATCAAATCAGTTCGACAGTACCATATTATTGTATTGTCATCAGAACTTCATATAGCTGCCAATTTTCATGACGCTACGATCCTTGGAAGATGGTTTAATTAGTTACCTTAGATTCCATTACATAGTTAGTTACATACAGGTCGACCTAATAAAAGTGTGTTAAAAAGGAGAAAATCCAAAACCCACAAAGCGTACGTCATACGTCTAATTGTTTCTACGATTCTAAATATAAAAAAGGGTCAAAAATTGGTCTATTGTGTAAAAAAGTGTCTACTATGTTGTAAATAAGTATTGCTATTAATAAGTGTAATAAAAAAACGTTTTTTACCTACTTTTTGAATTAATAACCGAAAGGTAGAGCGGTTAATGGCGGGACAATTAAAATTATCGTAATAAAATCCTTAATTAGTGTAATCGAAGTTAGTATATAAATTCAGTGTAAACCAAGCTAATTATTATAGGTTAGGAAGTAATAAAAATATCTAGTGAAAGACATGTATTAAGTGTAATCACATATTAGTAAATCAAGCTAGTTGTTATAGAAAAAAATAGGTTGCGTTAGGCTAGGTTAACGGACCCAAAACCAACCACAGAATCAGCACCCCCCTTGGACAATATACCACGGTTTTCTAAGCCGAGGTGTTTGCCATATTGGAAAGCATAAAACTCCAAAGTCGACTTGAGGTGAAAAATAGAAAAATCCTCATCTGAGAAGCATTGGACGCGCTGGCTAAAGCCACCACAGAATCTTCTGTGGTCTGGGAATGCATGCAAGAGCTCAACAAATTGGGAAAAGCCAACAAAATCACCTTAATATGGATACCGGGCCATATAGGCCTACCTGGCAAGAAAGAGGCCGACAGACTGGCAGAACTGGGCACAGTGGAATGCCCGGAGCCAGTTGTTGGGTTCCCCTTCGCAACAGGTAAGAAAATCATCAGGGACTGCTTGGAGCAGGAACATCGGGCATTCTGGAAACAGAACATGATCAAGAAGAACCTTAGAACCGCTCTCGGTCTCCTCATCGGACACACGACCATTAGAGCACATCTATTCAACCTTGGCTTGACCGAGAGCAAGGACTGCCGAATACGTGGCGAAGAATCTGAAGACAGCATACACATCGTTGGTCGCTGCCCAGGCCGCGCCGCAAAAAGACACAGTTTAACGGGACGAGCCTTTCTCGGACCCAGCGATCTGCCCAACTTGAAGGTCAGTGTTTTGCATGGACTGATAAGCAGTACCGGGCCAGACCACTGACCCAACCACATTGTGGGTAGTTACAAAATATCTTATAGATCCAGGTGACATCAAGGGCTGGAAACAAGCCCCCCACTCTGTTTACTACAATTACTAGACTAGGTTAGGAAATAAATACACCTAATTAGGGTAAATTAAGCTAGATAAAAAAAATGTAGACACAATATTTTTAGATACCAATTGAAAAGGATGTAGGCTTATCTTGCGGTGTCGACTACAACGGGCGAGCCCGTCACCACAGGACGTTTTAACGATTAGTCGTTCTGTCGCCCTGCAGTGAACGTAGAAGACTTTGGACAGTACAATTCTACGTCCAGCTACGTCACAACCCGTGAGAGTTCAACGCCTTACCGCGAGTTAGCCAGGAATAAACCCGGCGGGCTCGAGATACTCGCGCCCTCACTTCCAATTGTGACCAGATTTCTCCGGTCTCTCGATTGGTTCCGAGTTCGAGGTCGCTTGCGCGGTTCTCTCCCTTACGAAGCGGTGAAACGGAGTGCACCGAATCTATCGCGGACTAAGGCGTCCTTTGCCCGACTCTGAACCGGGATCGGATGGCCAATGGTCATTTCAAGAGCAGTCGCCGTAAGGTAGACAACCACCCCCGCTCTGTAGGAAACAATACAGTTCCCAGACTCCCCCGACTGTTAGTCGGAGAGCACAATCGATTGGCTTGCGCCGCACGGTGTGCAGACCGTCCAGGGGCGCCAGAGGTTTGATTCCCAGGGGAGACTGGTTGACCCAGTGTCCTACCCAGGATTCGCACCCCATGCGGGGAGGCCGTCGGATGGGTGTTGACCCGTGAGTGTGACCGACCCTGAACACATGGGTCATCGTGGCCACCTCATCATGGGCCCGTTAGCCCCCTAAAGTGTAGGCACGGATGTAGGCTTAGTAGGGAACTGTGATATGTAATTCGCATTTTTTAAAAATAATTAAAGACAAATAAGTAATATGGGGACATAAAATGCCATTGTGCGCCATGGGGGACTAGGAATGTTGACAAACCTTACTAACTCTTTAAGATAAAATGTTACAGAGAAGAATTTAAATTTTGGTTTTCTAGTAATTATATTACTTGTTGTAGTTAAATAACAATAATAGCATTATCGGGCACTCAAGCAATTGAAATAAGAAAAACCCTAAACTTTAATAGAGGCGACGGTTTCAAACTATCTACTAGGTGGAGCCCCCTTCTTAAAATGTTCCTAATGCCCAACGCCGAAAGCAAGGACGTAACACAAGATACAGTGAGTATTGTTTGCACCCATTGCCGTTATAATTTGGGTAGTAATAGCAGCAGTTTAAACAACGGATGACGATTGACAGCATTTCAGTCTACCCTGGACAATAGCAGCTGCAATATCGCCCAATCATCGGGTGCTACAAACTTCACGCGATAAATTCGTTGAGGAGTGAATTCAAGGCCATGGTCGATTCACACACTTTAATGGATAATGTCAATCTGAAACCTATTGTTACATAATATTTTAGCGGCTTTTGATTAAAATTAAATACTCATGTTAAGGCCGATTAATATATCTTCTTTAAAATGGCCTTCTTGAAATTTAAAGAGACGAAGAAACAATATACATAATAACATTTAATACATTAGGCATACGCGTAAGTATATGCGAAATTGTGACAAGTTAATTTATGTAAAGCTTTTGTAATTTGTGCGACAATTGTCGGCGACCTCTAGGCATTACGTTGTTAAGGAAACAAAGGCGTATGCGGGAGCAGTTACCTAATAACAATGCATTGTTTAGCATGGGAAAGAGGAAGAATCCCGGAAGGAATTCCATTTTATCGAAGCGAGAATTCATTTACATTTAAGTGCAGATACATGTTATGTTTCAAAGATGTACTCCTAATTAAATAACTAAATGTTGGTGTAATGCAAGGAATAAGATGCAGTAACATGAAGTTACGAATTGAGTGATTATAGCGGCGGCCAAATTGTGCGGAAGGTCGACTTTTTGGTGCACGGAAAAAATGATTTTTCGGGTTTTCCGGCGCACACATTGCAGAAATACATTAAAGAGCAATGAATCCGGGTCAATAACACAACCCTTATCTCTCTGAAACTAAGAATGTTAGCTTATTGAAATTAAAAATATTTCATAGACAATTTAATACTACTCAAACACAATTAATCAAACTTCTTAGTTGCTGTAAGGTAATGTCATCAAACAAAATAAATGATTTTTTGAAAATAGAACTACGAATTCACTGTAACTGTTTTTGCTTTATTTTCTGTCCTCTCAAAAAAAAACTAATATAACAAGCGCTCCTGGTATTCAATATTCCTTATTAATTTTTATCTATACTATCTATACTAATATTATAAAGAGGTAAAGTTTGTGACGTTGTAGGAAGTAATCTCTGGATCTACTGAACCGATTTTGAAAATTCTTTTACCAATAGAAAGCCACGTTATTTGTGTCATAGGCTATATATTATTCCGAAAAATGAAAAGACTTTTTCGTGGTAGTCGGATTTCCAATGTAAGTCGGAAAAAACGGTCGAACGAAAACGTTTCTACCGAACGCTGCCTTAACGATGAGAGATATATGATTAAGTTCTAGAGAAAAGTTGTAGAGCTTGATAATGCCTACAAAAAAGTCAGCGACAGCATATGTCTAACTTTTATATTTAAGTAACAAAAAGTAATATTTTATATTAAAAATATAATTTAAATCGGTAGATCATGTTTATTGGTCATATTATCAACAATTATGAATTATTATCAAAATAAGTAAATTTATCGTCTCAAGTGTTTAAAACAAAAGACTTTTCCCTTTTACTGCATAAATAGTTAAAGAGATGACACGAGATAGGTATAGAACCGCGACCGTGTCGTCGATCTATACTAATCTATACTAATATTATAAAGAGGTAAAGTTTGTGACGTGGTAGGAAGTAATCTCTGGATCTACTGAACCGATTTTGAAAATTCTTTTACCAATAGAAATCCACGGTATTTGTGAGTGTCATAGGCTATATATTAATCCGAAAAATGAAAAACTTTTTCATGGTAGTCGGATTTACAAAGTAAGTCGGAAAAAACGGTCGAACGAAAACGTTTCTAACTAACGCTGCCTTAACGATGAGAGATATATGATTAAGTTCTAGAGAAGTGCTTGATAGAGCTTTATAATGCCTACAAAATTGTCAGCGACAGCATATGTCTAAATTTTATATTTAAGTCACAAAAAGCAGTTTTTAATATTAAAAAAATAATTTAAATCGTTAGGTCATGTTTATTGGTCATATTATCAACAATTATGAATTCATATCAAAATAAGTAAATTTATCGCCTAAAGTTTTTAAAACAAAAGACTTTTCCCTTTTACTGCATATAATTTCACGTTTACTGCATAAATTGTTAAAGAGATAAGACACTCACGAATAAGACACTCACAAGAAGACACTCACAAATAACGGTAATATAGTCAAATTGACGTGCAAATACATACATACATATGCAGTAAAAATATAACCCTTCTTTTGGCAGTCACAATTAAAATTTTCATATTTTCAGTCATAATTCCATCACAAATAAAAAGTTTTATCGCCCAACGAAGTGGGCACGGGTCAGCTAGTTATTTTATATTTTTTTTAATTTCAAACCAGTTGATAGGAATTCCTACACTTGGTTATGTCAAAAACTAACAAAAATAACAAGTATAATATATAAATATATACCTATTAATGTATAAGGTATGAACGTCGGTATTGCAAGGTATGAACGTTGAACATCCAAGCGCAGATTTTCTAGGTTATATAGAAGAAACAACATTTTCCAATATTTTCAATCAAAATTCTTACATAATTTCGTAGAATTTTCACGTGGACAATAGTACTAAATAATCAAAGGAATATTGGATAATTTCATAAATTATCATACGGCGAGATATTTTAAATAAAAATCAACACAAATATAAACAAATCAGTAATAATAATAATAATAGTCAACATTTGTTAGAAGAAAAAAAAAGTCTGACATTAGTTATAAGAAAAAAATACGCAATTGTAAAATAGTCAATAATAGAAAGAATAGGGAATAATAATAGTCAAGTAGGTCAATAGAGCTGCGAAAAATTGATATTGTCGAAATCCTCAATGCTATAAATGGGGTTTTTAGTCAAAATACCCTGTACCTTTTTCTTAAAGTGAACCTTAATATGGTAATTATTAAATAAGCTAGTATTCTGAGTTTCCGAAATATTAATAAGTTTATGTTGATGACCCGAATCAATTGCTCCCGAAAGTAGTTGCTGTGAAATTTTGGGGAAGGTCGACTTTTAGGTAGATGGAAAAAATGATTTTCCGTCATTTTCTTGATTTTCAAGAACACATATCGGAGAAATTTATCACTCTTGGAGTATTTAAAGGCATATCTGTTTGTTTTCTCTAGCTTTAGCTGCAGCCAAATTGGAAACCCCTCAGAACGAACAGTATCAGCGGTTGCTCGACGACTCAAACAAACATGATTGCCGGTGCGGCGCGCGGTGGTAGCGTGATTTGCGAAACCTATAGCCATTGCGTATGCCTTCTGTCTTGCATACATACAGGTGACTCAAAGTGGGGGGCTTACCTCACTTATTCAGCGCTTTTTAAACTGTCATTTCAGTCCATGTTTAACCAATTATATGAAGACGATACTCAATTCGTGTATTTTATAAATCCTTGTACTCCCTCTTCCCCTATAGGCGCAACGCAATGGTGGATTTCAAAATATGTCCACATTAAAATCTTCTTAAAATTTTAAAATACATACATACGTACTTTTAGAAATATGTAAAAAAAAAGCAAAATATCCACATAAAAAATCAGTTTTTTTTTAAAGATTTAAGCTGTGCACAGTAGGCCTTTTATTCTGGAGAAGTGGGCAGTAAGGGCAGTAGTGCAAACTAAAGGATTCCTGTAAGCTTTTGTTTAAAAACTTACAGATTTCCAGATTCTATGATATTTTTATCCGTGACTGTGTATGTTAATTCCATAAAAAATAAATAAATACATTTACATTTTACATTTACATTTACGTCGTGTCCAATTGGCGGCTAAAAACCGCTCTTGGACGTGTCAAAATATTTGTGTTTTAAGTAGTAAGTCTCATTGCTACTTTAATCTTTACTTAACATACATATATTATTTGAAAAAAAATATATAGTATCTAAGAAACTTTGGAACCTACTAAAAGTTATTCGTCGTTGAATCGTATTACAAAACAAATTAAAGGCTTATTTAATAAAATAGTCAATAATTCTAATAGCTACCTACTAAACACCCAATAATTAAAATAGTCAGTTGAAAAGTTCAATAATTTATAATCAAAGCAGAAGCCTAACAATTGAAATAGTCAATAAATCGAATATATACGTACTAAAAACTGTACATAGTACAGTTTTTACTTACTACATCAAAAGTAGTAAGTAAATTGCATTACATTACATTCGACAAATGGAATTATACACTAACACGGAACTAGGACTAAGTCTCTTTACGTTCATATGTCGATGGCTACAACGTCAGAATATCAACGCACAACGCAGTAGAGAAGTCTAACTTTTTACAATATACTACCACAGTACTTTAAAAATATTAATAACTACACATAGTTTACGAAACGAGCAAAACAATTCCTATAATAAATATGTTTATATAATCTCAAAAAAAAATTGAATTTCTTGTTATTTCACTTTTTTTCTATTTTAATGTATTTTTTTAGAAATAATTTTTGATTTGATTCGACTCTTACAATTTGATTGTTTTAATATTACTAGTGTTACTCTTTGAGTTTTATACTATTTCCTATTTTTATTTTTAAACTTCGGGATTTCAATTATTTATTTATTTTCTACATAATTTAATTGTTGGTTATTTTGATACTGACCGCTTCTATTGTTTTTTGTTTGATTATAATAAACGATTTGATAATGAATTAAATTTTATATTCATTTTGCACATGATATTAGAGTAGGTAAGATTTCGTTGATTTTTTATTTCTCGTTAATTAAGTAGATACTTAGTACATCAAGGGCTGGAAACAACCCCCCCACTCCGTTTACTACTACTAATATGGCACTTTACTATTACTTATTGCTGGATTATATTTCTCCAACTTTAAATGTCGTTGAGAAATTTAAAAAAATAATGTAAATTTTTATTACTTTATTTTGAGTAGAACTACTAAGTGGGAAACTGGTTAGACTAAAAAATACCGACATCATAATTTTACCAATATACCAACTTTCGCATGCCTACAAATTTAAATTAACTACTCCATGTATTATAAAACATATGAACAAGTACATTTCTAGAATGGTTTTCGTCTTGATTTGCACTCTCATCTTGCAAAATCGTCGTTCGGTTTGAAGACATCCGTTTTTTTGCTTCCTTAGCATCCTAGCAGAGTTGGATGGAACCTAGGGTTGTCGACTACAGCGGGCGAGCCCATCACCTCAGGAAGTTTTAACGATTTGTCGTTCTATCTCCCTGGAGTGGGCGCAGAAGACTTGGACAAAACAGTCCACCGTCATGCTCCGCCACAAACCCTTAAGAGGCCAACGCCTTAACCGCGAGATAGCCAGGAGTGTTACCCGGCGGGCTTACACTCACGCCCTTAGTTCCAATTGCGACCAGATTACTCCAGTCTCTCGATTGGTCACGAGTTCGAGGTCGCTTGCGCGGTCCTCTCTCTCTTACGAAGCGGTGAAACGGTGTATACCGAATCTATCGCGGACCACGGCATCCTTTGCCCGGCTATTCACACAGGATCGGGTAGCCGATGGTCGTTTCAAGAGCAGGCGACGTAAGGTCCGCAACCACCCCCGCTCTATAGGAAACAGTACCGCTTCCAGACTCCCCCGACAGTTAGGTCAGAGTGCGTAATCGATTGGCTTATGCCGCACGGTGCGCAGACCGTCCAGGAGCGCCAGAAAATTGATTCCCAAGGGAAACTAACCATAAGGCCAGAGTCCTACCCAGGCTCGCACTTCATGCGTGGAGGCCGTCGGATAGGTGTTGACCCGTGAGTGTGACCAACCCTGAACAGAATGGGTCTTCGTGGCCAACTCAGCAAGGGCCCATTAACTTCCAGTTGGATGGAAAGTCGATCGTAAACAAACGTTCCATTATGCGCCCCCGAACTACCGTGGGCCCTTGTGCGCCGCACCGGCTGCACCGGCTTATCTACGCCACTGCAAGTACCTACATACAAGCCATTGTAAGGAGAATTAGTAATTTATGCGCTTCTCAACTTTGAGAATCACTGTACCCTCTCACCGCAAGGAACTTAACCTCACTCAAGCCGACCCAAACGAATTCCTTGAAGCTTGAAGCAGTTCATGTCGCGAGCCGCCATCAAGCTGTCGCGCGGTGTTCGACCATTGCCAAACCAATTAAGCCCACATTGATCCAATCGATTAAAAAAAACGCTAATGTCACAGCATTTAAAACCGATTACCAACATTTACCAACGACGCTCGTGACAATTTAAAGAGTTGAAAAACTAGTGATTGTTTAAAACATTGTGACACAGTGCCAAGTTTTGAAAATATTTTTCCGGGTGATTACAACGTTGTGATGCTGATATCACGAGATTTATGCAGATGACATCAACGCTGCTGTTTTGATAGGTAGGATTTAATTAAATAATACATAGAGAACATTTCTTTGTATGTAAGTCCTTGACATAGCTTCTTCTTGAAAAAAATATTCGAAAATTGACGAATTTACTGCTGTAAAACGAATACATTTATTTTTTCTCAAATTATAATTTGATATGGAATTTATGCAGTTTAGCTAACTCTGCCATATACCGCCGAATATGTGGTTTGAAAGGTTTTTAAAAACTAACATCCTACTGCCAAATAAGTGTTTATGAGGATTTTAAAAAACACTAACTTAAACTACCACCAAATAGGTGTTTATTAGGGTTTAAAAAAACTAACTAAACCTACCGCCAAAAAGGTTTTTAAAAAAACAACTTAACCTACCACCGCTAAGTAGTTGTTCATGAAGGTTAAAAAAACAACAATCTACCGCCAAGTAGGTGTTTATGAAGGTTTTTTTAAAAAACTAAGTTAACCTACCGCCAAATAGGTATTTAAGAAGGTTTTAAAAAAAACTTACTTAACCTACCGCCAAATAGGTGTTTATGAAGGTTTCAACAAAAACTTACTTAACCTGCGTTAAAAAAACTAAAAAAACCTGTCGCCAAATTGGTTTTTATGAAGGTTTAAAAAATAAATAAACCTATCGCCAAATAGGTGTTTATGAAGGTTTTAAAAAAAATAATTTAACCTACCGCCAAATGGGTGTTTATGAAGGTTTTAAAAAAAACTTACTTAACCTACCGCCAAATAGGTGTTTATGAAGGTTTCAACAAAAACTTACTTAACCTGCGTTAAAAAAACTAAAAAAACCTGTCGCCAAATTGGTGTTTATGAAGGTTTAAAAAAATAAATAAACCTATCGCCAAATAGGTGTTTATGAAGGTTTTAATAAAAATAATTTAACCTACCGCCAAATGGGTGTTTATGAAGGTTTAATAAAAACTAACTAAACCTACCGCCAAAAAGCTATTTATAAATGTTTAAAAAAAACTAACTCAACCTACCGCCAAGTAGGTGTTTATGAACGCTTTAAAAAAACACACCGCCAATTAGGTGTTATGAAGGTTTTAAAAAACTAACTTAACCTACCACAAAATAAGCGCTTATGAAGTTTAAAAAAAACTAACTTAACCTACCGCCAAATAGGTTTTAAAAATTTGGCTGTAGGTTGAGTTAGTTTTCATTATTATTGTTCATCATGTTTTTATTGTTCATGAAGGTTTGCTGTTCATGAAGGTTTTAAAAAAAACTAACAACATACCGTTAAATAGGTGTTTATGATAGTTTTACAAAAAAACTAACTTAAGCTACTCCCATATGGGTGTTAATGAATAGTATTTTAAAACTAACTTAGCCTACCGCCATATAGGTGTAATTAGTGTTAGTGTTATAGTAGTATATTAGGGCCAAACTTATTCCTCATCTACATTAATGACCTTTCTAACATGACCTTTGAGGGAGGAGAAGCTATTTCCTTTGCAGACGACACGGATATTGTATTCAGAGAAAAATCCTTGGACGATGTGTACATTTACACCGAAAACGAACTATCTATAATTTAAAGCATGGCTAAATTATAATCTACGTCGAGTACTCGGTATAGATTACATCAACCTGAATGTGTTCGTCCACGTTACCGGTGATACAATTCGTAAATTCCCAAAAGTTTATCTTGAACCTATGCCGATTTATAAAACTGTGTTGATGCTTCATAGTCTAGGAGACGATAAGCAAAAACAACCTTCGAGTAGCGGCATAATTTCATCGCAGACCGCGGCAATTTATTAGAATTTCTTGCAATATCGCTACTATAGCAATCATAAAAAAATAACTGTACGCTTATCGAATTGAAATTTCGTATATAGAATATTGAAATGTCATTTGTTAAACAATTAGATAATTAGGAATAAAATGAGAAAGTCAAAAAAGGGAAAAAAACTCGGCATTTCTAACTTGTACTTGCCTTACGGAAAAATACGGAACTCTATTTAGAAATTGTAAATACTATCGTGATCTATATTAGATTCTCTATCAAAGGTAATATATCGTTTTGATTACTTAAATTAAAAAATATTTATATATTAATTCATAAAACCAAAAGAAATTTTGATGATTTCTCGAAAAAATATGATGATGTTTGACAATAGAATTTAACCAGAAATATCCGCGAAATGACGCGCGAAATTATTCTAGCGGCCGTCTATAAATCTATGGTAATAATGAGATATTTGGTATGGATTTTAGGATGCGTTCGAATTAGAAAATAATATTACTGTGTGCTCCGGGAGCAAGCCGCCAATATTGGTCGTCATGTAGTCAACGGTTTTCTGATGTGCAACCAAATTTGTTCGTTACGTAGCCGAAGGGTTGCGTTTGGGCGAAACAATGTTATTTAATTACCGCACGAAATTCCGTTTTCTTCATTTTCGCCAACACGCTTAAACAAGATGCAAACAAATGACTCTTATTTTAAATAAACAAAAGAAAATCAGTTATTTTTAACAACATATTACCAGATGTATTAGCTGCGCCTGCCAGTATTTATTTTTATATGATTCCAAAGAGTGTGTAATTCATTACCCATAACTTATTTTTGAACATCCCTCTTATGTGTGCTTGTAACATGTGTGTAAGTAAGTCTATATCTTGTTATTGTGATCGATAGAATTAAAAATGCTATTCCCCAGACGGGAATCTAACCCGATAAGTCGACCTAACTACTATGCTTTCGGGCATTATTCGAAAGTCTTATGTAGGTACTGCAATGTCAACTGGACAATATTCGAAAATTTGCCTGGGTTTTGTAAAACATCTATCCATGTATAATCATCGGAATTACGATATTTTTCAAAATTTTAATTCGAATTGGGACATAATAGAAGATTTCAAGATATCATAAGTACAAAGTATCTTTATAAATTAATAGGATAAACACAAATTTACGGTGTGATGTGTGTAGCACCCGACGTTTCGGCAATGTTGCAACCGCCGTTGTCCAGGGTAGACTGAAGTGCTGGCAATAGTCATCTGCGGGTAGTCGTCAACTGCTGCTGTTATGTCGCAAATATGTCGCCGGTGGTGGGGCGGCGGGTTCAGCGCGTGCGAATTTTGAAATTCCGTCGTGCATACAACACTCAATGTATCTTACGTCTCTGCGTTCAGCGATGGGCATTGAGAACATTTTAAGAAGAGGTTTTCACGTATAAGAGAGTTTGAAACCGTCGTCTGTGTTGAAGTTCGGAATTCTTCTTATTTCATTGGCTTTCCGGATCATGCGAGGAAAGTAGAATTGTTCTTTGGATAGCATAATGGATTTTGAAACTGCACCCAGTGGTTCGTTCCGGTATCCAATATATGTTCACGGATCGCCGATTTTTCTCGCTGAACGTTTTTAACAGCTTTGATGTGTTTCATAAAAGTATCCTATTGATTCTCAGAACGGTTGAAAATCAATAACAGTGGACCTGCCTATACCCTTTTCGTGTTATTTAAGCCTAATTTCCACACACGTAGTATTTGCTTATAAATTCTTAACTGATGACATCAGTCTCGTGTTTGCTTCAAGTTCATACACAGGTTAAACAATTATTTATTGATGGTGTTAGTAGAAGCCTTCAAGGAAAATTAAAGCTAATTTTGCCCTCAATTCGATACAAAAATAACACAAATTTACGTAGCGAATACGATTTTTGTATTTCTCATTAAAACTTAATGGATTTTGGTGAAGATTACAGACAGATTAGATTTATCACAAGATTAATTATACAGAATTAATGTCCTTACGTATCACCTCAAGGTGATACATAAGGTTTATTTTCAAATATGAGTTTCTAATGGTTTCATGTACTTCTCTTGGAGCCGGAGACATCATATCACTGAAAAGCAATTTAGAAAAAAAGGTTTTTAAGAGATTTCCAGAAAACGATGCAAAAACCTTAGCAGGCGCAAATATGAGTTTTTACTGTGATATGTCATCCATAGTCCTTTTTCCATCTATAATTCCTTTTTCCATCTATAATTATTTCAATTTGATTATTTCACTATTCATTGCAATTCCTACTTATTATTTACCTTTTTCGTGTTATTGAAATTAATTTTATTGTGTTTTATGATAGGTATTTTACAAATATAATTTGCAGACTGACAGACTGACAGACGCATTGACATATCAATGACCTAGTTTTTAGAGTAATGATTAATTTCTACATACATTGTTTATTGCCTTAAGTTAAGTCCTAATATTATTAGATAGTATTTTTATATATTTTTTCTCTTTTAACATATGTAGTTTAAAGTATGCATAAGCCACTTCTTTTTTGGTACGCTTGCCTTAGTACGGGCCTAGGCCTAGTTAGGCAGCTTTGATCTAAAGATGGACTGGGCTGCGGTACTCTCTTTTTTGCTACTATTTACAACGGAGCCTCTAATGATAATATGTCATGTACTGTAGTTTTAAAAAATGCGCATTCTTTAAATAAATAAATAAATAAATAAATAAATAAATAGATAATCTTTGATTCTGTGTCTTGTAAGAGAAAAGTTATGACATTAGCGAAGATGTTATTCGGAGTACACAGACTTACACAGACTTATTAGGAGATAATAATAAAGACACCATACCAAAATACCGAAACACTGAAATCATTTGTCTTGCCAAGAGTCGAGGAACCAATTATTCCAAAATTGACAATATTGAAATTACCATGTAAGATTTTCTACGGCATCATTCTACGGCAGTATCATTCTACGGCAACACATTTAAATCTTATATATCCCGCATCACATCTCTACAACACCGTATTTTAAAAATAATAGTTCCAAACGAGATTCGAAATAAATTCAGAAACGACCAGATAGGACTTTTCAATTATTGTGACATATTACCAGCTAATGTATTATTTATTTATAGATTGCCAGTTCAATATTTCGAGACTGACGAGTTCCGAATTTATGTCCAACATAAACACAGAACTAGTCAGATACAAAATGAACGGCTACTCGTCCCTCCTTTTCGCAACCTTTATGGCAAAAGAAGATTGAATTGGCTAATCCCTCATATATTCAACAAAATTCCTCTAAATTTAAAAACTTATAAAAAATGTACAAAAAAAGAAAAAAAAAGAATTGAAAATAGTTAGCTTTAAAACAAGTGAAAGAGAAGCACACGTGTAAATGATACGAATAAGATTCATATTCTATTTTATTAGCATTAAGTACGTTCATCTTTTTATGTAAATATTATCAATATTATCGGCTTTCTGTGCCGACTAATCCTTACTAATGTAGCAGATAATGCAGCAGATATATTATAATATGGTCAAAATGGCCACTAAAGTTGCACTGAAAGTCATCCTATCATTATCTCCAGCAGGTAAGCCTTAGGTTTGGCTGGATTTTATACAAAGCTGTATTTAAAAAAAATGGGTATTAAATGAAAAAAAAAGTTACACGTTTGTAACTGATATAAATCACCCTACCTTTGGGTTATTATTCAAAAAGAAGTTGAAAAATCCTTGAGTTTTTCATTAGATTTCTCATTTTCAGATATATTTTGTAATAAATGTAATATATCAATCAACGTATTATCGATACATTCTGCAAATCAACTGCCAAATATGAAGAAACTCATGAATGATGACTTTTTACTAATTTCTTTCTCATATCGGGTCCTATGAAGTTGCTGTTCTAGGAAATTTAATGCCAAAAATTTTGTATGAATATTATAATTTTGACCCCTATTATCTAAGCAGATTTCTCATTTAACGTAAAACTCTCGTGGACAGGAACCGATGAATGCGTTGAAGGTATTTTTCACATATTCTTCGACACTCAAAAAATGAAACTATTGGAGCAAGGTCTGGCAAGTACGGTGGGTGATCTAGAGTCCCCAGTCGCAACTTCTGCAACTTTGCGACTATTTGCAGTGAAATATGTGGTTATGCGTTGTCATGCAGAAGCAGTAGCTATGCGCGACTAACTAGGCTCGGTTATTAAATCATGAGCTTCTCCATCATTGTTTGCAGTTCTTAACAGTAAACATTTACGGTAACTGTATAGACAGACTGCAAGAAGCTGTAATAGAAAACATCGGCACAGGATCTCATATTTGAAAATAATGTAAATTTTCAACTTTACCATGGTTGCACAAACGAAAATATTTGAGGAAAAACAAACGAAGGAAAGACAACTAAACAGCTGATTATTAAAAAAAGAATAACATGGCATTGAATTTAAATCTATTGAATTTGAAATTCCAACTCAAACAAGTTATGCAACTTTAAATTGAGATATTTCACAGGTAAGGACCCAATACAAAACAAACTCAAAAAGTATTTTGTAATTGAAGGTACAGGATACGGCTTGTTGCATTCGGGCGATAAAATAGCGGCCGTATTACGTACTTTTGTATGGGTAGGGCGGTTAAAGAAGATTTATATTTATAATTACCAGTAATTATTTAGATTTATTGATAACTGACTTAAAAACTTGCAATTATTTGTTTATCTTAAATTCAATTCTTAGATTCAATGTTTTATTAATAAAAAGGTTCATCTCGTAAAAAGATATTTTATCAGATGTGTCAATTAGATAAATCGGCCCTCAATTATGAAATAACCTTCAGGAAAACCTCATGCTTCAGGAACACGTAACACTTCCTTTGAGCAAATAGAGTTGTCAACTACAACGGGCGAACCCGTCACATCAGAAAGTTTTAACGATTGTTCATTCTATCTCCTGTGAAGTGAGCGCAGAGGACTTGGACAAAACAGTACGCCGTCAAGCTCCGTCACATCCCCGTAAGAGACCAACGCCTTATCCGCGAGATAACCAGGTATGTTGCCCAGCGGGATTACACTCACGCCCTTACTTCCAATTGCGTCCAGATTACTCCGGTCTCTCGATTGGTTACGAGTTTGAGGTCGCTTGCGCGGTCCTCTCCGCTACGAAGCGGTGAAACGGTGTATACCGAATGTATCGCGGACCACGGCATCTTTGCCCGGCTGTTTACCCAGAATCGGGTAGCCGATGGTCGTTTTAAGAGCAGTCGCCGTAAGGTCTGCAACCACCCCCGATCTATAGGTTGCCAGAAGGTTGACTCCTAGGGGAAACTAGTCTTGCCCGGTTGACCCGTGAGTGTGACCAACCCTGGACAGAATGGGTCTTCGTGGCCAACTCAGCAAGGACCCATTAGCTCCCACTTCTTTTGAGCATTCGTGTAAAAAAGTAACCCTACACCGTTTAAATAATTACATAATCAATGGTTAAATTAAGACGATTCAGGAAATGCAATGATTATGACGTTTGCTTATTGTTGCGTACGAAATCACGTTAATAACCTGAATGTAAGCAGCTCAGTACATAATGTGTATTCTTTCCCAGTTTGATGGGTCGAATTATTCAGAATGTTCGTTCAATTGTAAAGGCATTGTATAACTGTTACAGATGGAGCTCGTTTGATAACGAAATGCATTGAGGCAAGGCGCAATTGTTTTCCTTTTACTTTCTCATATTGCAATGAGGAAAAATTTCAATTTTAGGATTTTATTGATTTTTAACACACTGTATGTAACTATGTGGCCCATGATGAGGTGGCCCATGATGGGGAGCTAATGTGCCCATGATGAGGTGGCCACAATGACCCATGTGTTCATCGGTCGGTCACACTCACGGGTCAACACCCATCCGATGGCCTCCACGCATGGGGTGCGAGCCTGAGTAGGACACTGGGTCAACCAGTCTCCCCTGGGAATCAATGCTCTGGCGCTCCTGGACGGTCTGCGCACCGAGCGGCGCAAGCCAATCGACTGTGCTCTCCGACTAACAATCGGGGGAGTCTGGGAACTGTATTGTTTCCTATAGAGCGGGGGTAGTTGTCTACCTTACGGCGACTGCTCTTGAAATGACCTTTGGCCATCCGATCCCGGTTCAGAGTCGGGCAAAGGACGCCTTGGTCCGCGATAGATTCGGTGCACTCCGTTTCACCGCTTCGTAAGGGAGAGGACCGCGCAAGCGACCTCGAACTCAGAACCAATCGAGAGACCGGAGAAATCTGGTCACAATTGGAAGCAAGGGCGCGAGTTTCGGCCCGCCAGGTAACATTACTGGCTATCTCGCGGTAAAGGCGTTGGTCTCTTGCGGGTTGTGGCGTAGCTAGACGTCGGATTTGTAATGTCCAAAGTCTTCTGCGCTCACTGCACGGTCGATAGAACGATGAATCGTTAAAACGTCCTGCGGTGACGGGTTCGCCCGTTGTGGTTGACATCTCAATATGTATGTAACTATGTAATGGAATCTAAGGTAACTAATTTAACCATCTTCCAAGGATCGTAGCATCATGAAAATTGGCAGCTGTATGTAGTTCTGATGACACGAGTCGGAAGATATGAACTGGAACTTCATGATGGAACATCGTATCATAGCTGTGTTTGGACTTGTTAGAAAAGTCTTGGAATGAACTTTGACCACGATTAGGTTTCAAGGTCTGGTGATGTGGTTTTTACGTGCATTTATAAAAGCGTGTTTTTAATGTTTTTTTTAAACTATTAATTTATTTAGGAACTCGCACATACACACACACACACCCTCAAACAACCTCTCACTAACCCCTCACACACACGCACAAACACACAAATTCAGAAACACACAAACACACATACACGGACTTCATTTTTTTGTGAGACATGTATGGAGTATTTCTGACGACACGCGTTGGATTATTAAGCACTCACCATTTGTTTTGAGTTCTTTATTGCACCCACTATATACTGATGAATTTTTAGCATTTCCAAAACACTTTAGGGTACTAATTAAAATTACACTTTTCCTAGTACACCATCGTCAGATGTCTCGGAATCTGGCATGCTGACTATACCCCGGGATTCCATTGCCAAAGTACTGTCTGATCTGAAAGAATTAGCTTTTCCAAAACTCTTGCACATTTTGTCGCTGGCTCCTGGACTAGTATTTTTAATGAGGGCGAGGTTTTTAGTAAAAGTAAAGAAATAATTGTTTACATTGTATTAATTGCAGAATCTGCCTAACTAGACCGTAGCCCGAACCAAGGAAGACTCTATGTATGGTAATTATTTATTCATATGAATGTTTTATTATTTTTTTTATATGAATAAATTATTATATTACATATATTAATTACATATATTACATACAATAAATATATTACATATAATAATTAAATATATTACATATATTATTACATACATTAAAAAAAGAAACATACAAAATGTGATAAAATATAAAACAAATAAGTGATTTTAAATTAAACTTATAATTATATTTAAAAATATCTATATAGCATGATCATGAAAATAAATAAACAAAATAAACTGTCGTAATATGATGTTTATAGAACAAATAAATAAATATTTAAAAAATATACAAAATGTATTACAATGTATGACAATAATCATTCACTCCGCCAGACTTACAGCACACAGACTGAAGTGTTTGGGCGAGTGGAAGCGAGGAGGGCACAATCATCCTGAGCTAAACCTCCTCCACAAAAGCCCATTCACTCTGACCCAGGATCGACTACGGGAAAAAAAAATCGGTAGAGAAGTCCTTTACAATCCTAATCCCCACCAGGGAAGAGTGGAAGAATCCGCAGTGGCTCCAAAGCCACAACGCGGACGCCTGGTTCCCCGACGGATCAGGAACAAATGGACGTTTTGGGACAGCCATGTACGGACCCAAAACCAACCACAGAATCAGCATCTCCCTTGAACAATATGCTACGGTTTTCCAAGCCGAAGTATTTGCCATATTGGAATGCATAAAACTGCAAAGTCCACCTGAGGTAAAAAATTGAAAAATCCTTATCTGTTCTGACTGCAGAGCAGCACTGGACGCTCTGACTAAAGCCACCACAGAATTCTGTGGTCTGGGACTGCATGCAAGAGCTAAGAAAATTGAGAAAACCCAATAAAATCACCCTAATATGGATGCCGGGTCATCAAGGCATACCCGGCAACGAAGAGGCCGACAGACTGGCAAAACTGGGCACACTGGAATGCCCCGTGGAGCCAGTTGTAGGGGTCCCTTTCGCTACAGGTAAGAAAATCATCAGGGACTGCTTGGAGCAGGAACATCGGGCATCCTGGAAACAGAGCCAGGGATGTCGCCAGGCAAAAGCCATGATGGAGCAACCACTACAAAAGAAAACCAAGGCCCTACTTGACATGAGCAAGAAGAACCTTAGAACCACTATCGGTCTCCTCACAGGACACACGACCCTTAGAACACATCTGTTCAACCTTGGCTTGACCGAGATCAAGGACTGCCGAATATGTGGCGAAGAACCTGAAGACAGCATATACATCGTTGGTCGCTGCCCAGGCCTCGCCGCTAAAAGACACAGTTTACTGGGACGAGCCATTCTAGAACCTAGCGATCTGCCCAACTTGAAGGTCAGTGATCTACTTGGACTGGTAAGAAATACTGGGCTACTAGCTGACCTAACCACATAGTGGATAGTTACAAAAGATCTTATAGATCTAGGTGACATCAAGGGCTGGAAACAAGCCCCCCACTCCGTCTACTACTACTACTACTACATGACAATAATAATAATGCAAAGACCTTAATATGACTTATTACCATTTACACCTCATTTCAACTTGTAATTGGATTGACCTAATATTTCGGCATGTTTTATAGATTCTTTTAGATTGTTATAAATTTTGGGCCCTATAAAGCCAAAGTGTCTTTGGGCGAAGGATGTTCGAGTTCTTCCGTACAATGTGTTTATAGGTTGTGGCGCTCCTCGTTGCAATTTTATGCTCAGTTTTAACGTGAATATCTGTACCTCTGCACTGAAAATGCCAGAAACTTAACTGGCCCGCAATAAATATCCCCTAATAATCTTGCCTATATCTCCATTCTAGTGTCAACCTTTTTTTATTTCAGTGATTTAGAGGTTTTGTTATAAAGTTACATAGCTCAAACGCAATAATTGTGTCATAGTTGAGGCGAGCGCTTGCCATCTCACCATTTGGCGCCTGTTGTTTGCTTATCTTGTGTAAGCAATCTGTAACTGACAAAGACAATAATAAAACAAATATATTAAGTCAAAACGTACGCCACGCCGTGCAAGGTTGATACTTTTGCGAAATATCCGCTAAATTTACGTTTATACTCTCACAGGGCCCCGTTTCCGAATAGATATAACATGTCACAAAGTTGCATTTTCCCAAAAACACGTGCCTGCTGTTACAAATTCATTAGAACGGGTGTTCTTGAATACTTTTTACTATTGTGAAAAAAATGCTTTTCCGGCGAGCAGACACACCCCCTGCTCGTAAAACTTCTCACCCCCCCCCCCCCCCTCAACCGGTGAAATCAATATTTTCGTCCGTAGTTTCATACATTTTGAGTATTTAGGTAACTACAGGGTCTTTCATTAAGCGTTTCCTATCTTTAAATTTTAATTAAAGAAAGTATGTGTGAGATATAGTTTGACCGATGGCATGGGTTATGTTGACTTTGAGGACCGCTGCGGTTTGTGGCTTATTCGCATACACCTGCGACTTAAGAAAACCCCACAAGAAAAGTCTAACGGGGTCAAATCGCAAGAACTCGGTGGCCAGTTCACATCACCTCCACGTGAGATGACCATGTCCTCAAATCGCTCGTGCAGAATATCCAATGTGGCATGAGTTGTGTGGCACGTAGCGCCGTCCTGTTGAAACCACGTGTCGTTGGTGTCCAGATCATCCAATTCAGGCCAAAAGAAGTTGGTAATCATCGACCTATAGCGCTCACAGTTGACAGTGATGGCCTGGCCAACGTCTTTCTCAAAGAAATATGGACCGATGACGCCACCAGACCAAAATCCACACCAAACAGTGACTCTTTTGGGATGCATTGCACGCTCTTGGATCTCATGTGGATTGGTATATTCTCAAATTCGTCAATTTTGTTTGTTCACGTACCCATTCATCCAGAAATGTGCCTCATCTCTGAAGATGATTTTTCGATGAAAATTAGGGTCAGTTGCCAACTGCTCCAGAGCCCATTCAGCGAACACACGTCGTTGTCTATGGTCGTTTACCCTCAGTTCCTGGGTCAGTTGAATTTTGTACGGGTGCAGGCCCGAGTCACGACGCAAAATTCGCCAAGTTGTGGTCTGCGAAAGGCCGAGTTCTTGTGAGCGACGCGAAATCGACTGCCTTGGATTCTCCTGCACACTCTGGCGGACAGAGGTGATGTTTTCGGCAGATCTTGCGTTTCGTTGATCGTTTACTGAAGAAAGGACTCAAATTTATCCACCACATTGCGAATAGTCCTCTCGGTAGGACGATTATGGCGACCGTAAAATGGGCGAAGCGCGCGGTACGTTGCCCGAATAGAACACCCATTTTGATATAACAATTTTATTATTTGCACGTGTTGTTGAATGCTATATCCGTCCATGACGATTTGACGAAACAGACTGAATAAATGACAACTAATTTGACAGATGTAGCTTCAACAAGATGGCCGCTATCAACTGTTGAAGTTCGGAAGTCCCTCTTGGAAGACCCTTTATTAAAGCACTCTAGTTAAGGCGGGATAGGAACCCACGGAAGAAGAAGAATATATTCTACCGAAACTAAAAAGGCATTGCGCAATACCTACGAAAAAATACCTACCATTCAAATGTACCTACCATTCGAGCGTCGCATATTTTTGTAGTATTTTCGTGGTATTTAAAATGCTATTTTTCCAAAAATGATAAATAGATAGATAGAGAGATAGAGATTCTTTATTGCACATTAAACAAAAACATACAAAAGGCGGACTTATTGCCTAAAATACAATCTCTTACAGCCAACCTTCGTGGAAGTGTAAAAATTTAGGTGCCAAGAGGTAAATTAAAAATTAACAAAAAAAAGAAGAAAAACTTATTACATAACAAAAAATAATCAAGTAACAAAAATGCCATTTTTTAAATAAAATTAGGATTTGGAATAAATCGCAAGGAGCGAAGGATAGGAGAGGATGGGATGAGACCTAGGATAACTAGGAATTTAGGGACATGAAATGCTTTTTCCGACACTTGAAAGGTAGACACCGTTGGTGCGTTTCTGATGTCTGGCGGGAGCTGGTTCCGTAGTCTAGCTGCATGAACGGTGAAGGAATAAGTAAAAAAAGAAGAATTATGAGTTGGAATCGCAATTTTACTATCCTGACTGGAGCTAACGGGAGCTAACGGGCCCATGATGAGGTGGCCACGATGACCCATGTGTTCAGGGTCGGTCACACTCACGGGTCAACACCCATCCGATGGCCTCCACGCATGGGGTGCGAACCTGGGTAGGACACTGGGTCAACCAGTCTCCCCTGGGGATCAAACCTCTGGCGCTCCTGGACGGTGTGCGCACCGAGCGGCGCAAGCCAATCGATTGTGCTCTCCGACTAACAGTCGGGGGAGTCTGGGAACTGTATTGTTTCCTTTAGAGCGGGGGTGGTTGCCTACCTTACGGCGACTGCTCTTGAAATGACCATTGGCCATCCGATCCCGGTTCAGAGTCGGGCAAAGGACGCCTTGGTCCGCGATAGATTCGGTGCACACCGTTTCACCGCTTCGTAAGGGAGAGAACCACGCAAGCGACCTCGAACTCGGAACCAATCGAGAGACCGGAGAAATCTGGTCACAATTGGAAGCAAGGGCGCGAGTGTCGGCCCGCCAGGTAACATACTGGCTATCTCGCGGTAAAGGCGTTGGCTTCTTGCGGGTTGTGGCGTAGCTAGACGTCGGATTTGTAATGTCCAAAGTCTTCTACGCTCACTGCACGGTCGATAGAACGATGAATCGTTAAAACGTCCTGCGGTGACGGGTTCGCCCGTTGTGGTTGACATCTCAATATATATCCTGACTGGAACGGAGTGAAAGACCATGACTTCCTAAGTGATAGAATTTTTCGGTTAGGTAGGAGGGAGCGGTAGGACTGTTGAGGATGTTATAAAGAAAGGAAAGAATATGCATGTTTCTACGTTCACGTATTCGAAGCCAATGAAGTCTGCTTCTATACTCAGAGACGTGATCAAATTTTTTTCTCGTTGAAGATATATTAATGCATACATTTTGCAACCGCTCTAATTTGTCAAGGATGGCTTCAGTGACGTCAAGGTAGCAGACATCAGCATAGTCTAGTATAGGCAATAGCAGTGTTTGAGCTATGGTCTTCTTAACCTCCACTCGTAAAAATCTTTGCAACCGCCGAAGACTATGAAATCAAAATGATGGCGGTATTTAAAAAAATGCGCCACTCTTATACGAGCTATTCTAGCCAAAATTTCACAACGTGATTTCGGTCCAACAAGCAATTATTGTGTAGGTACCGAATTTCAAGTGTAACTGCAATATTTCGGGACTGTTTTTTACCATAATCATGCCATGACTTTTCAACTCTTGCCATGACCAAATAATGCCTGCATGACAAATTTCAGCTCAATCATATGAAGCGTTTGGGCGCTATCGTCGAGGAATACACACACACACACACACACACACACACACACACACACACACACACACACACACACACACACACACTTTCATAAATAAAATCTATGAGCGCCCGGCCAGCAGTGAACCCGCTTGGGTTCCGTTTTACAACCGCATCAAGAGGCGCGGTTCGTTTCGCGGCTACCCTCGGGCGACTCACCGTTAATATTTGATTAATATTTATGGCGGAATTTAATTATTATTAGCGCAGCTTGTATATGTGGCTGCGGTAACAAATTCATTAGTACAGGACTGCTTCTTGAATACTTAACAATTTTTGGAAAAACGAACTACAATTAAAAAAATCGGTTGTGTCACTCCAAAACTTTGCCGACAAGCAGACAACCCCCCTTCCCTCCCTTGTATGTGAGATATTCTAATTAAAATTTCACAACTTGATCTGAGCAAGGCATCTGTGTACCAGATCTCAAAGGCAATTATTTCGAGATTGATAAATGACTAGTGCCCCCCCCCCCCCCTACCCCGGTGGACCAATTTTAATCACAATCATTTCAACTCATTGCACCAAATGATGCCTGCTCTTGCCATGACAAAAGTTGCAGTTGAATCGGATTAAGCGTTTGGGCGCTATCGTGGAGGAATACACACCCAGTCACATGTACCTACAGAGAGGCAGACTCAAAAACAGACCAATCCGAAAATGGTCTTAATCGTCTCAGGGGGGATATCTAGACTCAAAATGCATATTTCCGTCTTCATCTCATTTTTTAACGCGTTCACAATACTTTCCTTGTCGATTAGTGGGCCGGGAAAGTAATGGAGAAGAAGTGTCAGGCACATTTTGTTTATATTCATCGATCACTGCTAAGATATCTTACACGGTCACTTAGCCCGACATCGTGACTCCTAGGGTTGCCAGGTGAGTCTCGAAAAAATACCGGACAACCCCAAACGGGGGGGTATGCTAGGTCGCAAAAAAATACGGGTTTTTTTATACTAATAGTTTTTATTTATTAATCAACATCACATAAATCAACTAAATTAGTAACAAAATATAATGCAGTCATAAAATTGTGGTCGCAAAAACTATGCTAACATTGACAAAGTCTTTATTAAACAATGGTATGAATATTATAATCTACTACTTTCTTAACAAAATAAAGGTAGGAACTTCAGAAAACTCTCGACTAGGTAAACAAAACTCGAAAAATCAAAACAAAACACACCAGCGCGCGCGGGTGGGGGAGTGGACGCAGGCAGCGAGTACGAGTGAGTGAGACGGTTATACAGTGGTGAAGTGAGAGCCCGCAGACGCAGGATACATACAGCGAGCGAGAAGCGGGAGAAGCGCGCTCGAGTTTTGCGTTTGAGGGATTTCATATGCCTACTTTTGTAGGCGCTTGTGACCAGTAGTACCTACCGATTTCCTCAAAATACCGGACATTGTTCTGTCCGGTATGACCATTTATTTTTTACCGGACAGGCCTCGAAAATACCGGACTGTACGCTTAAATACCGGACATCTGGCAACCCTAGTGACTCCTAAACAAGCGGAGATTAATTAAATTTGGTTATTAAAAAATCTCTATCGGCGATGTTGGCACTTTGGTATAAATTATATATAACCACATAGGTCAAGATTGCTGTTATCTTCGCGTATTATTAAAATATTAACATTTATGGAAATTTATTGCTTTATTTACTTCTAAACTGTCTGCTGCACTAGTTATAGTCGTATTTTAAGTGTATATTGATTAATCCGTTGGCATCGATCGATTTAAATAAATAAATAGGTTTCGCAATGTGTATCGATATAAATGAATGAATAATGTCTGGTGACGAAATCGGCTATTTCGTGATTTCTTATTAATTTATTAGCTGCTAGCGTTGCCAATTATGGATTGGTATATGTTTTTACAAGCTTTTATTTACCTTGTTAGTATGTTTGTTTAGGTCAAATCTTGCAAGCTGAATTAGAACCACTTCCTCTTATCCTATGAAGTTGACGTTTTGCACGTTGGTTCAGTTCCAATGACAATTCGTTTTTATGGTGAGCCTGACCTGATTTTACAACCAGGATCAGGAAATTTTGTAGAGCATTCAATTATGATAGCCCGTCCTAAGTTCCACTAAGACATGGCTGCTGCACCCAGGGTTGGCTCGGGACAGAGAATTTTAATCAGAGCTTGTTTTTTTATGTGTTTTTACTATTACATTATTTATTTTTATGTGTTTTTATTATTACATTATTTATTTTTTATGTGTTTTTATTATTACATTATTTATTTTTTATGTGTTTTTTTTATTACATTATTTATTTTTTAACCACTTTGCTGGTAATTGATTTGTTTATTTCTTTCTTTTATTATTTCACTAATCAAATTAACAGAATAACCAAGACGTCGATATGAATCTATGCGCTATGGACACTAATACTAAACAAGACTTGCGTCCTTGCAAAGTACGACTAAGTAAGGTTAGAAATAGTTTCCTGTATCAGTCCAATATATTTTATAACAAGATTCCATTGTGCGTCAGGGGTCTTGGAGACGTTCAATTTAAGAGAAAGGTCCAGGATATGCTTATTAAGAACCCAATGTATTCTGTTAAGGACTTTGAGAGTATTGATTTTCCTAATCTTCCATAATTATTTATATTAAAATCTTTTCTTATTTTTTATCTGTTTTTATCTTCCAATTTTGATTATTTACATTACTAAATACACTCATTGATTATCAAAGATGGATTATATATAAAAATTTATATTGACTATTTCTATTGCGACATTGTTATTGATTCAATTTTATATTTTTTATAATTTTAATTTTACTGTTTTATAACCGACTCTTCGGTTTTATATTTTGACTATCTGCAGTATTTTTTTTAAATTTATTATTTTAAAAAGATCTTAAATCTTTATTTTAAATTGAAATATTAATTGTTTTACAATTAAAAAGTAATAGTCGATATTTAAAAAAATAATTATACCAGTTATTCTATTTGACTATACCAAGAGTAGGGTTTCCTACCGACTGGCTTATTTGAAAAAATAAAATTAAAAAAAATATAATAATAATAAACTCTTTATTTTCACTTAAAAAATACAATACAAAAAGGCTAGCCTTTTGCCACATAGCAATATCTTACAACTAGTTACAACTAACATAATCACAGTGCAGTGGTACATGCGCGCGTTGTGGACATAAAGATTGTAAAGTCTGTATGCATAAAATACTAGTTATTTAAACCGAAGAATTCCCGACGAAAAGAATTTGTGAGAGGAAGGAGAGGTAAAGGAAAGAACTGGTTACTTCTTGGAGAAGTAGTAATTTTTGAGGTGAGTCTTAAACAGTTCGTATAACTTCTCGCCTCTTACATAAAATAGAAAATTGAATTAAATTAATATTAGGTCAGCTGCCTCGATTAGCGTTAAACTCGATTAACCCGTTTCGATAATTAATAATCGAATCAATCGGAATTTCACCGCGACACAGTTACAAAGCCGATTACAACATGTACATATCGATCTATCTAATATCAAATAAAGGCGTCCCTACTGCACCGAAAATTATGCTAATGTTGAATCCTTACCTGTGTACCTAATTGCCGTCTTTTCACACTGGCCGCATTGATTTTATATAAAATCAATGGTACGGCGCGTTAGGTACATACATTTTTTTAAACAAATGCAAGGTGACGCAATAATTGTCCGCCGTGAAAAGGTCCGGTTACAGTGACAAGCTCTCATACATTGCCATACAACACTGATACAAATTCTGCCATAAATAAATACGTCTCGCCGAGGGGGAAATACGTTACATATGGCCCGTGCCGTGTTTCCGCTGTGTCCATAGACAAGCTTCCATAGTTATCCATAGCCCACTGACGACACGGCGAATTACCCGTGAATTTTCACAGCGAAAAAACCGTGTGGTTAAGAGGCTCTAAGTCTGCGTTCACGCCTCGGTTGAACAAATTATTATATATCGTTATACCTTCCTGGGGTGGCAGGTTCGCCTGTAGCCAGGGGCGGACCGTGCGTTTGTGGGGCCCTGGGGTTATATTACTTGGGGGCCTGTCTAATTAATCAACTAATTGCCATTTTGCCAAAAAACTTGTAACACGAGCTCTGTGTTTTCCTGCGGGTTTTCACTATTTTCACGCATTTTCTCACATTCGTATCGAAGCCGGCGCGCACGCATAGTTTTGACAGCTGAAGCGCCGAGTTCAGAAGCGAGCAACATTGCGGCGAGTGACGTAAAGAAGGACATCGCGTTGCCAGTACGACTATTGGATACGATTGCGAATCAAAATCATGAAAATGAAAAAGTCATAATTAGAGATTGAAGATGAGTCAATAAATCGTAGTTATTTGAGTAGTCGCCGAGTAAAAATATGTAATTGCCGTCTTTTCACACTGGCCGCTTTGAACTTGGTACGGCCATTGATTTTATATAAAATCAATGGTACGGCGCGTTAGGTACAACTTGCGGTGTCAACTACAACGGGCGAGCCCGTCACCACAGGACGTTTTAACGATTTTCTCGTTCTGTCGCCCTGCAGTGAACGTAGAAGACTTTGGACAAAACAAATCCAACGTCCAGCTACGTCACAGCCCGCAAGAAGCCAACGCCTTTACAGCGAGATAGCCAGTATGTTACCTGGCGGGCCGACACTCGCGCCCTTGCTTCCAATTGTGACCAGATTTCTCCGGTCACTCGATTGGTTCCGAGTTCGAGGTCGCTTGCGCGGTTCTCTCCCTTACGAAGCGGTGAAACGGTGTGCACCGAATCTATCGCGGACCAAGGCGTCCTTTGCCCGACTCTGAACCGGGATCGGATGGCCAATGGTCATTTCAAGAGCAGTCGCCGTAAGGTAGGCAACCACCCCCGCTCTGTAGGAAACAATACAGTTCCCAGACTCCCCCGACTGTTAGTCGGAGAGCACAGTCGATTGGCTTGTGCCGCTCGGTGCGCAGACCGTCCAGGAGCGCCAGAGGTTTGATTCCCAGGGGAGACTGGTTGACCCAGTGTCCTACCCAGGTTCGCACCCCATGCGTGGAGGCCATCGGATGGGTGTTGACCCGTGAGTGTGACCGGCCCTGAACACATGGGTCATCGTGGCCACCTCATCGTGGGTCCATTAGCTCCCGCGCGTTAGGTACATACATTTTTTTAAACAAATGCAAGGTGACGCAATAATTACATATGGCGTTACATATGGCCCGTGCCGTGTTTCCGCTGTGTCCATAGACAAGCTTCCATAGTTATCCATAGCCCACTGACGATACGGCGAATTACCCGTGAATTTTCACAGCGAAAAAACCGTGTGGTTAAGAGGCCTAAGTCTGCGTTCACGCCTCGGTTGAAAAAATTATTATATTTCGTTATACCTTCCTGGGTTGGCAGGTTCGCCTGTAGCCAGGGGCGAACCGTGCGTTTGTGGGGCCCTGGGCTAATATTACTTGGGGGCCTGCCTAATTAATCAACTAATTGCCATTTTGCCAAAAAACTGTTTTCGATAATGATGTCTAGGTCACTAGGTACACAATATATATAAAAAAGAGGACAATAAAATATTTTATTTGTTTAATATGACAGACACACAAACACAACTGACACACACAAACATTTAACTTTTCACTAAAATAGACAAAACAACATTAATACTAATTGTAATAATATCTTAATTAGTAGCTTAATTTTATTTTTTATTTATTTATTTAGAGTAGGTATTACAAAATTTAACTAGTACATTTTACCATGTCACACTGCATGTAAATGAGGCAATAGCAGAAAACTGATTCTTATTGTGACTGAGACATGGTTATGACCGAAAGTCGCCTAACTAGGCCTGAGCCTGTTCTAAGGCAGACTTGAGCAATTTTCTTTGTGCATTATGATTATTATTTATTAACAAAGCATATATTTCTAGACACAATAAAAAAAAACTAATTATTAAAATAGTCTACAAAAAATTAAATAAAAAATAGAAAATTCAAATCTTTTTAAAATAAAAATAAAATAAAATAAAACTAAATCTAATCCAAATAATAAATAAAACAAAATTAACATTAGAATAGTCAGAATTAATAAAAATGCAAATTGATTGTCACTTTTTAAAATATCAATTGCTTAATAGAAATGAAAAATTTTAGAATGATATAGGTAATTTCGTATTTTTGTCAATTTATAAAAATGGAAAGTATCTCAATATTTAATCAAGTAGCTCAATATTTCTCAATATTTAATCAAGTTTAATTAAGCAAGTAGTAATATTATTTGTAAAGCTAGTTAATATAAGTAAAATTTAAACAAATATTCATTACGATAGTTACCTATTGGCAAAGCACTAGCCTCGGTAGGAACTCAACTGCTATACATAGATGTTATTTCTATGAATAAAGATTTTTTTAAAAAAGGTATTGCAAAAGAATTTGTAGCTAACGGTCCGCCCCATCCACCGAGAAATTGATACATAAAGCTTGTTCGCTGCGAATGACTGCGTTTGCGAGAAAATACACTGAAAACAAGCGGCGGGGAGTCCCTCCGAATAGATGCGAGAATTTGATCTCAGGGTTGCCAACCTTATGATTTTTGAAAATTTGACATTTTGTTTTTTAATTCACAATATTGTCCATTATTTTCAATGGAGGCTGGGACCCTTTATATCCACGGGGCCCTGGACTGCAGCCCTAAAAGCCCTTACATAGATCCGCCCCTGCCTATAGCAGTTGACAGCTCTAATGTCCACTCTCCTCATAGAGGTGGAATTATCAATTTGAAATTACAATCATATCTTAAAAATATTTCTGCATAACTTTACATTATACTATATAATATGATAAAATGTAATATATTGAAATACTATCAGACCCGGCGAAATTCGTACCGCCTGACAGTCAATGAATGTCGTGTTACAGATTAACTGAACTTAATTTATGATTTTATGAAAGTAATACAATGAATAGAGAGTAAAATATTAAGTTCACTACTTTGTTAAGATAATAACACAAAAACAAAACAAATATAAAAGTACAAAAATTAAGTATATCAATCGCGTGTCAGCAAGACATGATTGAATTAAACTATTTACATATTGTGCAGCATGGGATGCACTCGGTTTAATTCTCTTTATTAAAGCACCTTCTGATATACGACATTTTTGTTTCTTTATCAGGCGCATGAACAAATAAAGCGGATGATTTTCCGACAGGTGAACATGCCATGTACAACTGACCATGAGAAAAACACGGATTTACATTTTGTATGGGAAAATGTTTTTCTTTTATTTCAATTTTTCGTCAATTTTCCAGTTTTCGTTTTTAATAGTTATTCTGCTATTCGGGACGGAGACAAATACTACAAATCAAAAACCATGAAAATCGGTCCAGCCGTTCTCGAGTTATAAGTGTTCGAACAAAACGGACTTTGTTTTATATATATAGATAATGCAAAAGAATAATACTATAATATATCTAGATCGTTATATTTATATATTTGTGTATGTATGTATATGTATGTGTGTATGTGTATATGTATCTATATGAGTGCCTATGTCAGTTAGGCTTCTCCACCGTAGTCAGAAAATAAGTCGTATGCCCAGATACAGGCTATATTCGGCCTAGTTGGGTATGCGCTGAGCATGGTCATGTGAATGTGGGCCGTTGTTTCTTCGCACCATTACTTGGTATGACCATTTTTATGTGTTTTATCATTATGTTTGAAATAAAATAAATAAAATAAATAAATAATAAAACAGTTTCGTGCTAAGCAGTTTCTTAAAATTCAGGTAAGGGCCCCAATTATTACATAATACGTAGGGAGAGAGAGCAATAGTATTTCTCAATCTAGAGGTCGTTTGGTGCCTATTATGTTTAATGCGAATTCTTGACGACACGTGCGACGTTTTTATGTTTTATGTATTTTCTTAACATTATTGACATTCGAAAGATATATAATGAAGATCGCTATATTATGGTAATTTCTATTGTGCCATTTTGACGACTGAATTCCAGAAAAATGTTACAAGGTTTGGGCATTGCGTAGTCAGCACTGTTGACGTTTATCACTTCTGCAAGCGGCTTGCTCTCTGGTATAGTCGCATAGTGAAGCAGAAATCACATTATTACAAACATTAGACTAATTCTGTTTTTTTACTCCTTATATCACCTCCAAGTTAATTAATGTGAAATAACTGTATCATAGCTTCCTTTCCTTTCTATAGCTGTGCTGAATCATTTGTAGTCTATATATTATTTGTATAGTACCTATATTAGATTTAATTAAACAGTGCATGTAATGCTTTTTTCATCCCATCTATTCGAAAAGGACGACTTGGTTCGCCTTTAAGTGCGCCCAAAAGTGGTGTTTTCTATAAGAAACTTTATAAGTGCGCCGCAATTATCTTTGCGGCTCACTTTTTGAATTTGGAACATCTTAGTTATCAGCGCCGAAGAAATCGAACGCAAATATTGTTTGAATAAAGACTGGCTGCTACGACGGCCCTAGTCGCGCCGCCGCGGCGCCGGCTGAATAAATAAAAACAAAAAACGCGCGAACGTCAATTGTTTTTGTCGCCCGCGTTTTCGACAATTTTCACGGATTGTAAGCAATTCATCGTTTTGTTTTGAAAAATGAGTTCTTCAAGTGACAGTGAAAGTATAGATTTAACTCCTGAAAGCATTAGAACTGAGGCAAGAAATGTGATTGATTATCTATAACCTGCAAAATCCCGGGAGAAATATATGAAAGCCTATGGAAATTTTATTGAATGGAGAAATGCAAGAGTGCAATTTTCAGAATTTTCTCATAGAGGTGATGAAAAGTAGAATGTATCCAGGACGAAGTGAGGGATTCTTTAGTAGAATCTTGAACGTAGCGAGGGATTCAAAAAAGCGCCCGAGCTAAAAATATTTTGCGCCCGAGTCATACAATCTACTATTTTACAATACTGACGTTTTTTATACGCTTCAGGCTGTTTAGCTGTTAAGTTGACTTTTGAAACAGTATTATTTTAAAATTTTGTTGGCATTTAATTAGTGAATAATTTTACAAATTTTGATTTCATTTTTGTTTGTTTTTTATTTGTTTTGTTAGGTTTCAAAAAATGCGATTATTTTTGTTTCTTTTTGTTGTGTCATTTAATTTGACATTATTGCCACATTTTTTCTACTATGTTATTTTCTATTATGTGACATTTATGTCATGTATCTAATATGTAATTTATCTAATATCCTAATAAGTTTGTTTTTACGATTTCACCAGATTATGTATCTAGTATTTTTTGAAAAATAAGAATGATTAAGATTATGATTACATTTTTTTTTAATCGGTTGTGTTACTCCAAGACTTTCCCGACAAGTAGTCAAGGACTGATTTGATCTGTATATTAATTTCATAAATAAAATCGATTAGCGCCCTCTCCTGGCCAGCGGATGAACCCGTTTACAACCGCCTTAAGCGGCGCGGTTCGTTTATCTGCTAACATCGGGCAGCTCGCCGTTAATATTGGATTAATATGCATGGTGGAATTTAAATATTATTAGTGCAGCTTGTATATGAGATATTATAACCAAAGATACTGACGCAAGTAGTTGTATAATGACCGGCGGACATTCAATATGATTTTAACCCAACAAGGCATCTGAGTACCTAATTTCAAGTATTAATTAAGTCCAATATCGAGGTTGATATCTAATACACCAAAAGACCAAATGATGCCTGCATACCAAATTTCAACTCAATCGGATGAAGGGTTTGGGCGCTATCGTGGAGGAATACATACAGACACACAGACAGACAGATAGACAGACAGACAGACACACAAACAGACTTTAGTCTGGAAATGGTCTTATTCGTCTCAAGGATATTTCCCGTCTTCATCTCAAAGAAAAAATTGCGCATTCACAATACTTTCCCTCCTGGACGGTTGGTCGGCTAGGAAAGTAAAAAAGGGCTATTTTCGAACATTGAATTAGCGTTTTTGTTTTGTATGTACATATCAGATATTTTATTACTATTTTTTATAAACTATAAAAACATTTTAAGAAATAATCTAATAATTGTTTTTATAATTTACAAAAAATAGTCAAACTGTACACAAATGAATTATACGCAGAATGCAAACTAATTTTGTGCAGAGGTATTTGGTCTACATAGCTCCAAGGATATTTAATTTGCTAGACGAAGAACTAAAATTGTACTAAAATATATATATATATATATATATATATATATATATATATATATATATATATATATATATATATATATATATATATATATATATATATATATATATATATACATATATATATATATATATATATATATATATATATATATATATATATATATATATATATATATATATATATATATATATATATATATATATATATATATATATATATATATATATATATATATATATATATATATATATATATATATATATATACCTATATATATATATATATATATATATATATATATATATATATATATATATATATATATATATATATATATATATATATATATATATATATATATATATATATATATATATATATATATATATATATATATATATATATATATATATATATATATATATATATATATATATATATATATATATATATATATATATATATATATCCAGACAATTTCTAATATAAAATATTATCTTTGATTCTTATCATTATTATCTTTAAAACTATTCTTATGATTATTTGTTATTATTTAATTTTAGTTACTATTAGTTAATATTTTTTAACATTTTATATTATATAACACGTTTATCTATAATCCGTATCCTGTTTAAATTTATTTACCTTACCTATTCTATTTTAATTATTTCCTTTTATCAACATTAGTTAGTTATTATTAGTTATAGCTTATTTATAATGATTATAGTCCTATTTATTTTTTTTACTTGCCGAATATATGTACATACAAACTAAAGAGCTCCCTGCATTGGAACAGTCCTTTGCAGTACCTACACAATATGGTAATGCTAATATTGTTCGTGTTATTTATTTTATTTTATTTTATTATTATTATTTTTTATATTTGTTTTAATAAATAAATATTTTTTTAATATAATTATTATTTTATTATATTGAAAAAAAAGTAATAAATATAAATAGATATGGATATTAGTACGAGAAATATGCTTTTAAATGCATTAATTAATAATTTATTAAATAAATAAATACTTCATGTAGAATCTATTTGACAAAACGAAGATTAGGGATTCCTACTAAATGACTTATTTTATATTTAAAAAATGAAGATAATTAACATCATTCCATAGAGAACTCAACGGGATCGTATTTTTTGTATGGTTGTATGTAAAATTTGAAACTAGAAAGCGTAGATAGACAGGCGGGGTTTGCACCGAGTGAAATCAAAACCGTCAATTTCTAGACCGCATCTTTTAACTCCCCATCGTCAGCAAATTAGTCTCTCACTTTTAATACTCTTTTTACGAGAGTGATTGGATGTTATGGTGGTTTTATTTTATGGCTGTATAAAATAATTTCTTATTGCGCGGTGGGAGTTAATTGGCGATACGGAGAATGAATTAGAAAATGCAAGTTCATATAAAATCGAAGACTATCGCGGTTGTTTGACATTATAAATAGGATAGAAAACGAATTTACCGCGTGAAATTTGTAGGACCCGACGTTTCGGTGACGTTGCAGCCGCCGTTGTCTAGGGTAGACTGAAGAGCTGTCAGTCCGTTGTTTTGCGGGTCAGTCCGTTGTTACCCGGGTAACAACGGACTGACCCGCAAAACAACGGACTGACAGCTCTTCAGTCTACCCTAGACAACGGCGGCTGCAACGTCACCGAAACGTCGGGTCCTACAAATTTCACGCGGTAAATTCGTTTTCTATCCTATTTATAATTATCTACTTTTAGTTTCCACAAATCAAAAATGGTGGACGAGTTGAAACTATAAAAAAAACATTAAAACCCGTTTATCTCAGAACTACAAAATTTGAGTTATCGAGTTATAATTGTAAGCAGACGATATGTTAGTACGTTAGGCTTTTGTTCAATTTTGCACTAGGCCCATTCTTTTGTCCAACGCCACTGGCCGCGAAGTAAGTTATCCTGGAACACATCTCAATAGAAACATAAGTAAATAGTATAAAAAGACATTTATAGAAACAAGCTTTTACTAAAATGATCTGTCCCGAGCCAACCCTGGGTGCAGCAGCCATGTCATGGTGGAACTTAGAATGGGATATCATAATTGAATGCTATACAAAATTTCGTGTTTGTGCTGTTGGCCGTTGAGGAGTCCCCTCGTTGAAAGCCAACCCTGGGTGCAGCAGCCCTATCGCGATTTAAATGTAAGATTTAGCTTTAGTTTGATTATTTAACAATTTACTTATCTACTTTGGATGTTACTATGTACAGTTTTTAGTACGTATATATTCGATTTATTGACTATTTCAATTGTTAGGTTTCTGCTTTGATTATTCAACTTTTTTACTGACTATTTTAATTATTGTGTGTTTAGTAGGCAGCCATTATAATTATTGATTATTTTATTAAATAAGCCTTTAATTTATTTTGTAATACGATTCTACGACGAATAACTTTTAGTAGGTTCCAAAGTTTCTTAGATACTATATATTTTTAAAAATTAATATATGTATGTTAAGTAAAGATTAAAGTAGTAATGATACTTACTTCTTAAAACACAAATATTTTGACACGTCCAAGAGCGGTTTTTAGCCGCCAATTGGACACGACGTAAATGTAAATGTAAATGTAAAACGTATATAAAATTTTGTTTCTGTGCTGTTGATCGTTATGGAGTCCCCTCGTTGAAAGCCAACCCTGCGTGCAGCAGCCCTATCGCGGTGAAACTTATAACGGGCTATCATAATTGAATGCGTATACAAAATTTTGTTTCTGTGCTGTAGACCGCTGAGGAGTCTTTTCGTAGGGAGCCAACCCTGGGTACAGCAGCCATGTCACAGTGAAATTTAGAACGGTTTATCATAATTGAGAACGTATACAAAATTGGGTGTTTGTGCTGTTGACCGTGGAAGAGCAGCCTCGTCCGGTAGCCGATCCTGGCTGTAGAATCACATCATGCTCACCATAAAAATGCATTGTCATCGCGAGTGAACCAACTTGTAAAATTTCAACTTCATAGGATAAGAGGAAGTAGTTCTAATTCAGCTTGCAGGATTTGACCTAAACAAACATACTAACATACATTGCAAGGTAAATAAAAGCTTGTAATAAAAGGCTGTAAAAGGTTCTTTATTCCTAACTTGGCCGGTATGTGTTTATGAGAATGCTCACCTTACTAAGCCGTCTCTTCCGTGGCTTGAAGACCGCGGCTTTAACACTGAAGGAAAGCAAGTTGTTCCTGAAGTTATTGTTAGCCACTGACAAGGACTTTGTAACTCAAAGAACTGTAGTTGCAGGAAAGCAAACGTCCCTCGCTTAAAACTCTGTACTCCCTGCAAAACATACCTGCCTTAATTCAGTAGCCACACAGTATATTTTTTTGGTTTCTGCCAAAAAAAGTTTTTCTTGCCAAAAAAAGTAGCATGTTTTTTTAATTTTCGATAAGATTTGAACTAAAGTTTAGTTCAATCGTTGTTTTTGAGATAATTTTTGAAATTCTCAGGTATAAAAACGTATATCGAGATACGTCACGCTGTATTTAATGACAAAAAGGGGTGGGTACTGGGGTGCTGGCGCCAACTTAGCCGCCATCTTAAAAAAACTTAAGTAATGTATTTTACAGTACCTATATTGTTTAAATCCTCATGCTCGAAAGCATATAACTTGACATTTAGGACGCGATCCTATTTCAAAGGGGGCTTTAGGCTTCTTGTCCTCACGCATTTTTTCGCCGGGAAAATCCATGGTTAATTCGCTGTGTCTGGGCGCGGTGGTCCGTGAGGTATGAATCACTATGGAAGCTTGTCCACGGACACGGAGGAAAACGGTACGGCGCGGCGCCGCCACCGCGTCGTATACACCGTATTTATCCCTCGGCGAGCCGTATTTATTTACGGCGATATTTGTAACAGTGTTGTATAGCAATGTTTGAGAGCTTGTCTATGCACCGGACGTTTTCACGACAGACAATTACTGAGTCACATCGAAGTTGTTTACAAAATGGATGTACCTAACGCTACCCCGGGTAAGACTCCCGTGTCTCAGGCCTCAGGGCTGGTGGACCGGTTTCTCGGACCGGCAGGTGGCGGAGCTTGACGGTGGATTGTCTTGTCCTAAGTCTTCTGCGCTCATCTCACGGGAGACAGAACGTACATTTCGTTAAAACTTCATGAGGTGACGGGTTCGCCCGTTTTAGTTGACAACTCTAGTTGTACCTAACGCGTCGTACAGTGAAAACACCGTGCAGTGGACAAGAGCTCACGTTTTTTTTCAACGGCGCGGCTAACGAGCCGTACGGTGGAAAAACGTGTTGTAGACAAGAGGCCTTACATCGCCGATTTCGGGTTTCGGCGCCTTACTGGCCGCCATCTTGGATATCTCACTTCCGGTCAAGATTTCGCTTGGGCGAGTAGAGTCAAATAGGGAGAAAGACGTGTTGTCCAAAAGTAACATGTTTTGCTTCTAAAACTGAAACGAAGAGCTTTTTCCGATATTTTGACGCGAACGGACGAAGCTAGGATGCCGATCGTGATGTAGTTAAAAAGCGATTGGCGTCCCGCTTCTGGTCAGTATTGAGTAGCCAGATTGAAATATTTTTTTTTTAAATTGTCCTATTTTGTTTCAGATCTGTCTGAGTAATGACTGAGTCTGACTCCATACTTTGTGAGGATGTCGGAGGCCGAGAAGGAAGCTCGTGAGAGCTGGCTGGAGAAAAGATTCCGTATGGTGAAGGAGAAGGTACATATGACGGGGATGAAGCCAGCTTTTCGGAGCTTGTACTGCTGCAGTGTGGCCGCCGCCTCGGCTGTCATCGCCGTCTATGTTCTGGTAATTTATTCATGTGAAATTACTAAACCAATACATTAAGTCTTTACCTAGTAGTAGTAGTAGTGGTAAAGGAGTGAGAGGCTTGTCTCCATCCCTTGATGTCACCTGGATCTATAAGATCTTTTGTAACTACCCACTTTGTGGTTGGGTCAGTGCTTTGCTAGTAGCCCGGTACTGTTTACTAGTCCATGCAGATCACTGACCTTCAAGTTGGGCAGATCGCTGGGTTCGAAAAACTGTGTCTTTTTGCGGCGAGGCCTGGGCAGCGACCAACGATGTGTATGCTGTATTCAGGTTCTTCGCCACATATTCGGCAGTCCTAGCTCTCGGTCAAACCAAGGTTGAATAGATGTGCTCTAAGAGTGGTGTTTTCGGTGAGTAAACCGATAGTGGTTCTAAAGTTCTTCTTGCTCATGTAGAGCTCATGTAGAGCTCAAGTAGGGCCTTGGTTTTCTTAGGAAGTGGTTGCTTCATAATGGCATTTGCCTGCTCCAAGTAGTCCATGATGATTTTCTTACCTAAAGCGAAGGGGACCAACTGGCTCCACCGGCCATTTCAGTGTGCCCAGTTTTGCCAGTCTGTCGGTCTCTTCGTTGCCGGTTGTGTATTGATGGCCCGGTGTCCATATTAAGGTGATTGTGTTGGCTTTTCCCAATTTGTTGAGCTCTTGCATGCAGTCCCAGGCCACAGAAGGTTCTGTGGTGGCTTTAGCCAGAGTGTCTAATACTGCTTTGCTGTCAGAGCAGATGAGGATTTTTCTATTTTTTACCTCAACTTGACTTTGAAGTTTTATGCATTCCAATATGGCAAACACCTCGGCTTGGAAAACCGTGGCATATTGTCGAAGGGGGATGCTGATTCTGTGGTTGGTTTTGGTGTAGTACACGCCTGCCCCTAAACGTCCATTTGTTCCTGATCCGTCGGTGAACCAGGCCTCCGAATTGTGGCTTTGGAGCCAATGCAGATTCTTCCAGTCTTCCCTGGCGGGGATTAGGATTTTATAGGATTTCTCTACCAATTTCTTTTTTAGTAAAGCCTTTACCTATGTAAATGCCCTTTTTTAACACTGGCCACTGGAAGGATCCTAATGGTTCCATGCAGCGGTGCTGGCCAAACTATATGTCGTCTGGCCTGCCCATCTAACGGTTCAACTTCTATCTGATAGCCTTGGGGGCTAACGGGCCCATGATGAGTTCGCCACTATGACCCATGTGTTCAGGGTCGGTCACACTCACGGGTCAACACCCATCCGACGGCCTCCCCGCATGGGGTGCGAATCCTGGGTAGGACACTGGGTCAACCAGTCTCCCCTGGGAATCAAACCTCTGGCGCCCCTGGACGGTCTGCACACCGTGCGGCGCAAGCCAATCGATTGTGCTCTCCGACTAACAGTCGGGGAAGTCTGGGAACTGTATTGTTTCCTATAGAGCGGGGGTGGTTGCGTACCTTATGGCGACTGCTCTTGAATTGACCATTGGCCATCCGATCCCGGGTAAGAGGCGGGCAAAGGACGCCTTGGTCCGCGATAGATTCGGTGCACTCCGTTTCACCGCTTCATAAGGGAGAGGACCGCGCAAGCGACCTCGAACTCGGAACCAAATGAGAGACTGGAGAAATCTGGTCACAATTGAAAGTGAGGGCGCGAGTATCTCGAGCCCGCCGGGTTTATTCCTGGCTAACTCGCGGTAAGGCGTTGGACTCTCACGGGTTGTGACGTAGCTGGACGTAGGATTGTACTGTCCAAAGTCTTCTACGTTCACTGCAGGGCGACAGAACGACTAATCGTTAAAACGTCCTATGGTGACGGGCTCGCTCGTTGTAGTCGACACCGCAAGAAGATCTGATAGCCTTCTCGTAGAGGGACTTAACCAGTCAGGGCTGCTGTGAACTTCTGCCACTTCTATAACCCTCAGTCGGAGGCGGTTGGAATCAGAAAATCTCGGTTGCGGGGGAATACCTCGGGCGGAAATAGGCGGTTGGTGCACAGGCGGGACGGTTGGTTCGGTTTGCTAGCGACACTACCCATCCGGTGAATAACCACACCGGTCTGCAGATGAATGTTTCCTATTACAGGATGAGTAGTTGTTGCGCTGACATCTTCTATCCTTGAAACGATCCGTTGGCCTTTTGATCCCGTGTGAAAGACAGGCAAAGGGCGTCATGGCTGAATTACCGCCAACATCAGATAACAGTCGCGTAAGCGACTTCGAATCTGCAACCAGACCGGAGGACTGATAAATCCGGACAAATCTGATAAAGAGGGCACAAGGTCGGCTCGCTGGGTTCACTTCAGAGTGCCTCGCGGCAAGGTGTTGGACTCTCACGGGCTCGTCGGTGGAGCTAAAGAGTGAACTGTCTGTGTTCACTAAGTCTTCACGTTCACTCACGGGAGTCTCATGTTCACTGGCACCCCCTGGGGTGACAGTTTCGCCCGTTGTGATGACAACTCTAGTTGTAATTGATTGTGTGTGGGTAATGGTTTTGGGCTAGGTAGTTGATCATTTTCTTCACTAGGGACACTTGTGCTTCGATGTTATGCTACGTTCTTCGCAATTGTGCTAAGTGCTTCAATATCGCCGGATCCTTAGAATTGGACAGAATCGAAGTTTTGGTTATTCTGGGGTTATTCTGGCATAAAGCAGATACGGCAGATTTAGAGCTAGTCCAAAATTGTCTTTGGACCTGAAGAGAGTCCAGGGGTTTTTCGATTTGGCTAAGTACAACCAGGATTTTAAACTACCTGTCCCCAGTGCATCCAGGCGGGACAATTGGAGGTGTCAACTATAACGGGCGAACTCATCACCCCAGGAAGTTTTAACGATAACGATCGTTCTGTCTCCCTTGTGGTGAACGTAGAGGACTTAGGGAATATACAAATCTACCGTCCAGCAAATCCACGAACACGACAGGTTCGCCCGTTGTGTTGACAACTCTAGCTGTAATTTGTGTGTGCAATATTTTTTCCAAACAAACGTTCTTCATACCTATAGGTATTTGGCAATGTTTTTAATGTTACTGTTTCTCTGTTTCAGGTAGCATATACAATAGCGTTCGCCTTCGAGCTGGTGTGGTTGATAGAAGCGAATAAAGAGAAATTCCCACCAGCTTCTGCCATTTTAATCATCTGCTATTTTTTCATACTAGCTGCTACTTTGGCCCTCATACATGGATTATTTACAGTAAGTAATTATTATAAGATTGTTGCACATAAGATTATTCATGTGCAACTAGAGCTGTCGACTACAACGGTCAAACCCGTCACCTCAGGTAGTTTTAACGAAATTTGATCTCCCGTGGGGTGAACGCAGAGGACTTAGGAGCAAACAGTCCACCGTCAAGTTCCGCCACATGCCCGTAAAAAGCCAACGCCGTACGGCGAGATAGCTAGGTATGTTAACCAGCGGGCCGACACTCGCGCCCTTACTTCCAGTTACAACCAGATTACTCCGGTCTCCTGACTGGTTACGAGGTCGAGGTCGCTTGAGCGGTCCTCTCCCTTACGTAGCGGTGAAACGGTGTCTACCGAATCTATCGCGGACCACGGTATCCTTTGCCCGGCTGTTCATCCGGAATCCGCTAGCCGATGGTCGTTTCAAGAGTGGTTGCCGTAAGGTCAACAGCTACCCCCCGCTCTTTAGGAGACAGTACTGTTTCCAGACTCCTCCGACTGTTAGTTAGAATGCACAATCGATTGGCTGACGCCGCACGGTGCGTAAACCGTCCAGAAGCGCCAGAAGATTGACTCCTGGGGGAAACTAGCCCTCAGGCCAGAGTCCTACCCGGGGCTCTCACTTCATTCGTGGAGACCGCCGGATAGGTGTTGTCCCGTGAGTGTGACCAACCCCGAACAAATGGGTCTTCGTGCACATGAATAAATGAATTTGAATGAGCACGTTGGGTGTGTTGTACCCTGTGATGATTCCTGGTGGCGAGTTTACGATTGACGCTGGTAAAGGATTTTTTCTTATTGTGTATATTTTATTGTAAAATTGTGGTAAAAATAAATTGTAAAGTATTTTGTAAGTCAAAAAACCAAAAGACAATTTCCATATGAGAATTTTATAACATGACTATTCACTACGTATACAGAGTATATCGATTTTTTTTAAATTATCACTGAACAATGAGAAATAAATTAATTTTATTTTACATCAGCAAGTCAAAAAATATAACCAACTGAAAAAAATGCTATCAAATGAAAGCTTTTAAAAATTGCAGATAAACGTGAAATAAACGTGATAAGTACGTAAAATTAATCAATAAAGAGTTAATACTGTTTAACGTCCTCCTAAATTATGTATGAAGTCATTTGTCATGATTTTTACATCGTTTTCTTTAGCATTTAATGATTTTAAGTGCTAAAGAAGCACTTTTAAAGCAAATTAATGATTTTCAGTTTAAAACACCGTTTAAAATTTTAATTATGTGCTCAAGCATGTGAAGCGAAGGGGGGGCTGGCTAGGGGAGTTGGCTACCACTGCGTAAAGTGTCTCTAGGATTAGTTATACAAATATTTAGACATTGCTTTTACTTTCCTGGCAAAAGAAAGTATTGTGAACGCACTTCTGTGTGCTTGTGTGTATTCCTCTACGATAGCGCCCGAACGCTTCATCCGGTTGAGATTAAATTTGGCATGCAAGCAACATTTGGTCATGGCAAGAGTTGAAAAGTTGAAATCGGTCTACCAGGGAGCGCGCTAGTCATACTTTAATCTAGAAATGTTGGACTTAGTGGCTTGAAATTCGGCACACAGTGCGTCGTAGGGTCGAAAGTACATTGTTAAAATTTGGCTGAAATATCTCTTAAACAAGCGACGCAAAAATATTCCGACATACATTTTAATTAAATAAATTCGTCAAGCCACCCGAGGCTAGCCGAGAAACGAACGATATTGGAAAATAGACATTTTAATACCACGGAAATACTACAAAAATACTATGAATGTACTAGATTTCTTGTCACAACAGCGAGTGCGGGTAGCGTTGGGGGGGGGGGGATGGGGGAGGGGTAGCGTTAGGGGGTGTTGGAATGGGGTGGGGGCAGCATTGGGGGTGGGCATTGGCAGGGGGATGCATTGAGGGATAGTTGGGAAAGGTTTGAGGGGAGGGGGGTTGGAGGTAGGGTTGGCGCGAGGGGGGCGGGGCGTTGTCTGCTTGTCGGGAAAGCCTCGGGGTGACACAACCGGTTTTTTACCAATATAAAGAGATTTGCAGGTTTGACTAGTAGTAGATAAATCACATTTCCGGAAGTGCAACTACAATGCTATATACGAGGGGTGTTTCCAAAGTTCTGGGAATTGTGCTATAATTAAATTATGCAGAACGTATAGGCAATGGTATTGGTACCAGACAAGTCTTGACATGTTTATACAACTATCTAGTGCAACATTGTTCAGTCTGATTTAGGTGTTCGACTGTTATAGACGCGTTTTCATAACACTGTTTTTGTAACCATGGAAGGCGCAGCAAAATCTCAAAGAGCAATAATTTTCTTTTTGGGGAAAGAAGGTGTGAAAACATCAGAAATTATTCAGCGTCTGCAAGGAGTATTTGGGGAGTCTGCAGAATCCCAAAATACTGTTTATCGGTGGCTCGATCGTTTTAAAACCAGTAGTACATCACTAAAAGACGATCCACGCAGTGGGCGCCCAAGCACTTCGGTAAATGAAAGAAACGTTACTGCCTTCGAAGACCTACTGAATGAGGACAGGCGAATGACTATTCGTCAAATTAGTGTGTGCCTAGGGATAGGTACACGACAAGTTCATGACATCTTGCATGATTGTTTGGGCGTTAGCAAGGTTTCGGCTCGCTGGGGCCAAGGCTGTTGGGACCAGACCAGAAACTCAATAGGTCTAATACTTGTCGTCAACTTCAAGAGCTTTAGCCCGTTACGGTGATGAATTTTGGCAACGAATAATAACCACTGACGAAACGTGGATTACTTATTTCAATCCTGAGACCTAAGATCAATCCAAAGAATGGCGTAAACCTGAAGAAGGGCCTCCACTTAAGGCGCGTGCAGTTCCGTCTGTTGGAAAGGTAATGCGTACTGTATTCTAGGATTGCGAAGGAATTATTTTTAAGGATTATCTGGCGAAAGGTACTACAATTAACGCAGAATATTACTCAAATTTATTATCCGGACCACTGCGACAGGCACTTGTCAAAAAACGGCCTGGAACGTTGCATAAGCGTCCGTTATTGCAACAGGATATTGCTTGACCACACACTGCAAGAAAAACGATGGATGTTTTGAATGATTTACGATGGGAATTGCTTCCACACCCACCTTGTTCCCTGGATCTTGCACCCAGTGATTATCACCTGTTTCCAGATTTGAAAAAACCCTTACGGGGTGTTCGATTTGAAAGTTTAACTGACGTAAAACGTGCCATAAATAGGTGGATTGAGGAGACACCGAAAAAGTTATTTTAGACGGTTTAAAAAAAATAGTTTACCGTTGGGATAAATGTATTCAGTTATATGGAGATTATGTTGAAAAACTACATTGTAATATTAACGAAAATTAACAAAATAATAAAAATATAGCTGAATTCCCAGAACTTTGGAAACATCCCTAGTATATTAAATTAAAAATCTTTCGGTAATCCCAAAATCAAAGAGTTGAGAAGAACATTCTAAATAAATTGGAATTCTTTCGAAGATTACCAGATTTTTTACTAAAATTTGGCAATAGTTCGACTCTTAGTCGATTTTTCCGCAGTTATTATTTTTTGCTGAATTTTACTGAAAAATAATGAATTTTGAAAGATTTCCAACCCTTGTAACAAAAATCCAAATTTGCGTGGCAGGTTATGTTTCAAAAACACGCTGCACGCATTGCAACATGTTTCGCGTGTATTTCTCGTGTTTTTTATATTGGTCTTACTCAGTTTTTGAGTTGTTTCATAATCATGGTTTCAAATCTTAAAGCATTTCTCCAAAACAAAAAAAAATGCGAAGGTTTATTCTCCGTTTTGCCAAATTTAGTGCCAAACCAAATTCTTTTCCCGACCCTGTGGTTGTTTTTTTTAATTTTTTTGGCCATAACCTAACCTATGTTTTTTTCTTTTTCGCGTTTTGGTTAAACTCGATGGCGCTCTTGTTTTTAGTGTTGGTATAACGCGATTGGATCCCTCATCTCACGTTATACCCTTTTAGAGGATTTTCAGTAAAATGTTTGTGAAAATTTCAGGATAACCCCCGATGCCTGCTTATATGGTTGGTCGCTGTGATATTGGTGCTGATTCCAGAATGCACCATTGTATTTTACATGAGCATCAGCTATTGGGTAAGTTGTTTAAACACGTTCAGGTAGATACAGCAATACTCTATATCGCACCTCCGATTAAATAAAGTTATAACTTGAAAACTTACAGTTATGGTGTTTCTTTATAAAAATTATCGCCATTTCTCATTTTACACTCCCAAAAAGAATTAAAACTGTTAGTTCACTAATTCGTCAATGGGGTGCCATTGAGTGAAGTAACAATTGCGACTCTTTTTGGGAGTTCAAATTGAGAAATGGCGATAATTTTTATATAGAAACACAATTGTACGATTGTAAAACAAGGTATAACTCTATTTGATCGGAGGTGCGATATACTCAATGGTGTATCTCAGTAAATAAATAGAAATAAACAGTCAGGTACTTGGCTCACTTTCAAGGGGCTCTCTAGACCAGGGGTCTCCAAACTACGGCCCGCGGGCCAAATCCGGCCCGCCATTGTCATCAATCCGGTCCGCGACAGCGAATGGCTTAGGTATTGTTGGTTTTGTTGTTGTGATAAGTTGGATAAAGAGACACAGAATTATAATAACTAGAGTCATTACGCACGACAAAACTATCGATATCGATACTTTTTGAAGCTCACATTGCACTCCCATTCAAACGATAAGTAAAGAAAATAATGTCAGATAGTGTAACGATTAATGTGTCTTGCATCGCTATTTTTAAATAAAAACTGTCGTACAAAAAAACATCGCACAACTCATTAAGGAAAGTTCCAATGGAACCGGGAATTAATAAGAGGTCCTAGAACACCTTCGGCCTATTGCTTACAAAAACATAGTAATCATAACCTAAATATACATATCATAAAACATTGGCGATTCGATACTGCCAATCGCTTTGATGCTTTTTCTCAAAGATGATAACGTAGGTTGTATATATAGTTTTTTTTAAATCAGCCAATTTTAATTCCGTGGAAAAAAAACTGAAATAAAAAAATATGTAATAGTCAATGGAAAAGGGGGGGGGGGTGATTCTTGACTACTAACTGCATTTCTAGGAGACAGATTTCAAAAACGGGTTTGGCCCTTGGAACTTACTGGAGTACTGGCCCTAAGGCTGGATAGTTTGGAGACCCCTGCTCTAGACGATCAAGCATGCTTGACAAGCTTCGCGTCGCGGGTAAGGAGGGGATCGTAAACCGCAAGAAATATGCAAATATGTTTTTGTAATATTTACCAAAAATGCCTAATTTTCAAGTTTATACCAGGGAGTCACGTTAATTAGACGTAATTAGTTGATGAATGACTTGACTCCCTGGTATAAAATTACAAAATTTATAATTTTTCGTAAATATTTTGAAAAATATTTGCATATTTCCTGCGGTTTACGATCCCCTCCCAGCCCGCGACGCGATGCTTGACAAGCATGTTTCATCGTCTAGGGATGGAGACAGGTGTTTTGTAATATTATTGCTTGGCTAGATAGATAGATAGATAATAAAAACAGCAGAAAAACCACATTTTATGTGGTTTTCCTTTGCACGTTTTAAAAAATATTGGTATAGTAAAGTTTTGCGTTTAATTGCAGGGTTTGAACAATGTGTATGGAGCGTCGCAGATGATATGCTACATATCCAGACTACCAGCTCTCGTAGCGGGGATTGTGATAGTGCAATCATGTTATGCGCTAAAGAAGGCCAATGCCAAAAATATCATTGCGTAAGTAGCTACCTACTTGCCGTTTCATTATCACATATAATACTAGTTGGTATTTTTTGCAGTATTATAGGAACCTTTCTCAAAAATCGAAAAACTAAAGAAATACAACTAGATTCGGTCATTGTAATGATAAAAGTGAAAGAATAAAGCTTCGGATGTGTAAAATTTCAAAACAAATTTACACACAAAAAAAAAAAAAATTAAACTGTTTTAAAGATTGTGTTTTTTTTTAAATAACCCACCGCCAAATAGGTGTTTATGTATTATTTAAAAATACTAACTTAATCTACAGAAATGTATGGGTTTGATGGGATTTGTAAAGTAAACCAATGAGTTTGAGATTTTGTAATTACTTTAAATTAATAAAGTACATTTTTAAAAGCACTTTACAAACGCTGGGTTCACGATTCTTCACATTTACCGCAAATTCGGTTGATTACGCATTCTTGGGGGAGGGGGGGGGGGGTCAGGCCACTGTTGACATGGGGGAGGGGGGGGTCCGAAAATCCCAAAAACGTCATTATGTACGTAATATGTGGACGGCCCCATAACAGTATGGTGGCATACTGTAGATGGTTCCCTAAACACGACTATACGGGGTGTTATTACAGCACGGGATTTTTTTTCTGTGGGTGAATCAGTACAACGTAGTAAGCAACTGTTGATAAAAAATTTTGGAAAAAACTGAAAAATAAACTTTTTTTTTTTATTATTATTTTTTTTTATTTATTCTGTTTTTAAAATATTATGAAAAGCTATTATCACGATGCGCTATCTAGCGGTTGGTAAAATGTCGCTGATATTGTTTATTTACGACTTATTACCTACCGCTAGATGGCGCAGCACGCTCAAACGCTTCTCAAACCTTTATTTAACAGTCAACTTCTTCAAATTTTCAAATTAGAAAAAAAACAAAAAATATTTTTTTTCCAAAAAAAAAATTATTTGTAAGTTATTGTTTTAAATCATTGCTCTTATTATTTTAAAAATATTTACATGGAGATGTCAATTTTTAAATTGGTTTACAGGTTTCAATGCGTAATAGTTACGCACTGATGGACTAACAGCATTCTACATCTCCGCGCTTGTATTATCATTGATTATAATAATAATTGTATTATTTCGGCGACGTATTCTGCCTATGTAAAAAATGCAGTAGATGGTCCTAATATTTGAATGAATGGCTGATTTGACAACGAAAAAGACATCTTAAACAGATTTCTTTCAAGGCATTACAATCTTCGGAGAATTCCTATTTATTTATATATTTATTTGATCTTCGGGACACAAACAAAATGATGACTAATTATCTTCATTAAACGTTTCCCACGGTAGTTTCTTACATTATTTTCCTATACGATATTATCAAAAAATGCATCGATAAATTAAATTATTATCGTACTATTACTAGAAGAAAAAAGGAGAAGGATGGGATATGGGAAAGGTTATATGTATTAATGTTTTGTCCATTGCTATCTCATTTTCGCTTCATTTTCAAACTTTCCCTATATGTAACCTATAATAAATGTCTATTTCCTAATCACCTAGTGAGCTATGAAAAGCCTCGCTGAATTTAGTAGGTATATCCTTGCTGTATTTATGAATAATATTATTATACTTTCAGAGTTCGCAAAATATCTAACAACTTGGGCCATTTAACCGAGAGTGAATTCAATGCCAGCTTATATTTACCAGATGAAAACGGAACTCAACCACCCGGTGGAATATATACCAATGGCGGATTTGTTGGGGATGAAAGTAAGTAGTAACTAGAGTTACAAAATCTTTCGAGGTTCAACTTCCATAGCGTGTCAAACAGCCATAGAGTGTCAACTTCCATAGCGTAGCAAACAGAAAGTCATTTAATTCCATTAATTTTCCTTCGCCATCGTCCTCTGGGCGGTTGAAGGTCCGTCTAGTCTACATAACCTTTCTGAGCGTACACGTTTGCACTTTGCATATTAAAATTTGTATAGCAATCTGATTAGCTGTCTTCTATGGCGGCTTCTTTACATCATCCAGTGTTCCGCTTCTTATTATTCAGTATTTTTCTTAGTATTCAGCATTACATCACAGTATATCCAATATATTCAGCATTCTCAGTATTCAGCAACTCCTTATTATACTTAGTATTCAACATCCAGCTTCTTTAGATAGTCTTTCTTTGCATAGCTGCGATAAAATTGATATTGATTTTTAACTTGTTCTTTGTTTCAAATTAATATCTAGCTACTTCTACAAGTGTCAAGACAGAGATGTGTAAGCCCTAAATTCGATTTGTGGGTTGCGATATCGTATGTAGGTCGATGTTGCTTTCGCACTTTGAAATTTGCTTTTAGATCTGCGATTCTTGCACGCACACTTTTTTCTCTCTAACAATCATCTTATATAAACATGCGCGGATTGGCCGCGGCCGCCAGTAATCGCTCGGCAGCGGCGCTAAACACACGCCCGTTGCTCCCATGAAATAACTTTTTCTAAACTCGCTCCGAAACGGCTTAGCTCGCCATAGTTACAGAAATGATGAATGAGGAGACTTCAAGTCGTCCTTGTCCGCTCCAGCAGCCGCAGACGTCGACCTTCTTGCCTGCTGCCTGCTCTCTCGTAGAGCTTCGTCTCGCTCCGCCTCTGATGTTGCGATGTTGATGGCCTGGCCCTCTGCATTTTGCAGAACGCCTGGCAGAACGGAAACTCTTCGCCGATGAAATCGGAATTACTTCCAGGGTGGCTCATTATGCGGACGTTCATCTGCCTCCCTATCCTCCCTACTGCATCTCTATAATACTGTGATCTATATAGGCTTATGTAATATCTATATAGGCTTTATTATAAATAATATTTTAGACTTTATTATAGAAAATATTTTCTTTCTTGATACAGATAAATTATCAAGGTCAATGCCGGATCTCCGCAAACAGATGGATTCGATCCGCGTGAAGCAGTCCAACCATAAGCTCCCTCCGATCTACATGGTGCCTCCAATGCCTCCTCCATACTGGCTAATACGAGACGTGAATGAGCAGAACATGGCTAACACCGCGTACCAGCAGATGTACCGGACGATGCCGCACTACCACCCCGCGCACTTCGGAACGCTACCGAGGCGGCATCAGTGGTTCGAGAGCCAGCGCCAATACCCGGTGCATTACCACGGGTACCCGTGCGTCAACGAGCAGCGATACGTCGAATACCTCAACCCGGAGCAGAAAATATACGAAATGGAAAAACCGGTCGTCACCGACGTGCCCTCTTTCAAAGACAACATGAATAACGAGATGAAGTACAGGAACTTCGAACATTCCTCGTTCGTCGAAGGGCACGGGATGCGCTCAAACTCGACTGAGGATTTGAGAGTGGTTCACACGCATCCGCAGTACGGGATTAATCTACTGCAACCGAAACCATTGGACGGGTACAAAAAAGACCCGTTTAATTTAAGCGTACCCCGCGAGAGGGTTTTCTACGGACCCATGCAAGGGTTAAGCACCAGTCATAATTCGTTCGGTAACGAATCGGACGATATGACTAAATATAGAGATATTGCATTGTAAATGTTTGAATGTACATACATAGGTGTAAATTATCCATTCTATGCGTTTTCACATATTTTATATCTGAAACCAGCTGTGGGTTGGAGACTGGGTAGGTTTCAAAAAGGATATAAAAGCCCCAAGCACTTTTGAGGTGTCATCTACAATGGGCGAACCCGTCACTCCAGGAGGTTATAACGATATGATATTGTTATTTCAACCTGAAGTGAATGTAGAGACTTTGGGACAACACGGTCTACTGTCTAGCTACGCTAACTCACCTGTGAGAGTCTGACACCTTACCTCGCGCTCTCAATACCAGATTTAGCCAGATTTATCAATTCTACCGTCTGGTCTCGGGTTCTCGGTCGCTTGCGCAGCTCTACCTGACATAAGCGGTTATTCAGATTGATTTTTTTTTAGACCAATGCGTCTTTTGCCCGCCATGGTCACTCGTGATCGCGTGGCTAACGGATCGATTCAAGGGTTGAAGACGTCAAGTCAACAACTACCCTCCGCTGTCATAAACATGCATCTCCAGACGTCCCTGGTTATTTGCCGGCCGGGTATTCAATACTTAGCAAACCGAATTATTATTATTTGTTGAGTGGGGCTTTTCTAAGGTCTTTATGAGCCTTGTAACACTGCGACCATTGCTGATATATTGTGTTTGCCACCGACTATAGTTATGCGCTTTTGGCACCAGAATGTTTTACCTCCTCAGGTTGGAGGTAATGACCACCCAACTGGGTGTATCTTTTACGCATCAGCGGGCCAATTCGCACATGAGGTGCTGGGAAGTTTCCTCTTCCCCTTGGCAGAACCTGCACATTTTAGTGTCTCGGAGCTTGAGGTTGAACATGTGTTTGTTCAGGCCACAATGCCCCGTGAGCGCCCTCACCAGTATGCGTAGATTGTTCCTATTTAGCGATAAGGCCTCACGGGCCGTCTTACGGTCGTAAGCCTTGATTAGCGCTTTGGAATGATTCAACCCTGGCGTGTTGTTCCAGTGGTTGACGGATTGTTCTAAACATATTTGTTTGAGCATTAGGTTTGCAAGGCTTTTTATTACGCCACAGCAAGGTTCAGGGCCTTATAACGTTCCCTTTGCTACCGTCTTAGCAAATTCATCGGCTTTTTCATTTCCCTTAGCAAACCGGATAGTGCACCAACCACCCAGTTCCGCATGAGCTATTCCCCCGAATCCACGATCTTCTGATCCCAACCGTCTCCGACTGCAGGATTACAGCCAGTGCGGAAGCTCACAGCGACCCTGATAGGGTAAGCCCCTCTACGAGGAGGCTACCAGATGGGAGTTGAACCGTCAGTTTGGCAGGCCAGATGACACAGAGTTTGGCGAACACCACCAAGCTACACGGAACTGTTAGGAACCAAAAAAAGCCCCAAGCAGTATCAATGATGGTTAGATATCAGATATCAGCTGGCAGGCGCAATTTTTAGTTTCGATTTTTTTATTGTTTTTGTCAAACATTGGGACAGAAATAAGATATATACAGTAATCCTTATAGATCCAGATTATTATTTAATAGTATCATGTTACATTCACATGTTACATATAGATATGCAGTCACATGTTACATATAGATATACCATCTTTGTATACTTAGTTGTAAATCTAATTTTGGAATCCGAGTGCGTTGAGTGCGTCAACTGACCCCATGGCCGGGGTTGCTATGTAGGCGCAGCGTATAGGGTAGGTAGAAACAATAGTTTTGAAGGTCTAACAACTTTTAGAGTTATTTAAAAACTATTATTAAAAAAAACTGGGAAAATATCCAACCATAAATCCAATAAGATAGAAAAACAATATTTTTGTAATTTTACCTTAGTAATAATACTTATTTGCAGGAAACCAAAATAGTAAAAAATATAAACATGACATTATTTTCAGTCACCCATTCTGCGGGACCTTTAAATTGTAGTTCTGTTAAAATCGTTTTTACTTTCTATCATTTACATTTTGATAAGGACTCTATTTTACTATGCATGCATTACTTTTAATATATATTGGGTGAGTTTTTAATGAATGACATCCTTCTAGTGGGTGAAACAGTACGACAAAGTAAGCAACTTTTGATAAGAAATTTTGGGAAAAAACGAAAACAATTTTTTTTTTCTTTTGTTTGTTAAATATGTAAATCTTATCTATTGAAGGAAAGTTTGAAAGTGTTGAGCGTGTTACACGATCTAGCAGTAGGTATAATATCGCTAATAAACAATATTAGCGATATTTAACCTACCGCTAGGTAGCGCACCATGCTCATAGCTTTTATACTATTAAAACATACATATATATATATATATATATATATATATATATATATATATATATATATATATATATATATATATATATATATATATATATATATATATATATATATATATATATATATATATATATATATATATATATATATATATATATATATATATATATATATATATATATATATATATATATATATATATATATATATATATATATATATATATATATATACATTTTATTTTTTCCAAAAATTCCTGTTAAAAATTGCTTAGTTTGTCGTAGTGATTCACCAACTACAAGATTGTCACTAATTAAAAACTCACCCTAAAGATAGTTGCCTGCACTAACTAGCCCCAACAAAAATGCATTAACCTACCCCAAATGTCCATTGTTATTTGCAAATGACGAGCCTATCAGTCATCTCTAATCTAAATTAATTCCTAGTGCAATAGACTAAAGCATAATATAAATTGCTTTAATTTTGGTCTCGTCATTAAGAGCAAGTGATATTCGAAATTGCAATAACGAAATTTAATTCAGCGTTGTCTTCTTCTTCGTCTTCTTCATCAGCGCGTATTCGCCCACCGTTGGGCATACGCCTCTCCAATCACTCTCCATCCGGATCGGTTGTCCGTTTTATTCATCCAGACTGGTCCAGCTGTCTCCTTAATGTCATCGGACCATCGGGCCGGTGGTCTGCCCACACTTCTTCTGCCTAGCCGGGGTCTCCACTCCAAAACGCGCTTGCTCCACCGTTCGTCCATTTCAGCTTGGCCACTCTTTGACCCTTGTCGACCACCTTGGTGCGCTGTCTGATGAGCTCGTTTCGGACTCGATCGCGCAACGATATGCAGAGCATGACTCGCTCCATGTTACGCTGCACCACCTTAAGCTCGTGGATCATCCCAGCAGTCAGTGTCCATGTCTCACAAGCATACGTCGTAGCCGGTAGAACGCAGCGTTGTAATAACACGAAATTGCCGGTATCATTGCAGGAACACAACTGTAATCCAAACCCTGACATAAGCTAAGAGCGTCGTCAAATGGTGCGAAATGGACCAGTATGGAGATTATTGAAAACTTGCATGACAAATTTGTCTATGGTCCATTTGATTTAAATGGGCCATACAAATTTAGCACGCAAAATTTTTCACGATTAGGCCCTCAGGTACCTACTTGTCAACGTACCATCTTGTGAGATATTTGAGTTGCGCCAACCTACCTGTGCACTTACCAGACCCGGTCTCCCGCTACTTCATTCAATTAAGGCCCGTTTTCTATATGAGACCTGTGAGTATAAGTAAAAGTATGAGTAAAACCATAATACAATACATTTTGCGTTTCAATATGTAGCCGATATCGGTGGATCGGCCAGTCTGGTACCAGCATTCTAGAGCTAAGCTAGTTTCAGCATCCTGGTGCAAACCTGGTTCTAGCATCCTAGAGCCAGTCAGGTACCAGCATCCTGGAACCAATCTGGTACCAGCATCCTGGAGCCAGTCTGGTACCACCATCCTAGAGCCAGTCTGGTACCATCATCCTGGTGCCAGCTTTGTGGTGCCAGGCTGTTGTCAGCATTCTGGTGAGCATGATACCACCATCCTGTTACCTGCCTTTTACTAACATCCTGATGGCTAACTGATACCTCCATCCTGGTGTCATCCCGGTGCCGGCATCCCAATCTCATTATGGTTACCTTAAGCCTGGATCTAAACAAGTACCAACATCCTGGTGCAAACCTGGTTCTATCATCCTGGAGCCAGTCAGGTACCAGCATCCTAGAACCAATCTGGTACCAGCATCCTGGAGCCAGTCTGGTACCAGCAACCTGACGATAACCTGGTACCAGCATCCCGGTGTCAGTATGATACCGCCATCCTGTTACCTGCCTTATACCAACATCCTGTCCTGATGGTTAACCGATACCTCCATCCTGGTGTCATCCTGGTGCCAGCATGCTACCAGAATCCTGGAGGTAGTCTGATGCCAGCATACAGATGACAGCCTGGTGCCAGCAACCTAATGACAGTCGGAAATCCCTCTGGTGACTCCCAATACACCCCACCCCCCTTAAGTAACTACCTAAATTTGACCGGTTACATTTATATCTCTTAATTATATGAAGGAAAACAGCTGTCGTCGGTAAGTTAGTTCGATCCACCGATATCGGTTACATATTGAAACGCAAAATGTATGGTATATTGAACAAACTGACGGTTTTACTTATACTTTTACTTGTATAAACAGAAGTATTTGCTGCACTCTAACTTTTACTGCTTTCGTAAGGAAGCTGAGCTGCTTTTTTTTAAAGCCTCGCCGAAATCCATATGTACATATTATTATAAGATATGAATATTAACCGAATAACCAAATACTAGTAATTTAAATCTGTGGTTGTCTGATTTCGGCATAGCTATGTATTTTGTTTTAGATTCTCGAGTTTCTTTTATTGTTATTAAAATGGACTTTGAGTGCAACATTGTATGATTTTCTGTTAGTTTTAGTTTTAAAATTGAATAATTCTGTTATCGAGGCTAAGCCAGTAAATGAATATAATTTATTGAAAGAACAATAAAAAATTTAAGAGTTTGAAGTACTTTTTTTTATTATTTCGTCGCTTCTCCCTTTGGGGAACAGGGGCCAGCATCATATGGATGCTTACATAGATTTCATTAAAATAAGTTAATGGTCAACACATTTTAAAAAACTAGCTTTTATTAAAGGCCTCGCCAAACAGAACGCGTATTTAGCGAGCGTCAGAGCGCTACAGCGTAAATCCTGACGCCGCGCTATAGCGCCGAGTTGTGTTGTACTGTGACGGTATTATACTGTCAAACGAGGCGCGGGCACTGGCAGTACGCGACGCTCTGACGTCGCGCTAGAACGCGTTGTATTTCTTTAAAAATTTCATTGAAAGCGTCCGACGTACGCGTGAAAATACTAGCATTATGACTGAAAAACTGATAGAATATGTTCGGAGCCACCCCTGCCTATATAATACGAATGATAATTCATATAAAAACATGGCGATAAAATCAAAATTGTGGGAAGAAATTGGAAAAGAAATTAATATGACCGGTAGGTAAGCAAATTATCAATTTGTTTATTGATTATATAATAAATACAAATGGAGCTGCCATGGAATTCACCGACCCGAGTCGGGCCCATCATATTACTATTTTTTTTTACACTTCTAGGGGGTGACCAGTGGATTCCGGACTTACGAACCGGCTGTGGTAGGTTTAGGACAGCTGTCTTGCCACATGTGAGCGTTCACCTTACCTTACTTAGAATTTGAGATGCGCAAATCGCAGTTTTAGATAATTTTTCTAAGAGTTGATTATTTTTCTGGAAAGGACAAGATCTTTAAAGAGGTGAAATAGAGATTTAGCTGGCAGGCCACGAGCGCCAACTTCTACCGCGTGAAGGTGAACAGTGAAGCCGTTCCGGGTTACGGCATTTGCAAGATCATGGTATTTATTTAATTTGTACTCGTGGTCTTTTGGGATATTTGATTCCCATGGAACAGTTAATTCTACAATAAGAGCCACCTTCCGAGATAGAGAGTAAAGAGTTATATCTGGACGGAGGGCTGTGCATCCGAGACTTTCAGGGAATTTATACTGCTTAGAGGCCGAATCAACCTCCAGAATCCAATCTGTAGCTTTCTCAATTATTGAGAAAGGTTTTGTAGTTAAATGTTTTTTGCCTTTAGAGCCATCCCGCACAAACTGTATTGGGGGTTGGGGGTTTGGAGGATACTGTCAAGCCCTTGTTGGCACGAGCCACTAAGAGACTAATTACCTCGCAAATAACAATAAATATGTTACAAATTTTTCACGAATTTCATGTAATTCTTCGAATAAATCTTGCAACATACGAAAGTATATTAAAAAATCGTTCTTCATGTGATGAAAGCTCCCTACACAAACGGTGAAATATATTCTCCTAATTCCTTTCTCCTTTTATTAATGTCGAATACCCATTACTCTTTTTATCTGCGATCAAATGCAATAATTCTTCCACATCTGAATCACTTGAATTACTTGACATCTCAACAACAAAGAAACTTTCCGAAGACTGTTATCGATCTGCGGTACGCTCTGTGTGCATCAATATCTAGTCGATTTCAGTGTGACATCCAAAGGACGCGACGTTAAAACGCAACGCTAGTTACGCTTAACGCGGCGCTAGGTACGCGTTCTGTTTGGCGAGGCCTTTAGATGTTGTCCCGAGCCAACCCTGGGTGCAGCAGCCATGTCATAGTGGCTATCGTGTCTTAGAACGGGCTATCATAATTGAATGCTATACAGAATTTCGTATTTGTGCTGTTGACCGTTGAAGAGTCCCCTCGTTGGAAGCCAACCCTGGGTGCAGCAGCCCTGTCATGGTGAAACGTAGAACGGGCTATTGTAATTCAATGCGTATACAAAATTTCGTTTCTGTGCTGTCGACCGATGAGGAGTCCCCTCGTCGGGAGCCAACCCTGGGTGCAGCAGCCATGTCATGGTGAAATTTAAAACGCGCTGTCATAATTGAATGTGTTCACAAAATTGTATGTCTGTGCTGTTCATCATGGATGAGTAGCCTGGTCGGGAGCCGATCCTGCATGTAGACGTAGGCCATGCTCACCATTAAAACGCATTGTCATTGGAACTGAACCAACATGAAAAAATTCAACTTCATAGGATAAGAGAAAGTGGTTCTAATTCAGCTTGCAAGATTCGACCTAAACAAACCAACAAACTCTGCAAGGTAAATAAAAGCTTGTAGAAAAGAAAAAAAATATTTGGATTGTACGGGCAAAAGGAATCGAGCAGGATAGACATCTGGGGTTTCTGAGATCCGGTTAGATGACATCTGGGAGGTGTTAACATGATGGGCGAACCCATCACTCCAGGGAGATTTAACGATATCAGGTCATTCTATCTCCCATGGAGTGTTCGTGAAAACTTGGCAGACAAAGACAGTTCACTGTCTAGCTCCACTGACGAGCCCAAGACAGACCTTTGCCTTACAGCAAGCCACTGGGAAATGAACTAAGCGGGCCAACCTCACACCCTCACTAGCAGATTTGGCCGGATCTTTCCGTTCTCCAGTCTGATCGCTTACGGCCAAGTTGCTCGCACAGCCTTTACCTGATGTTAGCAGTAATTTGGTTAGAATTTATCGTTGACCGTGGCGCTCTTTGACCTTTGTTGCGGATCGGGTGGCCTTTGGGTTGTTCAAGGTAACTGATATCAGGTCAACAACCACCCCCGTTGCTTAGGAAACGTAACAGACCGTTTCCAGACAGTCGATCTAACACCGCACGAGGTTATTGGCTAACACCGCCCAGAAGCGCTCGAGGTCTTCCCCCAGAGAACCACGGGGGTCAACGTGTTAAGGTAGGAACGGGTAGGAATAAATAAAACCATTCAGCTTGTATTAAATCCACTTTGTATTGTTACAAGATATTTGCCCTACGGCTAAAATAATAATAATCATAACATACTAGGAGTTACAAGTCCTATTGCGATAAGCAGCAGAGGCGGACGGTCCAAAGAAACCAAATCATCAGTCTAAAGTCAGCCTTAACGAGGCTCAGATCCATAGAGTGCGCGGACGGCTCTTTCGAGAGTCCGGGAGGTGAAAATAGTCGAACCAATCCGGCAGTTTCAAAATTCGCTCGACTAGAAGTAGACGTCACTGTCCCGTCGACCTCTCTGCGTGGCCGTTTACAAAATACTTTGGTAAATTTCTAGACCTGCTGTCACCTAAACTATAATATTAACGAATAAAAATAATTAAAATTTAAAAAAAAACAAACCACCGTTTCGAATTGAAAGCGTATTACGAATGTGGGATATCCAGTCGATATATTTAGTCTACGCCGATAAAATAGTCATGTTGATAACACAGGGTGTCTGGAATCTGGTACCATGATCCAGAGTACTACTACAAAGATCACAGCTCAGCTGGAAATTATAAGACAGAGTATAAAGTGTAAAGAATTTTAAAATCTAATTGCCCGGATATCAGTTTTGTTATCAATTCTACCAACGTCAAAGTCAACAGTTTATCTAAAAAAATTTTTAGTTTAAGGACACAAACCAAATTTGAACAATTCTTTCTGTGCACTATAAGTAGGTTGTCCTATCTTATGGCAATGGCTTGGAGATCGATCGAAAGTTTTGGAAGAAGACTTAAGAAGCACAAATTCTCTACCACTGTTAAACATTAGAGTACCTCGATATCAAAAGCAGACATTTGCCACTGGATTCTAGTAAAACTTTTCCTCCTCTTTACAATGGTGACGTCCATTCCTTTCAAACCAAGCAGCAATACTACTTTTTCTACACTGTAAATCGGTATTGGTTTCAAAAATGCACACCTACCCACAAATTTGGTTTCAAACTGTATTTTTGGATTTGTCTGGATGGATATATGGATTTTTAAAATACAATTTAACTTATTTATCAAGAGAAATTGATATTAATTCTGATGTACTTATTTATATTAACCGCCCTACCTATACAAAAATAAGTGACATGTCCTTTATATTACCGCCTGAACGCAACAAGCCATATCACCTAAGTTCGAGTACAAAAACAAAACAAAAAATAAAAATAATGAAACCCGAAACCCGCAAAGTCTATGTGATACGTCAAATTGTTCCTACCATTCTAAATACAAAAAAGAATAATAAATTAGACCATTGTTTAAAAAAAAAAAATACTGGTATATTGTAAACAAGTATTGTTAATAAGAAATTAATGAAAAAACTCATGGATGTTTTTTACTTACTTTTTGAATAATAACCCAAAGGTAAGGGCGGTTAACCCATTTACAAAGACCGATCGTTATAAAGATAACAAAAAAGTATGGAGAACACCCTCAATTTAAAATATTAACGAGCAGATAATTTTTGCTTGTTTACCAATCGCCGCAGCGCTTGTTTGACAGTTTTGGTGCATATATAATTATATTATGATCATAATTTTGAAGTGGTTTTCTATTTTAAATCGTATTAGCGTTATTAACTTTTACTATGTCTTCAAAACGGTAAGTGTTTACAAATAAGCTTGTGATTGAAATTTATTTTATGCACGTTTTATATAAATTTATGACCTAGATAGATAAAGATTATACAGATAGATAATAAAGCCTTTTTCATAGTAATAACAGTGTTTAATTTAAAATAGGATACAATCGAAAAGTAGTAGTTATATGAGCGTTAACCTACCTGCCTATGCTAACCTAACTGATAGTTAAAACAATCCGCATTTTCCGAGCTTTCCTGAAAACGCTTCCTGATTTTTTTTTTGGTATTTTTCCATGTTTACTTTATGCATCAAGGTAATAATACTAAAAAACTACTGTGATACGAGATAAAAAATGTTTCAGTAACAACTGGGTTAAACAAAACAAAAAAAAAACACCTAAAATATTAAAATTGATCTAAACTGATAAAAAAATCACGCCTAAAATATTAAAACTGATTTTTCTCTAATTCAAGTAAATGACACATGCCCGCTTTTGATACTGAGGTACTTGTTAATTTATATTTATAAAGCTGCACAGAATACCAGACACCCTGCACACATAGAAATATGCTGTTAATAAAGTGCTTCAATATTAAATTTAAGCGAAATTGATCAGTAAAATTGTTCTCGTTGATGTATTGTACGAATTCTAGAGTGTCTACCGAGTATCCACTGAATTATCAACGTAGATTTTACAAGGACTAGATTAATACTATATTGAGGAGACTCTAGCAGTTCTAAATAGAATAAATGGGCCAGACATGTCTCTACAATAGGACGAGGTCGAATCGGTGCGAAAACATGAACGGTATTCTTTGGGAGCGGAGAAACGAATTAAATTCAAGTTCTACATCCATTGGCAGTTGTTTGGTAGTTAAGAAATAGTCTCTCTTGAGACTCGGTCCTTTAGTAAAACAGGATACAGCAAGGTATGCTGTAAGAATATAACTCAAGTAGGCTGGGGAATTTTAAATTTGAAAAAAAAAATTACAGAATCACCCTAAAGGAGAAAAAAGGCAAACTCCATGATAATTTACAAAAGATAATCATATACACTGACGAATAAAATAATGCACTCTATGAGACCTCGTACAAGCCAACAAGCAAACTTTTCCGGACATGAAAAAAACTGATTAACTTCGTTAACGTTTTTTTTTGTTGTGTTAATAAGACAAAATAAAAAAATCTTTACTGTACTAACAATTAAAACTGTCACAGTTAAATAGGATAGAAACGAATTTACCGCGTGAAATTTGTAGCACCCGACGTTTCGGTGACGTCGCAGCCGCCGCTGTCTAGGGTAGACGAATCTACCCTAGACAACGGCGGCTGCAACGTCACCGAAACATCGGGTGCTACAAATTTCACGCGGTAAATTCGTTTCTATCCTATTTGTGACAGTTCTAATTGTTAGTACAGTAAAGATAGAAACAAATTTACTGCGTGAAATTTGTAGCACCCGACGTTTCGGTGATGTTGCAGCCGCTGCTGTCTAGGGTAGACGAGTCTACCCTAGACAACGGCGGCTGCAACGTCACCGAAACGTCGGTTGCTACCAATTCCACACGGTAAATTTGTTTCTATCCTATTTATAATGTCAAACAACCGCGATAGTCTTCGATTTTATGTCACAGTTAAGTTGTTTGCGAGGAATTACTTGCGAGGAATAAAATCATCAACCAATGCCTACGAGATGCCACTGCAATAAGAATTACAAGAAAACTAAGCAATTTGAGCTCTGGCGACATGGGACATAATGAACCGGAGCTTGATTTTACATAACAATAAAAAAATGCACATTTGAATTGTTGGTGCATATGAGGTCTCACATATAGATCGATATCCAGGATCAAATTATTTAGACAATTGAAATTATAATCATTATGGCGGCAGGTAAAGGCATACATTAGAGGAACGTAGGCAGCGAGGAGACTTAATAGTGCTACAAAATGCTTCACGGTTATTACAACGTGCCCAACCTCAAGAGCATGTATAACCTGAACACCAATAAGCAACTGCGTGGACACTCGTTGAAGCTAAATAAGACAATTGCAGCATCGAACCCCAGGAAATATTCTTCGACAAATCAAGTAGTGGATGCTTGGAATGCGTTGCTAGAGGAAGTGATCAGTGCTATCTGTCAATAGCTTTAATAAACAAACTGGACATTTTTCTTAGTGCAAAAGTCGCAAGTTTAAAAACAAGTGCATGTGATATACACGCATCAGCCTTAAGCTGTTAGTGTATAATATAATAATATAGATGCAGAAAACGAAGCAGATGCAAGGTAAGTAAGGGATCGTACATTAATCACATGAGGCTCGAAAGGGGGGGGGGGGAAGGAAGGGGGAGGATCGGAAAAATCACGAAATATCACAAGGTGGGTAGGGTGTAGTGAGATATCACAGGTATTAATTTTTTTTTAAACCTGCGATTTCTAAACCGAAAACTGGCAACGCGCCGTTGCCAGTACAATTATATATTTTCCACGTGATTACACCTTTCCTTTATTATTTTTATACCTGTAACCAACCTGCAACCTTAATGTCTGTCTGGACATTTGTATCACGGTGCTTAATTTTCCAGAATTAAATTAGATCATACCTGTATTTAAAGACATTATTCAGATTTTTTAAGATTCTTCTTCTCCGTCGTTCCCTCATTACTGAGGATCGTGGCCACTAGACAACAGTTTGCCTACGAGGCTCCTCCACTTCGACCTGTCTTCTGCATGGTGGGTCGCAGATTGTATTGACCCTTTTGTAACTTCTTTGATGAGGTCGTTCCATCTGGCCGGTGATCTGCCTCTGCTTCTTCTTCCCTCCACTTGACCCCCGGAAAGCATTTTCTCCAGATTCTCTGGGTTTCTCCTGGCAACATGACTTCTCATGCATACGGTGGAGAGTCTCACTTGGATGCCGAGTTCTTCCAGGACAGATTTGTTGGTGCGGCGTGCTGTCCATGGGATTCCTAGCATTTTACGCCGACACCACATCTCCAGTGCATCAATTTTGGTGCGTATCCGAGCCTTCAGGGTCCATGTCTCCGATGCATAGACAAAGATCGAGAAAACCAGAGCTCGAACCAGCCTGACCTTAGTCCGCTGACTTATACCCCGATTCTTCCACAGCCTTTCTAGCTTGCTCATGGCCGATCTTGCCATCTGGCTTCTGCGTGAGAGCTTTTCAAACATACTTTGTACCAAAAAAATACATGCTATTTTGGGTAGGGGGGGGGGGGTAGTTTAAAACCTCACCACGTATCATTAGGGAGGAGGAAGGGGTTAAAAGGTTGCAAAAAAACATAATGTGATTAATGGACGACCCCTAATCCTTGAAATAACGTTTCTATACGTCCTTCATATACTCGATACTGTTTACGTTTGACGTATGTTTATGTCATGCAAGGTTAACAGGTTAAAGAGGGTGTCAGTCAAGGACTTCCAGGAGTGCGACGAACAGCGGAAAAGTCGCTATACTCACTGTATTGAGGCTCAACGAGACTACATTGAAAAATATTGACAGCTGTTATAATCGTCAACAATAAATCAATTGCAAATAAATAAGTTTGGATATTTTCAGAATAGACCCTGTAGTGCACAAGATCATGCATTCATAGATGTTTAGCCCCCGACAAAGAGCCTCTTTAGGTTCACGGGATATTGCAGAGCAGTATACGGACCGTGCATTTTTACGTTGACTACAGAAAGACCGACAGGATATTCACTCAGATTCGACCCCATCCGACAAAAAGGCATCTATGGTTAACTGTCAACACAAACAAACGTTAAAAAATCCCGCAATCCACTTCATTCGATAATCACAAATTTAAGTCCGACTCAAAACGAAATGACTCTCTTAGATTAAGATAAGTTGAACACGCACATTAAATTATCATATATTTTAATAAGAGTAGGTACGATTTTTGAGATAAGAGAGTGCGTCCGGCCGTGGCTCACTGGATATTTTATTAACAAAAGCACCAAATCCATTTCGTTCCCCGAGCGAAACTGGCCGATTTCCCCCGCCCTCGAGCCCCAGCGCCGGCCGCACCCAATTGACGTAAACTATCAAAAAATGGCAAACTTTCGGACATAACTGCGCTTTAACCATATTATGTATTCCCGAAACCATTGTCAATCAAATATCTACCGAGAGGAAAAACCTAAGAAAAACGTTACAAACTAGAAAATCCACATTTTTTAAATAATTAAGACATTATATCTCTATATTAGCCCGATAAAAATAGACAATCAAAATAATGCCCAGTTTTGAAAATTAGTACAGCTGTTCCTAAAAACTGATGGACCCCCTGATGGACATACTGAAAGTCCCCGTGGGTGGAGGGTGTGTTGTGTCAGGGGGAGGGGGGGGAGGGAAGATTTCATAGATGTGTGTCGGCGGTGGGGGTCAAATTTGCCTTTCTTCAGGTTTTTGCGAATATTTCGAAAACTGTTAGGATTAGTTCCGCTGCGGTGAAGTTATGTGCGCTTTATTTTCGGAAAATCCGTAAACTATAGATTCAGATGAAAGTGCACTATGGAAAAGAAATCAGTCCGGATTTACGTTCTGCGGTTTGCTACGGAATTGTTGCGGTTCGTCGCCGGACAAATTTTTCCATACTATAGTTATATATAAACCCCGCGTGCTGCGGAACTTATTCCGCAGATCGAAGGCCAGCAAATGCATTTTTTCCGGCCCAGCGTGAAAAACGTACCGCAACGCACCGCGCAATTAGACTGTGCATTATGACTAGTTCTACGAACTAAACTACATAGTTTCCTAAAAAAAAGCTTTGGATACTTAAACCCTTCCCTCTTTTTACCCCCACATTCAGGAATCTCCAGTATGTTCATCAGGAATAACTGTATCGATTTTCAAAACTACGTGAATTATTCGATCTGACTGTCCATTTCCTGGGCTAATTTGCTTGGACTATATAGCGTTATTAGGCGGAACTATGTAGTAGATGAGGTACAAAACATCACTCTAAAAAAAATTTGAGCTTTTGTCCGTCGTTTTGGGGGTTTAGGCGTGGCTTGATACTCGAGTGTAGCTCAAGTCTAGATTTTTAAAAACTCATTCAGAATAATTATTTTATGAGGTTAGTGCAGATTTGCTCGACTTAAAACTGTAGTTCAGTCCAAGCTCACGAGAGAAACACTCCGTTTTACTTTTAAAAAATCTAGACGACCTCTTTGAGCTATTTAAAATATTTTTCGTCCAGAACAGACACACGTTTTTAATTCCATAAAAGAGCAAAAATACAGACGGATCATCAAGATAATGGTGTATCCTTTTTTTAATATTTAAATATAATAATTAAAGACATAAGAAAGAGATTATAATCGCACACCCAAAAGAAAAACCCCATCGCTAAGTACTTAATTTACAATTATTTTTGCACGTTTACATATATATTTTTTTCGTTAATAAAGCAACATTCATTAACTAATTGTGTATAAATAATACAATTTTCATTCATCATCATTATGTGTGTTATCAACTGATAAAATACTTCTTTTTATTATTTTTTTTACTTCAGTTTAAGAGAATTAAGTTCGATATTATTTGGACCCAAAAAGTATACTTCCGAGATATAAATGAGTGTCCCATTCGCGGATTTAGCTGTGAGGGGAGTCGAGGGACATTTGGCATGGCGTTTTGGTCGTGGCGGGCGTACAAAATGAAAGAGTAAGCGCGATGAGAGACGCGAGCGATTCGGATTTCGCTCATGCTCCGTCGCGATCGCTCGCTCGTCCAAAGCGCATCGATTACAGATTAAGTACTTTACACAGAGCAGTAAATTCCGGAGTTACACACGAATGATTATGCACGGTTCTTTACGTTAATAAATATAAATATTACGTTAACTACATAACATTCTAATAGTAATACGTAGTAAAAATCTAAACATGTAGAATTCTAGTAAAAAATGCAATGACACCGAGAGGCTAGGATTGTGGAAAATGTACTCTTAGGCGCTATTCAAACTGCAAATCTGTATGTATATAAAAACATTTGTATAAAACTAACGGACGATTTAAATCGAAATGGCGACGGATTGGCGGCCTTACGGTGAATACGAACGAATACGCGGTGAATACATTTCCGGCCTGTTTTTTGCCATTTCGATTAAAAATCACCCGCATACAGCCGCAACGGCTATTTAACTATTAAATACGCAAGCAACATTGATACAACAACATTGGATAATACAAATATTCCCGCATACATCGAATTACTTAAAATAAAATACACGGATAATAATAATAATAAACATTTCGAAGGATTAAGAAGTTTTACACGTCCCAAGTAGCAGTTTACAAACTATGTAATATCACAAATACATCAATAAAACTCTCTCTTTCGCTAAGTATTTATCTGTTGTTTAATATTGTTATAGTGTTAATAAATAGCATTGGCCCATGTGTTATTCCACCGATTAATATACTAGACTGGCAGCCCTTCGCAGTTCACCCTACGCCATCTCGTACGGGAATTAAACGACTCTTAAAATCAATTTATCATCGTACGGCTCATAAATTCAATAGATTTTTTAAACTTTTATATCGGATGATGTAGATTTAACCGCAATGGGCTACCGGATTATACACTCTATTTGTATTATTTTTGCATATTTTTTTATACATTTTTTCATATTCGTAAAAACTAGGCACGTATTTAGACATTGAGAAAGGAAGGAATAACATTATATTTCTTTAATAAATCTTCACTAATATTATAAAACACATAGGTATTTTGGCTATTCTCTAAATAGGGGGCGGGACGTGTCGGGAGATACGCATTTTCACGAAAGCCTTGTGCACTATATAGATTTTTTAGTCTGCCCTACACCTAAACGTTACGTTGAGCCACCTACGAATCCGTTTAAAAATCACAGTCCGAACATTACACCTAGTCAAAGGGATGGGTGTCCCGCCCCGTTACTATTATATTTTTAAGAATTAAATTCACAAGCTCATAAAATCACGTGGTGAGTTTTTCAAAACAGTGGGAGCCGGAGAGAATACTGGAGAAAAAAAATATTAGGAACCATAGACGAGAGAGGTCTAGAATTATACAATGCACGCGCGCACGCCCTCTAGAATTATGACGATTTTTGGAAGAATTGTCCACGCCAGAAGACAAGACCGGAGTATCATTTCACTTTCAATTTGACTAGTTTATCAGTGAGGGTATGCGCAAAATTACAGTACGAGGATAAAATGCTAGATTGTCGAGTCGAAAAGGTGCTCTATTTAATAAAAAATGGCAATTTCTCTTTTTTCATTCTTCGCCTACCAGATCTGGCCTTTATCGACAGTTAAAATCATAAATCATAGAGAATAACAACCGTAAAGTGAAACAGACAACGGAAAAAAACCATAAACAGTTGCAAGTATAATAATAATAATTCATTACTCTTACAAACTAGACCACCCCTTATTAAATAATTTTCAAGCGGGGTTTTTTTAAATACAATTTAAATTATTTGTTTAATATATTAATATTTATTTTTCAAACATCTAGCAAATGACTAAGTTACTCGTTACGCGCTATAGTTAAATACTCCGTTACATTTTGCGAAATAACGGAGATGTATATATATTTTTATCCATGGACAGACAAAACATTCTGGCGAACAAAAAAACTGGGATAGCCTGTGATAAAGTCATGAAGTAAACAAACAATGACTTCAAAGAATAATCTTGAAGAAAGTACCTTTCCTTACCGTATCCCCAAATTCTTATGTTCGCCATCATAGTTAAACATCGTCTGTTAAAGTCGACGGAGCCTGTACTGCGGCGATAAAAACGAATAGAAAGGCTGTGTTACGTGCCAATCTGTTTATCTTCCTAACATCGAATGATGCTCTCGTCGCAAAAAGAAGCAAGTCAAAAATATATATATATTTATAGAAAATACACCAGTGTCATACAAAGCTACGTATAAATATGAAAGGAATAAAAAACACTCCGCAAAATCGGGATATGAAATCTGTTAAACATCCGTGATATGGTTGTTACCAATGTTGATTAAAAATGTGCTAGGTTTAGTACAAAAAACTAGCATTAACTCTCTTTACTTAACGATAACGATTACATGGTCCGGACACCATTGTTTTTATTGTTTCCACCGCGACAAAAAATGTACCGTTACAACCAAAGCAAAACTACAAATGCGGTATAAAAGGAATTCATTAGACTATCAGTGCAGACAAATATGAATGAGAAAGCCAAACTTCTGGCTAAAAATAAAGAATAACGAATGTATTATTCTGCGAAAAATTTGAAAAGTTAAGGCAGAGAAATTCAATATTGAGAAGGAAGGGTGTGACACTTTCTTTGTCAGTAAAAATCACTAATACAATCAATGATACGATGCTTAGGAAGACATGTACTAGAGAAATCGCTCAAAATTAAAATTATAACACAATAAAATGTAAAAATTTCGAAAATGGTTCCAAAACGAGACTTCGCCCAGGACTTTGCGTTGATTTTGTAGGAAAGATCGAATATTGAGAAGACACGAAAGCCTATTTTGCAGTTCCCAAAATCGTATTATTCTGAGGGCTTCAAAAAGTTAAGAGTACCACTGGGAAATAGTGATACTGTGATGCTGTGAATGCTGGTGCTAGTGATACTTTGGAACATGATTATCAATTGTACATCTATCACGATTGGAATCAAGTAGCTCTGAGGAACAGTATTAGCCTCAGAATTGCCTAACTTGTACAAAAGACGCAAGAAAAATCTTATCAATTTATAACTAAAAGTTCTTCATTATAGAAGAGCAATTAGCAATTTCTCAGCAGGTTGGAAAACAAGCAGTTATGCAACATCATAAAATGGCAAAAACTCATGGCACTCAACGAAGAAGAAGAGTATTACGTTATATCTGCACTGATAATCAACTATTCAAACGATTCCCCCTTCACTCAATTATTTTACTAAATCTAGATACATTTGTGACTATCGGCGAATGTGCGCGTATGACACTGTTTTAAAATCGAAAACCAAACCCTCATATTTTATGTTTTTTTTTTCCGTAGCGGAATAGTAAACTAGGCCATTCACGAACAGCAACAAACGTACAAAAGCACCGCTTACGAACATTTATGGAAAAATGCTAAAATATTTTGTGCCCGACATCGCCCGGTCAAATTTTTGCAAAAGTTAACAAAAAATCCAAAAAACTCCAGCTTCCTATATGACGAATATAGGTCAAAGTTGAAGACAATAAAATAAAATACAAACGGAGCTGACAAGGAATTCACTGACCGGAGTCGGGTCCATTGTGATACTATTAATACACTTCTGGGGGGCGAGCGGTTGACTCCGGACTAACGACCAGCTATTGGTAAGTTTAGGACAGCTTAAGAGCTTTCATATTACCACCCATTCATTCCCCCTTTGAAGTCATAGTATTTTAGTAGGTGGTAGTAGATATTTAACAACTTTATTTTGCCCATTCTCTTTAATAAATATGCATTAATAAATGCTTGAAAATCTACAATACTCAAATTGAATTTCTAAAAAAATAAGGATTTATCTATACTAATATTATAAAGAGGTAAAGTTTGTGACGTTGTAGGAGGTAATTTCTGGATCTACTGAGCCGATTTTGAAAATTCTTTGACCAATAGAAGTCACGTTATTTGTGAGTGTCATATGATATATATTAATCCGAAAAATGAAAAAACTTTTTCGTTGTAGTCGGATTTGCAAAGTCGGAGAAAAAACGGTCGAACTAAAAGGTTTCTAACTAACGCTGCCTTAACGATGAGAGATATATGATTAAGTTCTAGGGAAAAGTTGTAGAGCTTGATAATGCCTACAAAAAAGTCAGCGACAGCATATGTCTAACTTTTATATTTAAGTAACAAAAAGTAGTATTTTATAGTAAAAAAATAATTTTAATTGGTCATATTATCAACAATTATGAATTCATATCGAAATAAGTTAATTTATCGTCTCAAGTGTTTAAAACAAAAGACTTTTTCCTTTTACTGCATATAATTTCACTTTTACTGCATAAATGGTTAAAGAGATAAGATACTCACAAATAAGACACTCACAAGGAGACACTCACAAATAACGGTAATATAGTCAAATTGACATGCAAATACATACATACATATGCAGTAAAAATATAACCCTTCTTTTCGCAGTCACGAAATAAATCATAGCACTCAGTACTAACCAAACCACACTCATAATTTCATCACAAGTAAAAAGTTTTACCGCCCAACGAAGTGGGCACGGGTCAGCTAGTAATACTGTAATTAGACCAATAATCAGGATAGGAAATGAAATGGAATTCAACCAGCTGTTAACAGAAAACAGTCAACTTTTTAATATCAGCTTTCGACCGGGCTAGTCGCAGATTTGCACCTACACCATAATATTGCACACCTAATTTAAGACATAATAAAAACAAATGCCAAAGTAATGATATACTTATTTTGAACCCTAACCTTTTGTCAGTCAGTTGTAAAGCTTGCTCGATCCTTAGCGGATATACACCTATGAGAATAAATTTTAAGTGCGAGTAACATGTTTTGCAGAACGGCCTGCACTCAAATGGAGATTCTGGCACAGTTATTAATTCGCTTTAGTATTTCTTGCTAGAACCTCCATTCCGGTATTCGCCGATCTATATTTTAATTATCAATATATTGGTCAAGATACTACAACACTTATTAAACTACTAATAGTATAAAACGGCAGAACCGGGAGACCGGCCATTTAATGATTCTTTACTATAATTTATATGTAGTACAACCGCTGCTGTGAAAACTGACAATTTCGCGAGGACATCATATCAATGACATTATAAAAGAAACAGCCAAAAGAGTACTGAAAATTGCAATAAAATATGGGAGAAGTAATGATAATGCAGACAAATTCATCCTGGTGACACACCAATATTTCTAAATGAGAAATTATTTCCAAAACAAATGAAACAAAATATAGGACGCTTTTGCAAATCTGTCCGCCTATATTTCCCATAGCGTCACGGCAGAATTTCACTCTGCCATAACAACTATTTGTGGCTTTTCATATATGTATGAAAACCATTATATGAGTACATAAGTGTTTTATCATATCAGAATAAAAAACACTTACAAAATGTTGCTAAAAATCATTTCCTAAAAATATCTTTTAAAAAGTCCACTGCCATCTATGACAAATGGAGTCACTGAAGATTCTTTAAGCATTACAGATCACACTTGCCCCTTCAATCATATATTACATGTTTGCATCAGTCTAGCTAGACAAGCTAAATGAGAACATCCACCAATATATCACCAATTTATTCTCAAATAATTTCAGCACCTCGAAACAGAATAGCGTTAGGTCACAGTATCGTAGTGTACTGACTGAGTAGATTTTCGAAAATATGTTTTATACAAAAATTATTCCAAATTTCAGATTTCATTTTTATTTAAAACTAGTGGTATTACCCGGCGTTTCCCGTGATATCAGAGTGCTCAAATTTTCATGGCTATCAGTTGAATGGTATATAAATTGATGTGGAGCAGCGCCACCTAGTGGTGATTTACAGCAAAGTGAATGGTGCGAAAATATTATGCGGGCTCAAAAGTCTATGTATGCCGAATTTCATGACAATCGGTTGAGCGGTATAGAAGTTGATGCGCTGCAGCGCCATCTGGTGGCGAGTTACAATACATGGCGATCAGTTGAATGGTATATAAATTGATGTGGAGCAGCGCCATCTAGTGGTGATTTACAACAAAGTGAATGGTGCAACAATATTATGCGACAATATGGTGCGACAATTTTCATGACAATCGGTTGAGCGGTATAGAAGTTGATGAGCTGCAGCGCCATCTGGTGGCGAGTTACAATACAGGTAATAGAGCGAAAATATTATGCGGTCTCAAATGTCTATGTATACCAATTTTCGTGGCGATCGGTTGAGTGGTATAGAAGTGATGTGAAGTGGTATAGAAGTATTGATGTGCTGCAAAGCTATTTAGTAGTAAGTTACAACAAAGCGGATATCATAAAAACCTTCTCCATGAAAAAATACATATATGTGCCAACTTTCATAGGGATCGGTCAAACGGTTTTGGAGTCTATTAAGCTCGACAGATATACCAACGTCCATTTTTATACAGTGGAACCTCTCATAACGAGCATAATTCGTTCCAAACTCTTACTCATTAAGCGAAACACTCATTTAGTGAAACAATTTTTCCCATACTCGTTATGAGAGCTGCAATTACTCGTTAAGAGAGGTGCTCGTTATGAGAGGTTCCATTGTAGATTTTAAAAAAACTATTAAACAATATCGCATAAGGCATTTTTTTTTAATCTACTCAATCTGCCCCCTGTACGATACTATGACCTAACACTGTGGTAAGTTTCAAGATGCTGCAATATTTTTTTTGAAGGTGATAATTTGCATTGGTGTTTTGTATGAAAAAGTACCCCTTTAGAAAACTCTTAAAAGTTGAAAAAAAGTTATAGAAAATAGAGTATAGGAATGGCTAACAAACTGTAAACAAATGGAGGCACAAAAGTCAATAGAACTGAGGAAGATTTTGACCAAATTAATACTATTAGCATTGCATTGGCATTGGAAATATGGATATGGATTCCAGATCTGGAATCCATATTTATAAAAGGATATAGACTTGCTCGAGAAGTTTACTAAGATAGCTCAAGAACTAAGGAGACTTGAGTATGAGGAAAGGCAGCATTTCTTAAAGCTTACATTAGAAGACTGGTGAAAACGTGGTGATATGGTATTTTCACAGCGGTATTGATGTAGATAAAATCATCACCTACATTCGAAACATTCATCTTTGTACACTCTTTTAAAATTGCCAAAAATGACTTTCCGTGAATTAAAAGAAGCCAAGCAAGCGTGCGATTGACTAACACGGTGGCCCGGAGGCATAGTGGCTAGGTTGCATGATATTACATTGTAAAGTCCCGGGTTCGATCCCCTGCTGGGTCACCATTTTCCATTGCGATAAAATTAGCAGAATTACTTTTCAATTCTGTCGATCGAATGCAATAATAAGACATTTTCACACACATATAAACATTTCACAGTAGGGTTGGTTGTAAGAGATTGTCATATGATAACAAACCCACGCATTGTGAAATTTCACAATAAAGAGCAGGAACAAGCTTTCAAAGGAAACAGTGCGTGCCGAGTGTCGTTAAGTGAAAACTAACAGAAACTAAAAATATCGTACTTCAGATGTGGGCATATCAACAATTCGCTGCTCGTTCATAATGAACTACAAGATATCCGATTCGAATCGAATTTCGAATTAGGAAAATCCATACGAAATTTAGACAGTATCACAAACAGCAGCTTACCAGATGATTAATTTTAAAATTACCTAAACACCGTGTCTTGGTGTGCCGATATAATATGTAAAAACCTCACAGCAGAAAATTTTTAAAATGCGATAATTTAAAAATTCCGAAAATGCCATATAATTCGCAATAGATCTACCATAGATTATGCTTTAAAACAAATAGACACACAGACATGTAATTCGAATTTGATCAAAATTGAACTCGAGGGTGATCAAGAGTTAAAAGTTATTTGGGGCAATTTTAAACGATTTCGAGCGATAATTCGAAAGCGGACAAAAAAAATTACTCGCCATTTTACTAGTGATGTTCTATGAAATTATGGTAAAATATGCGACAACTGGTAAAATATGCGACAACCGGTTTGTGCGAGCATGATTCACCACTATTTGTGTCGAGCATGATTCGACACTTTATAACTTCAAATTACTAATCTACCGTGTTTAGAAGAAACATGGCAGAAACCACCAAAACCCAAAAGAATGAAAGAAAAAAGGACGCCACCTTACTTTTAAAGATAAAGAAGGAAACTAATTTTTAAAAAAAGATACCCGAAAGAAATTTTAAAAAAGAAAAAAAAGTTAACCTCAAAAAAAAACTATCTCAGAGAGTGGGCTAAATATTAATGAGCATTGGGTTTGGCCCACAGAAAACCCTTTTCCTCAGACACACGAAAGACTAAAGCACAAAAAGAAATTACAGAAAGCACCGTATTTATAAGTTGCACAAGTCATATGGAGTACATACAGTTACTTTTGTCGAAATATTATGTTTTGCATTAGAAATTGCAGAGAAAACGATTAATTCAAGAACGTTTGTCCTGTGTATACATACCCAGTGGCGTAATTATGAGGGACCAGGAAACTGAACCCTCTCCCCTACATCCTCACATGTTTACTTATTGTTTAATAAAAAATAAATAAAAATGGATTTTACGGCGTGAAGTTGCGGGAACCCGATGTGTCGACGATGTTACACCCGCCTCGTTCAGAGTAGAAATGGAGTCTACCATGGTCAATGGCGTTGAGAAACGTTGGATGCCACCAATTTCTTGCGGTAAAATCCATTTTTTATTAGTTTAACCCTTAGGAAGCTAACCATTGGAATGAAACTGACGACGGCATTGTTTCAACCCTCGAAAATTTCTTGGTAGGTGGTGTTAGCGCACACATACTAATGTATAATGGTGGCTTATTCAATGGAGGCGACTTTTTTCGCAACGAAAAAAACCACCAATCGGTAGTATTAGCATTCCAGCGTTTAACCCCTGGGTGGCCACGCACACCGATCGGCGTTTTTCGTATTATATCCGTGTTTATTTAATTAATCGGCTCTATTTCTCCCTCCACTGAGGTAAAAGCCTGTCATTGAATCATGTCATTGAATAAGCCACTGTTATATATTTTCATCCCATCTATTCGAAAAGGACGACTTGGTTCGCCTTTAAGTGCGCCCAAAAGTGGTGTTTTCTATAAGAAACTTTGTAAGTGCGCTGCAATTATCTTTGCGGCTCACTTTTTGAATAAGTGCGCCGCAATTTATCTTTGCGGCGCACTTTTGAATTTGCAACATCTTAGTCTTCAGCGCCGAATAAATCGAACGTAAATATTGTTTGAATAAAGACTGGCTGGTACGACGGCCCCTAGACGCGCCGCCGGCTGAATAAAAAAAAACAAATGAAATTAAAAACGCGTGAACGTCAATTGTTTTTATTGTTATTTTCTCATAGAGGGTGATGAAAAGTAGAGTATCACTCGGGCGCAAAATATTTTTGGCTCGGGCGCTTTTTTGAATCCCTCGCTACGTTCAGGATTCTACTGAAGAATCCCTCACTTTGCTCTGGATTCAAAAAAGCGCCCTCGCCGTAAAAATATTATTTTGCTCCCTTGTGATACAATCTACTATAGTATGCTTGCACACACCTTCTACAAACAAATTTTCGAGGGCTTCGAAAATTTTGTGTGGAATGACTGGCTTCCGAAAGGTTAAAGAGTAAAGAATGAAGAAAGGTTGGGAACCACTGGTAGGTCAGCATATAAATGTTTTAAGGCATAATCATGGCGATTAACAGCGATGTTTAAATATTCAGTAACTGGGCAATCCCGTCCGCGCAGATCTCTCGAAATAAATTATTTTAAACAAAATATAAATAACGCTATAACATACGCTTAAAAGCTTCTTTTAGTACGTTTAGAGGCTAGAGTGCGGGCCGTAGGCACGACGCATCGCTTTTCCCGCTCGGGATAATAAACGTATATATTAATAATTTACGGACAAAAAGTCTTAAGGGGCGAATAAATTAATCGGCAAACGTGTTAAAACGCTGTAACACTCATTAAAATCTTACAAAAATTAAACATTACATATTTTTCATTAGACACGCTTACAGGCTAAAATTGAAGCTGACGTTTTGTTTGTGGAAAACGAAAGCAATCACATTTTAAAATTGATCGGTAGATCTACATTATGCAGGTTTGAAGAGAGATAGAGAGAGAGAAAGTATTGTCGATTTTTTATAGCTAATTATCAATTTTAATATAGATAGAAATTTAGAATACTTGATATTATCAGGGGGTTTGCCCGCATTGATGTCGGAATTCAGTAAAGGTGTTTGTTGCATATTCTTCTTCTTTTTTTGGTTTGATGGCTCTACCCAAAGAGGGTGATTTCTGTCAAGTGTGCCGTTGAAATAGGAGGAAACTTATTTATGTTAGTGGACGTCACTGAAACAAGTAAGACATCACTCCGCTGCGAACACAAAATCCAATAATAATTTAAGATATAGTGAAATACATATATACGTTTAACACAAAAACTCTATGGAGGAACATTCATTAATTATTATTAAAGGGACATACTGTTGAGTTTATTAAATTTGCAGATGATTTTGTAGACATTGGGGGAGTTGAGAGATAATAAAAAGTCTATACTAATAGGGAGCTGAATTTTGAGATTTAAGAGGTCCGAAATGAAGTTAGGATAGTTATTAACAATGGGACAATTAAAGAAGAGATGGTCCAGAGTGCAAAACGCATGACCGCAGTCGCACTGAGGAGAAGGGAGGACATGTATTCGGTTGAGGTGAGCGGGAGTGCAGCAATGACCGATGCGCATCCTGCAGAGGGTGGAGATTTCCTTACGGGTGAAAGGTAGGTGGTGGAACCAGGGTTTGGTCCTTATTTCGGATTTGAGAGTATCTCTTACCTTTGACCAATGAGGACTCTTGCCACCTCCGGGCCCATTTGTTAGTGAGCTTTTTATCTATAGCAGGGAAGAGGTCCGAGAGTGGTAGGCGGCACTCGGCATATTTGTTGCATATTAATTTAAATTTTGCTTATTGCATAGCGCCATCTATTATTGAAAAATCACACTAAAGAAATATATTGAAGGAGACAAGGCGCTTAAAATAAGGAATATCGATTATGTAAAAAAAATCAACATATTCTATGTCCATCTAGTATATTTGCAGACGATGGTAAACTATTTAAAGATCCAACATTGTATGTTGCAACACAGTCTGGTCAAATTTAGGATGACCTCAAAAGAATCACGAGTTGGAGAAAAGATTGGCTACTATATCGCAATGTCGGCAAGGAAACAGTCCTTCATATCAGGAAACGCAACCCTGAAAATACCCTGGTTGTCTTAGAAAGGAAATATTATTTTAATTTATTGCAAATACACGCCAAATGTCTTCTGAAAACATGTCGCATTAGCAGTACGACCCTATAGGATTTTGCGAACAGTTCAACGGTTTCACATTCACTTTGTAGACCTTGGCCGTATTTAAAGGTTTCATGCAGCTCGGGCCGCAAAGCGGGCTTATTTTGCGGTAGGTCCAATTCATGGCTCGTGGCTCCTATCCGGAGTCTCCTCGAGGAGGCGAATGGAATGAAGGAATTTCCTCCGACGAGACCCAGGTAGTGCATTCTGCTAGGCGGCGTTGGGGTTACCGACCGAAGGGTAAAGACTCGGTTCGGATTATCGCTCGAGCGCAAAACAAAATTATTAACAATATCATTTTTATCAGGGCGACTACATATCTAACCATTAAGGAATAGCGTTAGTTCGAACGCTCCCGGCGTGCGGAGTTATAAAACGTAGGAACGGAGGAGCGCATATTGCGCGATCCCTCGCTCTTACGGGTCTCACGGCGAGCGGGTACCCGAGGTACCCGCTCGCTACGCGCGCCGTAAGACCCGTAAGCGCAAGGGAGCGCGCGGTAGGCGCTACTCCGTTTCTACGTTTAATAAATTGCGCACCGGGAGCGTTCGGATAGACATAGTGAATTATAAAATTTAGGTAATTAATTTTTGGTATTTTAAAGAAAAAATGCAACAGCTAATTTGTTTTTTAAACTAAATATTTCGGGGGTAATAATATCAAACCTGCTTTTTTGGGTTAGATATTAGGCTAGTTATTAGATTAGATATTAGACGTTAAGAAGGTCGAGAGCCACTCGGTTAAACGAATATTACTGAAGTTGGACATTAACGCGAGCGAAGTCGCAGGCCGGTCTAACGAATGACGTTATGGACTATCTCTCTCTCTCTCTCCATTTGGGCGGTGGCAGTCTACCGCATCAGTGCATGGGGCCGGCGGCGATGTAGTTGGTGTTGTAGAACCTGCCGTGGCCCTGGTAGCGCCGCACGTTGCTGCGGGAGAAGTCTCTGTGGGCGGCCAGCAGGCGGCTGCGGCCCGCCTCCGCCTCCGCCTCGCCGGGGCTGCCGGCCGGCTTGTGGCTAGCGGCGCTCACCGCCGGCTTCTCCGCGGCGACCAAACTTTCCACGCCGCTCTACAAACAACGTAATATTTATTATAAACGACATTTGCACGTCGACAATTGGATAATTAACCCTTCGGTTCTCGGCCCCTCGGCCGATTGACGAGTTGCTGTCCCAAAAAAATTTAGTAAAAATTTGTAAAAAAATTGAATTACGACACTGTCTCACCGAAACATTAATTACTGCCAAACCACTGTACCCATAATTAAAATAAAACATATTAACGTAATAAAACATAATAAAATAAAACAAATTAAATTCAAACGAGACCGTCATGCTGAATCGTGCTGTGGCCGATATCGGCCAATAGGGGCTCTAGGGGTTAACCGTTTAACATTATTATCATTATTATTACTATGATTTAGTCGGTTAGTTAGTTAGTTTGTCTAGGCTTTTTTCTCGCACTCGGCCTCTCGATTAGGCCGTCGTGCGTGGCTCATGTTTCTATTTGTGTTTATGTTACTCCGGCCGACCCAGGCTGTCCCGGAAGGTTAGCAGCCTGTTTGGGTTGCTAAAGGCCTCCAGGACGGATGCTGGAGATTTACTATGATTTATTCCGAACAGGCAATTTTATATGTTATTTTAATATTGCTTATGACAAAAATAGTCATAAGCAATATTAATGAGTTGTTAGGTAAAAATCGAGTGTGATTTTAAATTGATCGACAGGGCTTGCACTAATTGCTTCGAATGGTAGTTATCCCGCATGTCCACCGCTCTATTTGACAGAGGGTTCTTTTGAAGATGAGATTTAAATTCAACACAGTTTAGTTTTTCGCTGTGAATATATAAATATTCTTTAGCTCGGGTACATAGTAATAATTTGTGAGAATTGTATGTCTTAATCGGGTCCCCTATTTGTTTTCTCATGTTTATAAGAGTCAGTCCTAGTAGTTCCGAGCGATCGTCATAATTCCTATTCTTCAGGTCCACTGGCATTTTGGTTGCACTTCGCTGCATATTTTTCAGGACATCTACATCGTTGCATATGTAAGGGTTCCAGAGCCGATAGCCATAATCGAGAATAGATCCCACAAATGCCTTGTAAATCTTTATAAACACATCTATTGTCAGATGTTAGAAAGTGTTCCTTATTAGATAAGAGTAAAGTTGGTTCTTTTAGCGATTGCAACTATGCTTTTTCCCATTGGAGATCATCACAAATTATTATTTTGCTAATCGTAAAGGAAGATGTTACATTTAACCCGCCGTAGGTCGCGCTTAATTTCTGTAACAGGGTTGGTCACCTGGGGTCAGCCAGTATCCCCAAAACTAAACATGTTGTTTTATAAAATCTATGGCTTTCTTTTAAATATTTTATGATTTAATAAAAAGTTTAGAGTATAAAGAGCTAAAAATCACCAATATTAATAAAAGAAATGTTTATTTAAAATTTTTTTAGTCATCAAAACTACACAGGAGCTTTTAGGCGTATTTTTTATATGAATCTATTTTTTTATTAAAAATAAAAAAACAACAAAAACTTTTATCCTAACAAAATTAAATCGTCATAAAGTAGATAACTATATGAGATCATATAACTTATACCATACCATAAAAACAAAAAACAAAAAACAATGGGCCAAAAGTTACCAGTAGTGTACTGAGATATTTTTTTATGGCGATCTATGATAAAAAATATTAAAAAATACAAATAAATCAACCAATACTTTTTTTCTAACAAAATTAAATCTTCATAAAGTAGATAACGGTATGAGATCATAAAACATATAACTATTTAAGTAAAACCATTGGCTAAAAATTACAATTAGTATATACGCTCAGATACATTCTTTACAAATATTTTTGCAGTACCTAGTAGGGCACACATTTTTTTTAGATTTTTTACGTTTCCAACCATTTATTCGAAAATAGCAATTTCCAAGCCTTTTTCAAGACTTTAGGTCCTGGCAAATGGGTCACGATGTTCTGACTGCGAGTACGACATGTTGGTGGCGGCGGTTGCTTCTTCCATTTGTAAATTACTTCAGTCCTACCATTTATCAATTTTCTGTGCACCACGTAACACTGTGAAGTTTGCAAATAAGATAAGGGAGTCATCGTCGCTACTTGAAGCAATGTTTTGATTCTCCGTGACAGCTTCTGGTTCTGAATCGCATTCTTCTTCTGTATCAGATCCATGCTCGCTTATTTGAGGCTCGATCTCATCACCACCTTCCTCATCATCTTCCTCACCGACCACATCTTCATCTGACTCTTTTTCCAACCATCTTCTAATACAATCCTATTGTGCCAAATTCATTTTCTACTTCTAATAATAAGTACACTTTTATAACGTCGTTGGTCGCGTGGGGTCAGCTGACGCCCGCGCGCGAAAAATACGTCCGCAGTGTTCAAGCGCAAGGTGCAAACTGAAAGGTGGCGCGTTTGTGTCACGTATTTAGACGTTGTAGGAAGGTAGCTAGAGTTTGAATGCAATAAAAATATTAGTATTTAAAATATTAAGAAAATAAACTTTTGACGGGCGTTTACTGACCCCACGCGACCAACGGCGGGTTAAGAAAAGTTCTGTTGGAACATTTTACATTGTTAACCCGTTTGTGGGAATGGATTGTGCTATATTGATGCGTTCAGGTATCTATCTAGAATTGGTGGCGATAATGAATACGTTTTGAGTTTTTCATGTATTCTCGAAATAGGCAGAGGTTATAGGGTGGATTGCAGGGTGGAGATGGTAGACTGTTTGGGTTAGGGTGGATTGGATACTGGATTGCAGGGTGGAGATGGTAGACTGTTTTTTTGTAAAATGTACAATGGGATGTTGTGGAAGTTTGAAATGACTAATCGGTATTTTGAAATGACATGTAAATTTTTGGGTATTTTAAAAATTTGGATGATGTCTTATCGTGCGATGTGTACATATCGTGGATACAAAAAAAATTAAGCGGTTCAATCGGTTGTGGAAAGATTAATTCTCACGCTTCGTTAAGAATTATCGGATGAGTAGGGATTGGATCGTCGGTTCGCTGACGATATTTAGAGCCGTCGTTCATACGTCTATGTGAGAGATGCTGTTTCATTACCGAGCGGGAGATTATTCGACGATGCGGTCGAGTCGGATATGACATAAGCGATTGGGCGGCGCAAACGCTAGGAAGACTGAAGTAAGAAACTGGGCAGGAATATTAACAGAGTCGAAGACGGAGAAATAGATTGTCGCAACGAGATGGCAAATCGGAGATCGGAGACGGAGGCGATTTGCGGGAGGAGTGCGTAGCCGAGCTTGTACTCGAAAAAAGCAATGACGGAACGGAAGGGACCTCGTAGCATCGGGTAGAAAAGCGTCTCAGAGGAGCTTAGTCACAGAAGGAAATAATGAAAAAAAAAAAGAATTTTTCAATAAAAAGGTGAGCTTATTGTCTCGCGGCAACGTCTAGCGGCTATCACCCAGTGAGACTTCTAAGAAAGGGCGACGGTTATCCTTCTCATTTGCAAACAATATCGAGGGCAGAATGTAGAAAATCCTCTATTCTGCCCTGCCTTTCGAGTTTTTTGGCTCTGAAACCGGGGAATTACCAGGCCGGTTATTCTTAGAACATTCCGGACAAGTGGCTACCGTGTAGTTAAACCTACCACAACGATAGCAATATTTAGAATGGCCATGATGTGTGCCACCGCGTGAACCACGCGAACTATTATTTGCTCCTTGGTTATAATTACCAGAAGACGAATTATCATAAGAAAAATCATTACGGGAAAAATTTTCACGATTAAAACCGCCACGATGGAAACCACCGTGATTAAAACCACCACAATTAAACCCACCACGATTGGATGGACCAGCAGAAGAAACTTTACACTCTTTTAACTTCTGGACAACTTTCACTTCCTCCGTCGCACATTTTGTAGAAGACTCGTCGACAGCATAAACTGCTTTCGAGCCAGAAGACTTGCCCTTAGCTTGTGCAGGAGTGGCTGCATTAGATGCGTTCATACGCTGTTGTGCATTCTCAACTTTTTTCCTAAACGCAGAAGTTCGTCGATTGAATATAATGTATTCCTTCGCTATGGTGTTTGTTCTGCAGTATTTAATGTCAGACAATGGAAAACAGTTTGTCGGTAGGGAGTTCACTGAACTGATTGCGAAATATAACATTCCAAAAGTATATTTAAACCCGAAATATTGCCCTCAAGTTAATCCAACTGAACGTAAGAATCGTAGTGTGGTCACTGCGTTATCGTTGTGTGTAAAAGACGATCATCGCAGCTGGGATCTCTATCTTTCTGAAATTTAGATGGCCATTAACGCGGCAGTCTCGGAATCCACAGGGTTCAGTCCATTTTTCCTAGTCCATGGTCGAGAACTGATTATGAATGGTTCTTTTTATGCTCAGACGCCTGAATCTCAAGCAGAGGTTATTTTTGGTAGTAGGTTGTCTTACGCTCAAAATTTGAGTGAATTATCTAACATTTTCCATATAGTGCGGCAGAAGTTGGTAAAATTACATGCGCATAATAAGGTTTACTATGACCGTAAACATCGTCCTGCGGAATTTCAAGTAGGCGATATGATCTATAAAAAGACTTATTATCTAAGTAATGCGGGTAATTATTACATTTACAAATTTGCCCCAAAATATGAAAAATGTAAAATAATCAAAAAACTCTCTGCGTTGGTTTACGAGTTAGAAAATGCTAGAGGGAAGAATATAGGTTCCTGGCATATTAAAGATTTTAAATTAAATCCGAATAATTCAGAATAGTAGTATCGGAGTTCTTCGCGTTAACATTCAATTACAAAAATTGTCATCTTAGGTGAAACTAGAATGAGCCCTTTAAATTGTCTTTACAAAGGCATTGTACCAAGAGGTATCAATAGCTGAAATCATTTTGTTTTGTCAGTCATGCTAGCATTTCTATCTAGCATTATTGTTGTAAGAATGTCTCATGTCCGGGATGAATGGTATGAAAGGCAGTAAATGACAACTACTAAAGTCTCTTAGTAAGTATACGTTCAGTCGAGGTCTAACATTAGAATTATTGTTGTTTTGGTAGGAGTTGTGTATCCGCAACGAGTTGATCCTTCCTTAGTTGTTGGAAGTTGTCGGAATTCCATAAGTTTTTTTCTGGTTAGTTGTTATGTTGGTGTCGGGTTTCATTTTTTTGATTTTATTTTCTTACTCTGGCGATAGAGTAATGGGTGTAAGTTTAAGTTGGTAAAAGTTTGCCTCTGCTACCGTTACTGAACGGATTAATTGATTATGGTTAACGTGAAGAGGGTTTGTTAAGTTAGGAGTTGTTGTTGTTCTAGTGTCGTAAAGCTCGTAGTAGCTGGTCAATCAGGACGATTCAATCAAAATCGTTGGTTTTCCTCTCCCGATTTTTCTCTTGGGTTGGGGCTGTAACAGAAATTCCTTTTTTTTCGCGCTTGTGTCACGAATTATAATTAAAGGTTATTTTTCAGGGTTTTCTATAACCTGTTCATGTCCCGAAACGTTGTTTATTGTTGCTTTTTCGAAATTATCAAAATTTTCCTTGGCAGCTGTCAGATGACCTTAGTGTTGCTATTAAGGAAATAACCTTAAAAAAAAAAAAAATAAATAAATAATTTTCAACTATTAAATTATAATAGTTGTAGAAAAACCTTACATAAAATTTTACTTTTATTAAAATTTTTGGAAGTAAATATATCCCTTCCATGCCATCATAGAGTAGAGACATTCGTGTTTTTGGTAATGATGAGTTGTCAAACGTGTTTCGGCTAGTACTCATTTCCTGTTTTAACAATGGCCGGGGCAGAGGGGGTGCTCCGCCTTCGCTGAGGCAGGCAGAAAGTGGATTAAAAGAAAAGCGAAAAGGAAGGCAGGGTAACAGTGCAGAATAAAAATATGTAAAGTGTGATTAACCCGCTCAGCACGTAACATCCCATTGGGGACATTTATGTCGGCCGCCTAAAGCCCGTAATGTCCGCTACCGGACAAAGCGCTCGCCCCTGCGAAAAATGCAATTTACGATTCGAAACGTCGTACTATTATGCTTTCTGACGGCGCAACGATATGGCCAAAATATCTTTAATTCAAGATTTCTGTGTGGCAATATCGAACGGCGATTTAAAAAGTGAGCATAGACGCCAAAACGGCAGTCTCCATCGGCCACCGCCGCGGCCGCGTATAGTTCCGCGAAATGGTTGATAAAAACAGTGTTTTGTGCAGTGTTTTGTGCCATTTACTGGAGAACAGTGAGTAATTTGCATTTTTAAGTAGTTTAGGCATGAGGATTAGTCAATTGAGATAGTCCATTTGCTGTTTTTCACGAATTTTTAAAGAAAACACTTCGGCGACAACAAACGGCTCGCGAAAAAATGGTTGTTATTATTTTGTAATGTTTATGAAATATCCCGATATATTGCGAAATATGACGTAATGTCGCTTTAATTTACTAACAAAATAAGTATTGCTTCATTTACATCCTAAGTTATCACATAATTAGGCGTATTTTGAAAATTATATCTTGTTTTGTAAAATGAATCGCGCAAAGAAACTTGTTTTGATAATTACTATGAGAGAATAAAGTGCGATTTTCCATAGTTTTTCGATGAAATGTGACTCTTTGGAGTATAGTAATTAGTTATTAGACATATAATAAGTCTATGATAAGACAATATAATTGAAAAAATCTAACGAATTTTATATTATGAGCATTCAAAGTTTATTATTAAGTTCGGACGCGGAAACTCTCAAAACTTTAGATTTTTCTATAATATCAGACAAAGCTCAAAGTTCTGGTGTGATTTATAAGAAGTGTGATGTAGTAATAAAGTTATTTTGAAAGAATTTGATATAAAAAAATACCATAAGTAGTCACAAATTAAAAATTAAAAAAATTTTTTTTTACGAGAATACATAAAATTTTTCTTGGCTGAATAAATAAATATTTTTGTATGCAAATAAGTAAAAAAAAATCTCGTTTTGGTAAAGCATTTAATAAAGAACATAACTGTATTTACAATTTTTGCATATTTTACGTATTTTGTGACAAAAAAATCGAAATGATTTTATAGGCGAGTTTTTTCAGTTTGCCAATTTTGTAATATTTATTCATAATAATGATATTTATTCATATTTATTCAGATAATAATCTTAATTGTTTTACGAGATAAGGTTATAATGTTTTATATGTCAAATTTCAATGCGATCATTTTTCTCTTTATCTTTTTTAAATCCGTTTAGTGGTTTATAAGTTATGATCGTTTTTCTCAAGGCCGTTGACTCGCGTCGATTTTTTGCCCGAATATGTCGCGCGCAAAAGTGATAGGTGAGTTTTTACTTCGCGACAGGAGGGGTTAATCGTGAACACAGGTGAGTTTTGTTTCATCTTTATTTGTTGGAATGCTTTCGCGATCTCCATGATTCAGCTAGATCTTTTTCCATTTTGGTTCCAGTTTCTTGGGCACACCTGTATAACTCGTAAAAAATAAGGAGATTCCTCCGCTTTCACATCGGATAAAGCCGCAAATTTATTGTCGACCTGTCAGACCACATTCTCATCAGTTAGTTTTTTTTGGGTTTTTATAAAACCACACTTTTCCGCATGGATTATTCAATGTGCCTTGTGCGTATGCTCGGGCCAGAATTAATGGTTCTGGTACCGGTACCGGGAATCGAACCCGAGCCTCCTGGATGAGAGCCAGGTATCCCACGTTGGCCCCACGTTGGGCGCCAAAATTTGTAACGAGAATAACAGAAAGACTACTTTAGACAAGGCGCCGCCTCCGTTTTTAAAGAAAAACGTGGAAAACTAAATTTAAGGAAAATAAAAGAAACCGTCAGAAACAGTTACAAGACAAAAAAAAATATCCAAACTCAGGGGGGGGGGGTATTTAAACTTTGTTCTAATAATCTAGCCTAGAGGTAGGTTTTCCGTAAATAAAACAAATAAAATCAGTGCAGAATTCTATATAATTAATGAAAAAATTAACTGTTCACAAAAAAAACACCTTTTTTAGGTTATAAGTAATATTTCAGATTTTGATCGAAAATAGGATGGATGCATCTAAAAAAATATGTTTTCTGGACCGAGCATACGCACAAGGCATTTACATTCAATAATCCATGCGGAAAAAGTGTGGTTTTATAAAAACCCAAAAAAAAAACTAAATGATGAGAATGTGGTCTGACAGGTCGACAATAAATTTGCGGCTTTATCCGATGTGAAAGCGGAGGAATCTTCTTATTTTTTACGAGTTATACAGGTGTGCCCAAGAAACTGAAACCAAAATGAAAAAAGATCGAGCTGAATCATGGAGATCGCGAAAGCATTCCAACAAATAAAGATGAAACAAAACTCACCTGTGTTCACGGTTAATCACACTTTACATATTTTTATTCTGCACTGTTACCCTGCCTTCCTTTTCGCTTTTCTTTTAATCCACTTTCTGCCTGCCTCGGCGAAGGCTGAGCACCGCCTCCGCCCCGGCCATCGTTAAAACAGGAAATGAGTACTAGCCGAAACACGTTTGACAACTCATCATTACCAAAAACACGAATGTCTCTACTCTATGATGGCATGGAAGGGATATATTTACTTCCAAAAATTTTAATAAAAGTAAAATTTTATGTAGTGTTTCCTTTTTTTAATTAATATTATAATTTAATAGTTGAAAATTATTATAATTTTTTTTTTTTTTATATATATATAAGGTTATTTCCTTAATAGCAACACTAAGGTCATCTGACAGCTGCCAAGGAAAATTTTGATAATTTCGAAAAAGCAACAATAAACAACGTTTCGGGACATGAAAAGGTTATAGAAAACCCTGAAAAATAACCTTTAATTATAATTCGTGACACAAGCGCGAAAAAAAAGGAATTTCTGTTACAAGCTAGAAAATAAAAAAGTACATAAAAAAAAGAAAAACAAATGATTAAAATTAAATGAAGAGGCAAAGGAAAGAAAAGAGACGAAGGAAGGAAAGGGAAAGGAGGGGGAGGGAGAGGGGGTAGGTCAGTTTTGTTAATGGCTTTAGATTTATGCAAACCTTGATCCTGGCCTCGAATGCGGTGATGGCAGGGGCCGTTCCGATATAATGGGGGGATGCAAACGGGATCCGAGGAGAGGGGAGTCGTGCGGCGAGGATGCGGCGGGGGCTCACCTGGCGGGCATCGGCGGGGGTCGGGGCGGCGGCGGGGGGCGCCTCGCGGGCCCCGGGGGTCGCGGCGTGGGGGGCGTTGTGCTGGGGGGCCATGGCCCCCGTGAGCACCAGCTGGCACCACAGGGCCAGGCGCGCCGCGTCCGCGCACGCCGCTAACTCGCGCACCGCTCCCGCCAGCATCAGCGTACCTAAACACCGCAACGACACTCGTTACTGCCAAACTAAATCCTCCCCGAAGGAAAACTCTTTCCCTCCTCCGAACCGCTCTGCATTCCCGAGGTCTACGTCTAATTTCCCGCAACGACGGTATTGACCTTAAAAAATTTTAACCGCAATCGCCGCTAAAATGACTCGACTCGACGAAAAACCTCTATTACTTTTCGACGAACGTGCAAAAAAAACAAAAGACCCAAAATATTAACGGCGGTTTGAAAATTCTTCAAACACCACATTTCAGATACTGAATTCAAAAATACGCACGACGAGAATGCATAGCATTTTAGCATAATTTATCACCACTTTTCATTCCTTTCTACTATTCCTTCCGAAGCGCCTCGATTCTTCGCAAATAACTTTACATTACGATCGAGACTTTATGTAATGGCGAAAAAACATATTTACAAAAATTTATTCCGTACGTCTCGAAACAATTTATAGATTGTCAATACCATTTATAAAAATTAACAACTCATCATCCCCAAATGACTACCTTAACCCATCAGGCCTCGGCCCCTCAGCCGATTGACAAGTTGCTGTCCCAAACAGAATAGTAAAAATTTGTAAAAAAATTGAATTACGACACTGTCTCACCAAAACATTAATTACTGCCAAACCACTGTACCCCATAATTAAAATGAAACATATTAACATAATAAAACATAATAAAATCAAACAAATTTAATTAAAATAAAATTAAAACGGGGCCGTCACGCTGAATCGTTTTGTGGCCGATATCGGCCAATCGGGGCTTGAGGGGTTAATGAAGATTACGAAATATATACTTCAAGGTAAAACTTATTTTCCAGAATTACGTCCTTTTTAAAAATAAAAACCTTCAACAATACAAGACCAAAAACGACAAAATTATATATTATTTTTATTTAAATCAAAAACAATACAAACTAAAATTCAAATCCCTCATCTATAGAACTACTAAGATTTTTTAAATTTGTCTCGGTGGTATCGTCATTTTAAAAGTACTGCATTTCAGTCAGATATATCATTTTCAAAAAACTAAAAATGTCATTTTCGAGACATATTTTTAAAATCGTACATTCTGAATTTATATCCTTTAAAGTAGAACAATTCAATTAAAACCAATCCCTAACAACCCAAAAAGATTTCAAAAATATAATTACAGAAAATTCAACCTCTAGCATACAGATAGCAACTGTAAATGCCTACTGCACTGTCTATATATGGGTATGTACACTTGCGAGCAACTAAATCGACTCACCCCCTCAGTGAGAAAAAAAACTTATTTTTTTCAAAAATTACTAAGTAGATAAATACAATTATATACTTTTTAAAACCCTTATTTTTTAGCTGTCTGTTAATACCATAATCATGAAAATCCGCTTAGGATTTTTTTTTAATTAACAAAAAATTAAAATGGGGGGCAAATGGATATTCAGGAGTAGAAAACTGGGGATATTTAAAATTTAATTAAAACGGAAAACCCAAACCTAAGAAGGAACGTTAATTAAATTAATATTTAGTGTTACCCCCCTTTGCCCAGATGACAGCTCGCATGCGGTTCCTCAACGTCCTGATCAGTTTTTTGGTCAAGTCTTGAGGAATCCCATCCTATTCCTCTAACAACGCTGTTTTGAGCTCATAGATATTAGAAGTTGCCGAATTTCTGGCTCGGACTGTTTGTTTCAGCTCGTCTCACAAATTCTCAATGGGATTCATGTCCGGACTGAGAGCTGGCCAGTCGATTGTCTCCAAACCAACTTCATCTAAGAATCGCCGAGTGATAGGCGCGTGTGACACAGTGCATTATCGTCTATTAGCACAGAGTTTTGTCCAATAAATCCTTCATGTACGGTATGACATGATCCAGGAGAATAATTTGATATAGCGTTCAGCATTCAGGCCTTCTCTCCGACCTTCCCCTGGCACGAAAACGAGGTTGGTCCTTCCCTCTAAAGAAATGTCAGCCCACACCATGCAGGAAACGCCGCCGTAGGAGACTGTTTCAGCGAAGCGGCACTGCGAAAATCACTCGCCTGGATGCCTGGAGACCCAGCCTATTCTGTGGCTGTCAAACAGACACATTCTGCTCTCGTCAGTAAATAAAACTGACCGCCATTGCTCTATGCTCCAACTGACGTCCTCTCCAAATTGAAGGCGCGCTTGCTGGTGGCGTGTGGTCAATTTAAGGTCTGTGACAGGTCTTTTTGGAACGAGGTCGGATATTATCAAGCGTCTTCTGATCGTTCACTGACTGACAGCTACCCCTTGAACTTGTCTCAGCTCCTGCTGTACATTAACGCCAGCGAGGTCGCGATTCTGCAGTAACGTCGAAGCGATGTAACGGTCGTCTTTCTCAGAAGCGCACCGGAGACGGCTGCTATTTGATCTCCGGTTGATGGTACCAGTTTGTTCAAACCTCCTTTTTTCTCTTAAGATGGCAGACTGACTAAATTCCACTTGACGAGCAACTGTACGTTGACTAAGGCCCTGCTGCAATAAAGCAATAACCTGAGAGGACTTTTTTGGCTTAGTATTCATACTTTTACGATAATAATGAGTTTGGCTTACGGAGATGTTTTTGTGTCAACAACTGATAAGTGACTGCTAAAAATCAACCTGTTCCGGGGCGATTTATGAGTGATTAAGACGCGGAAACTATTGGCGACGAATAGAGTACTTTCCAATACTTACGTTCGGATATTATTATTTGAAAAAGTTCTGAACCGATTTTCATAAAAATGGTGTCGTTAGAAAGCTAAATAATTAGGCTTTCATAAAATTATATATTAGGTGTACATCCGGTTAGTCATTTTAGAAAAAAACTGGTTTTTATCCGAACTGAAGGGGTGAGTCGATTTAGTTGCTCGCAAGTGTATATTAAGTTGCTGACATAAGCTGTTTAGTTAGTTATTATAATTTAATATTATGACGATTGGCTGTAAGAAATCGTGAAACGATAAACCCGACGTTTGCGATAATAAAAAAATAATTTGAGTTTTCTTTATTGTTAGTTTTTTAGTACAATAAAGTTATTATTCTTTCTTTCTTTCATAAGCTATCCTCAGAATAGCTCCAATAACCGAGATTATTGGGGTAGAGAACTATATGCTGAAACGCAATTTTAAATAAAATTTCACCATCTCTAGTGTCCTATCATATAAGGTATACATACTTCGAATCCAATAGTTTGTGATAACAATACTTTGCTTTCAACAACTCAATAAAGGAAGAATGACGACAGTTTTCCAAAATATCCATAAAACCCCATTAACCAGGTGTTTTACTAGACACGTTAAAGACCTGTTTACCGCCCGTTTTGGACAAACCCACTATGTTGAGAAATAAAAGCATTTTAAGTTTTGTTTAACCACACAATGCGTACACAACAGATTCAAAGACAAGTAGACTTTTTTACTATGTTTGATTTTGGTACAGCGGTGGACAGATATTGATTACACTCCAGTCGACTTGTTTGCATTCGACTAATTATAACATCATTGAATTAAATAAATATAATAGGCGATATTATTATTGCTTTGGATGGATGGATGATTTTCAAAAAATGACCGGCTACGAATATCTGACAAATTGACAGATGACAACCAAATGGCTACGTTTACTTTCAAAACGAATACATCCAAACAAAAACGTCAACGTATCAACAGTTTTTTGAGCGTCAGCCATTTTACTAGTCTAAAATGCCATTAACCCTTCAGGCCTCGGCCCCTCAGCCGATTGACAAGTTGACGTCCCAAAAAATTTTAGTAAAAATTAGTAAAAAAATTGAATTATGACACTGTCTCACCAAAACATTAATTACTGCCAAACCACTGTACCCATAATTAAAATAAAACATATTAACATAATAAAACATAATAAAATAAAACAAATTAAATTAAAATTAAATTAAAACGGGGCCGTCACGCTGAGTCGAGTTGTGGCCGATATCGGCCAATCGAGGCCTGAGGGGTTAAACTGGTGGTTAACGGCATTTTAAGTCCAACGTCTATTTCTCACATTATTTTTTAAACAGCCGTTATATGCGTTGTTTAAATTTAAAATGCGTTTATTTCTTAAGTCTGGTTACTCACTCTCTTCACTGCTGGCCATGGCTTGAACGTGATGTTTAGCGACCTCATCCATGTGCATTTTGTTGGGTCCCAATCCCGGAATGCCGTTGTTCATCCCGGAGTTGACGCTGATCTCACATTGGCGCGCCACATACACCTGGTTTATCACATTCTTCCAGTTCAGAATCACATCGAATATTTCCGCAAACGGTGCACTGCAAAGAAAAACATAGAAATCGGTAGTGCCACCTCAAGACTTTCCCGACAAGTCGTCAAGGACTGAATTTATCGGAATTATTCATTTCATAAATAATATCAAAGAGCGCTCTCTCTCTCTCTCGGTCAACGGACGAACCCGGTTGGGCTCCGTTCCATGTTGGTCCTAATCGCGTATTTGATTCAAATATATGGCGGAATTTCAATATTATTAGTATGGCTTCTATATGAGATATTCCAACCAAAATTTTGGTCCAACAAAGCATCTGTGTAACAAATTTCAAGACTCTAATATTTCGAGATTGAAGTGTGATTAGTGAACCTCTTGATGGACCAATTTCAACCACAATCTTTTCAACTTTTGCCACGACCAAATGATGCCTAATTTCAGAATGACCGAATGATGCCGAATTTCATCTCAATCGGACGAAGCGTTTGTGCGCTATCGTAGAGGAACACACCCTCACAGATAGACAGACCCACAGACAGACTTAAGTCTGGAAATGGTTTTAATTGTCTCAGGGGGGATCTGAAAATGTATATATCCATCTTCATCATGAATAATTTTTTTAGCATGTTCAAAATACTTATTTATTTTTATTTATTTAGGTAAGGTAACAGCATATCTTATAACTAAATACATAATTCCTCAAAAAAATATTTTCTTATGCGAATTATAACTTAGGCCAAATTATCAGGTAAATAGTTGTCTAAATGTCCAAACAGTAAAAAAATAACATAAATATATAGTGTTTAGTGTCGAATTAAAGGTCTGACTGAATACATTCTGGAAATATACATGAATCTACGTGGATAAATACAAAAATTTCAAATATTTCATGAAAAAACCATAATAAAAATAACTATCTGTAACTGCAGTTGTTTTTTTATTTTTTCAATATATTTACTTGTAATTATTTGTGTTTGCAACATTTATTATTATTTTGGATAAATAAAAGACTGTTGACTATTATAATAATGAGTACTCACTTTCCGATCTCTAGCTTCTTGGGCTCTTCTAGAGCGGCTTGTTCAGTCTGTCCTCTCTTCAGTAGCACTACCTTCTGTCCCGCGCTGCTGTCGCTCGCTTCTTCACCTTTGGCCTTGGTGATCTGCGCTCTCAGAGTGTTCATCTTGCCCACTAATGTTTGTACCTGCAGTCATTCAAAAATATTAATATGCAGCACTAATGGGTTCGGTTCCTAATGCAGCTTGGGGTTGTGTTTGCCAAATTTGTCATCTGGCCTGGACAACTCACGGTTCAACTCCTATCTGGTAGCCTCCTCGAAGATGTAATTAACCTATTTGGGCTGTGAGCTTCTGTCGCGGCTGTTATCCTGCAGACAGAGGCGGTTGAGATCAGGAGACTCCGGATTCGGAAGGATACTCGGGCGGAACTGGGTGGTTGATGCGCTGTCTCGGTTCTCTAGACACGCTGCCCATCCGGCAAATAACCAGAGGTGTCTGGAGACGTATGTTTCCTATGACAGCAGGGATAGTTATCGACCTGAGTTCTTCTATCTTTGAAGAGATCTATTGGCCACCTGACCCGAGTGACCGAGGTGAGCAAAAAGCACCTCATCGCGGATCTTAAAAAAGGCATAACTGAATAAGTTGAACAGCGTGGGGCCCAACACTGATCCTTGCACAACACTGCTGACCACATTGAATTCGTCCGAGAGAGTGTCGCCAATTCGTACTTTGAATGTGCGGCCATTCAGAAAGGACTTAATCCAGCTGTGCAGCTTGCCTCGTATGCCGATATGTTCTAGCTTAGCGAGAAGCCTTTCCATCTGTACCTTGTCAAATGCCTTTTCAAAGTCCAAGTATATCACATCAGTCGGGATGTGGATATCCATAGCAACGCTTATGCGTTTACGCAGGAAAAGAGATTAGTGATAACGGATTTCCCAGGGATAAAGCCGTGCTGCTCTTCCAGTAGTAAGTGATGGTCTGTTGTGTACTTCCTAATAGAGTTAGCCACTATTCTTTCCATACATTTGCATAAAACAGAAGTTACACTTATGGGACGGTAGTTGACCGGGTCCATTTTATCTCCTTTTTTTAAAAATTGGCGTAATTGTAGCAGTTTTCCACCCCTGAGGTACAGAGCCATTCTCGAGCGAATAGGTCATAATGTCCGATAGGATGGGACTGATTTCCTTGGAACACTTTTTTAGAACAATGGTCGGTATGTTGTCGGGTCCACATGAGGAGTCGTCGAGAGAGTTTAGATACTTCTCAATATCATCGGCGTTGAACTCCACCTACTCTAGTGTATCTGTGGTCCTTTCACCTTTGATTGGTATTGGTCCAGAGGGTTCACGAACATAGGTGAGATGAAACTGCCTACTGAATGCATCAGCAATATCTTTACTGGAAGACAGCATTTTACCATTAATCGGATCCTTGACCATTTGGGGCACAGACATCTTGGAGGCCATTTGTGTTGTCATATATTTGTAAAATTATTTGGGGCCGCCCTCTATTACGTGTTTCTCAAACGATGCCCTCGACTGCCTCAGGGCTTCTGTCACTTCGTTACAATGCTGTCGGTATTTTTGATAATAGGAATGGTTGCTTCCTGTGTCATGACATTCTTTGCAGCTTTTGTAAGCATCCCAAGCTTTTTTCTTGATATCGATCAAATTGCATTAACCGAAGGTTTACTAGTTGCCGATCGTTTCCTCGTTTTGATGGTAGGTATGTTGCTTTTGACTTCATCTTGGTATGCTTTGGAGAATAAGTTCCACTTGTTGTCAATGTTGTTTGCAGTATAATCTTTGCAGCAAATATCTTTAAATATGTCACTATTTGTGAGAGTATCTTTAATTTCAGAGTAGTCATGGTCTTTGTAATTTTTTCGAGGTTTCTGCGGAGTGTCATCAAGCTTGCTGTTAGTTTGCACCTGTGTAGTCACTAAAACTGATATATGATCTTTGATACATATCGGTGGTGAATAATCTATTTTTGACACCAGTTGCTTGTCATTGCAGAATATAAGATCTAGCCAAGCAGGCTCATCATTGCCTCTGTAGTGTGTCGGTCTGTCTACCAGTCGGTAAAGATTGCTGTTGAGTATCATGGTTGTGAACTGGTTCTCTAGGCTAGATGTATTCTCTGGAGTTTATGTTAATGGCCAGTTTATTTTTTGAAAATTAAAGTCGCCGAAGATGAGAACATCATGTTGCGAAGATATTTGTTCTATAGCAGTTATTATTTCGTCAGTTTGCTCTTTAATATTTTCGCGTGTATCCGTGTCTGGTCTGTATATGTATGCTAGCTCAAATTTTAGATCTTCTATTTGTATGCTAAGCTACAGCATGTCAGAGTGCATGGCTGGGAATTGAGCATCGGGTTGCACTTGCACATTGACAGATTGAATACTTCCAGTACAATAAATTGTCACCTTTTGTTTTTATTCTGTCTTTTCTATAAAGTACGTATTCAGGTATTTTTACTGGTGCGTCTATTATATTGGGATGTAGTCATGTTACAGCGATAAGAATGAATGTCGGTTTAAACTCGGCTACCTCTACGGTGAGTTTGTCAGATTTAGAGCAGAGCGTTGCCAGGTTCGCGTATAAGAATGCGAATTGAAGGACGTTACCGGCGGTTAGTGTTTCGGTTGGATTGAGGTTCTATCGATAATTTCGTGAGTCCTGTGGATATATTTAACGGTGAGGTTATTTTCCCCGTGTGCGATGCGATCCTCGAGTTCGTCGCGGAGTTTCTCGAGGTGCTCCCTCCGAGAAACGGTTAGATCGGCTCCAATATTTTCGACGTCGTTTACTCTTTTGTAATTTGGGACGGTCGGTAATCGGGCCTTATCTTTCCGGACGACGCGGATGGGTCTCGATTTATCGGAGCATTTTCCGAGACGATCCACTCGTACGTTTACCACTTTGACATTTTTAAATCTTCCGAGAATCGTTTCGACGTGAGATTCGTCACGGTCGATTCCGTCCGCCGCCGCTGAAGATGACGATTCCGGCGCGTCGTAGATAATTAGGTTTTAGGAGTGTCCTATATACTACTATAATTTCGTATCGATGAGTAGATTTTTCCATCGAAGCGGAAAGCATAAAATATTTTTAGATTTTTGTCTGCCTTCAGAATAATGGACATTGGGAGGCGTCGGCGGCGGCGAGGTAATTTTGGGGCGCCCGGGCGGTACGGGCGAGCGAGGCGCCGGGCGAAGGAGGGGGGGCATGGTACCTTGGTGTACTCGCGGTGCATGTCCACGAGCAGGCGGTCGAGGCGCGAGGGGTTGGGCGGCAGCTTGGGCACGGGCAGCGAGTTGGCGGAGGACACGCGCGCGCCCGGGAAGGCCACGGCCAGCCGCGCCTCCGTGCGCTTGCGCTCGCGCTCCAGCAGCCGCCACTGCTGCTGGCAGCCCTCCAGCCGCCAGTGCAGCGCCCCGCTGGCCCCGCCGGCCCCCCCACCGGGACCCACGCCCCTGCAAATCCAACAAACGCAAACTATTGCCGCCGTTTCTTACAAAAACGAAAGACACTTTCCACTAGAGACTTCCCGGAATCGAAGAAAAAACGACGGTAGCCACCGCCAGAACGTCGGGAGATGCCATATCATTAAACGAAATTGACATTTATAACCGCAACATTTCATTTTATTCCAACAAAATCGAAAAATACCCACGAAAAACGGACATAAAAAATATCGCCGCCTAGCATAAACGGCTTCGAAAGCGCCCATCGACGTCTAAGCGAGGACGCAAATCCCAGCCGCGACTAAATAGCGACGAATACTGGTAACAGACGGCGCTAACCGCTCTAAACTTTCCAGCGGAAAAATCTAATAATAACGAATAAAAAACTTTCGCACGCCGGGCGACATTCGAGTATTACGTAATGCAATTTGGGGAAAAGGAAGTATCTTGTAAAACGTTAGGATGCATTACAGACGCGGGAGAGAAGTTCGAACGACGCATGACCTAACATTCTTTTTTTTTTTTAAAAGAAAAACTATGGAATTAAAATCTCATTAGTTGGCAACCTTTTTTCTTTACGTTTTAGAATACGTTTACGATTACGAATACATTTTAGAATACGATTTTATTTTGACTTAAATGTTTTATTTCAGTTACGTTTCCATTCCTAATTGCATTACCGACAATTAAAATAAATATGTTATTTTATTTTAAGAGTTTATTACTAAAAAACATTATACTGGGAGAATGCATGAAAAAAAAAACAATGGTGGATGAAGCCAAAAATGGACAGAATCGCGGCCAGTATTCCCCTTTTACCCGCGCCCACATGTGACCACGAAACACTCTAACTATATCCATTTCCGAGAAACCGAGCCTGGTTTAAAAAGATTCTTTATATTAAAACATCTATATCTTCTTTTACGTGATTTATAAATCACATCATTGACATGCTTTCTATTTCATGTTCATTTCATTTAGATTAAAGGTAGGTATTCATTCCATATATTGTCATTTCATTCCATATCTTGTAATTTTTATAAAACTGTAAACGTACTATATACAAAAAATAATGTCTGTCTGCCTGTCTTATTAACTGGACAGACTTCGATCAGGTTTTTTCCTATATGTAGCTCACCTTTTCTGCTCGTACATAACAGATGATAAAAAAACTTACTAACATTATAAATTCTACTAAAAATACGTACTTGGCATTCCGATTGGAGTGAAGCGCCTGATGATAAGGCATATGATGATCGATCATCGGTGAAACGGCCATCGGATGAGATACTGGGCCGTTTAAAGTCATAGCACCCCCGGGAAATGCAGGACCTGTAAAGGAATTATTATAAGATTCAAAAACATGCTCTGCCTAGCTTATCACTGCCATCAATAAGCAAGTGCCATCTTAGTCTGTCCATGCTGAGGAACTTTTGTGATAATAATTGGTAATGAATTTAATGTAGTCTTTTAAAGAGCATCTTAAGTATATTTTATGTTGAGGATAAGATGAAAAGTTCTCCACCGGATGCAGAGATGGTATTCCATTCAGTAAAAAAATATGTTTCCTGCCTGTATGCATGTGTCATTAGTTCATATGACAAGTTTCAACTTGTTCTGTTAAGTAGTTTGTTTACACATTTTTTTGTAGTAGACGTCTTGCATGTTTTTCCTTAAAGAGGATAAACTTGAATATCATGCAGTCATAGAATTCTTCGTTTTGGATGAACTAACCCCTAAGAAAATTCATCCGAAGTTTATGGAAGTTTACAAGGACTCTGCTCCTTCCATGTCAACTGTTAAAAAATGAGCAGCTGAATTTTTAAACACGGTCGCACGTCCCTCGAAGATGACCCATGTGACGCACCTCCAAAAACCGCCACCACACCGGAAACCGTCGTGCAAAGGGTGCGAAACATCTTGCACAAAGAATTAGGGATGCGAAAACTCTGCGCAAGATGGGTGCTGCATTTGTTGAATGCCGATCAAAAGCAAATTCACAAATGATAATCTCAGCAATGTAGGGATCCGGCCGATTTTGGCGGCGATTTTTTCTTTTTGTAATCTTGATGTGTATTATATATAACTGGAATAAACGATTATGACTAATAGTAACCGTGCAATAGAGAAACTCACCGTAGTTATATCCGAAATCGGGCGGTCCAAACGGATTGATGTTATTGATGTCGACGGTCAAGGGCTGCTGCGGCATTCCGACCCCTAGGTGCGCCATGGCAGGGTTGCTTTTGCCGAAATCCCCGTCGCCGATGTGCGGCGGCGGACGCGCCAGGTTGGGCAACATGCCGAAACCGGCGAAAGGCGGCACGTTCGCATTGCGGTTCAACCCCGCGGACGGGTTGTCGTGTTTGCGGAACTGCGGCTTGCCGAGGATCGCCCTCTCGCGACCGTTCGGGTTGTGGTAGATGTTACTTTCCATATTGGGGAAGTTAGCGCGGACCGGATTGGGGAACTGCGCGTTCGGCGGAGGGTAGTTGTTGTACTGCGGAGGCGGCGGCGCGCGGTTCTGCGCGACGGGGAAATGCGGGTACGCCGGGTTCTTGTACCCGTTGTAATCCGGGTATGCGGCGTAATCGTTCTTGACCTCGAACGTGGCGGCGATGTTGTTGCAAGTCGGGCGCATGTCCGCGTTCGTGTTGTACACCGCGTTCGTGTAGTAATTTTTCGGGGAGTTCGGTACTCGATCGTATTTAGTCTCGAATTGCGGCGGGAGCGTTATCTCCGTGCAGGGCTCCACTTCGACGTTGTAAAAGATCTCGTTGAACTGCAGATTGGCGCCGTTGTTGGCGTATCCGTTCCGGAAGGAATTCGCCGGCATGGGATTGTAGTCGAACGGTTTGGCCTGCGGTTGCGGTTGCGCGTACTGGTTCCCGTTCCGGAGAAACTCGTTGGCCGCCTGCCGCAGCAGTTCTAAGTCCTGCGGCGAAGTGGTGTTCCCCATGTTCCCCACGGTTCCGATGTTCCCCATGTTCCCCATGGTTCCGATGTTCCCTATGTCCACGTAGGAGAGATCCGTCGCTAGATTCGTCGCCAGCGCTTCGTAGTTGAAGTTGCCCGCGTCGAACGGCGACGACGTCTGCTTGGCGGGATGCTCGATGGGATACGCGTTATCCGTGGCCGGGTTGTACCGGTACACTCCATACTGGCTAGACGGATCTGTGCGATTGGAGAGCGGAAGAATCGGATCGTGGTTCAATCCTAAGGTAAACCCGTTCAGGGGACCGTTAAATAAATCCGGCTTTGGGTCGGTGCATATCTTCGAGTCGAAAGATAGTATCGTCTTCGGCGATGTCTTCAAAGAAGAACTGAGGAAAAGAGAGAAGATTAAATTTAAAAAAAAAAACATTCTTTTTAAAATTTAACTTTAATATTTCTAAACCGACTGTACGATGACGATTAAAAACTAGGTTATCAAATGGTCGACTGTAAGATATCGCTATAGTGATAAGTCCGCCATTTGAGCATATATATTTTTTTAAACTAGTATAATATTTATTATGTAATGTTATTTTTAACTGTTTTTCACTTTCTAAGCTGTACTTACCTGTTTCAAATAGCAAAAAACACATAATAAATATGTTTCTCTTCCTAAACTGTAAATGAAGATTTGGTAATATTTTAGATTTTTATTTTTAGATAGCCTGAGACCCCCAGGAGTCTGTTCGCGACCCCCTGTGGGGTCGCGACCCACTGGCTGAAAAACCCTGCACTAGGGTATCGTTGCATTTTTACACTACAGAAAAATACACTATATGGTCTAAATAAAAAAAGGCATTGTGCACTCGTCTTTAGCTAAACAAAAGTACAGTAGAACTCCAATTATCCGACCTCCGACTATCCGAATCGCTGATTATCCGAAATTAAGGCGGGAAAAAAGTTAAGAGGGAAACGTACTGATTGTTGAAAATGCACTCATCCCACCAAAGAATTGTTGGAATGAATGAATAGCCAGTTTGAAACAATCTATTTACCGCCAAACGTCACAAGCTTGTTGCAACCAATGGACCAGACTTTTATCGAAGCTGAAACTTGAAACGCTATTATTCCTTCGAGTAGCGGCATAATTTCATGGCAGACCGCGGCAATATGTTGGAATTTCTTGCAATATCGCCGTGCTCGACAAAAAGTACTATAACTATGGAACTACTATAGCAATCATAAAAAGAATAACTGTGTAATGATCGAATAAAAATTTCGTATATATAATATTGAAATCTTATTTTGTAAAACAATTATATAATTATGAATAAATTAGAGAAATTCGAAAATGTGGAAAATATCGGCATTTCTAACTTGGACTTATCTTACGGAAAATACGGAACCCTATTTAGAAATTGTAAATACTATCGTGATCTTTATTAGATTCTCTATCAAATGTAATATTTTGTTTTGCTCATTTACTTACAAAAATATTTAGATATTAGCTCATAAGAACCATTTTTTTTTAATGATTTCTGGAAAAAAAATGATGATGTTTGACAATAGAATATTACCAGAAATATCCGCAAAATGACGTGCGAAATTATTTTAGCGGCCTTCTATGTATCTATGATAATAATGAGATATTTGGTATGGATTTTAGGATGCGTTAGAATTAAAAAATAATATTAATGTGCGCTCCGGGAGCAAGCCGCCAATATTGGTCGTTACGTAGTCAATGGTGTTCTGATGCGCAACCAAATTTGGTCGTTACGTAGCCGAAGGGTTACAAAAGGCAACTTTTAAGGAAACTTTTGGTAGAAGGCGAAGAAGACGAAGAAAATGTGTGTTGGTTAACCACAAAAAAATAAATTTGAAAGATTGACCTTAATGTCTAATTTGAAGCAGACATTTTCAACATACATACAGTAATTAATTAAAATACAATTTTTGATTATGCAAATGGGGTCCAGTCCCAATTGATACGGTTAATTGGAGTTCTACTGTACTGACATAGGAAGCGAATTTATTTCTTAATCCCTTATTATTATTTATTACATAGCCGGCGATTGGGGAGGGGGTCGCCCTCGCAGCCAATGCGCTGCTGTCGGTGCCGCTGGATCTCTACTACATTCACGATTCGCTTTCATTCTTAATGATTTTTTGCCACCTCTCGAGCATCCCTAGCCGATAATCGTTGATTCTTAACCCGGTAGCTCCGTAACATCCCTTGCGGGACCAACGGCTTACTCCCCCAATTTCCAGGTTATAATTTTTTATATGTCAAATTTCAATGCGATCATTTTGCAGTATTTTTTTTTATGATCCGTATAGTGGTTTTCAAGTTATGGTCGTTTGTATCAAGGTCGGTCGACTCGCGCCGATTTTACGCGCGAAAATGTCGCGCGCAAAATTGATAGCTGAATTTTTACTTCGCGAGAGGAGGGGTTAAGGTCGTCTTTGATGTTATTTAGCCAGGTTTTCTTCGGTGCCGAATCGCTGAATTCTCAATTCTGCCGGACGGTTTCGCCAAAGAAGTTTACGTGGCAAGCGATTATCGTTCATTCGGCAAACATGGCCGAACCATCGTAGTCGACGTTTTTGTACTTCTTCGTCGATAGTTGTTAGTAGATCGCATCTTTCTCTAACGGACTCGTTTCGAATTCGTTCGCGGAGTGAGACACCGAGAATCTGCCTCAAGCATCGCATTTGGAAGACTTCGAACTTGTTGAGGTCCGATTGTAGTAGCGTCCACGTTTCCGATCCATAAAGAAGAATGGGAAGAACCAACATTCGGTATAGTCGTACTTTGGTTTTGATGGTAATATTCGTGTTCGCTTCCATATGCACCACTTGAGCGAGGCGAATGTTACTGTTGCCCGACCTATCCGGCTATGGACATCGGCCGTCGATGCCACTTTCTTTTCCGTAACCAACGATCCTAAATACTTGAATTGTGGGACCTGTTCGATTTCGGTTCCATCGAGGTAAACGCTGGTCTTCGAACCGTCCGTAGTGAGCACTTTGGTCTTATCCGCATTGATTTTTAATCTGTATGATTGAGCAATTCCAGATATGTCGTATAAAATGTCCGTTGCTTCGGCATCAGTGTCGGCGAAAACGGCGCTATCATCGGCGAACATCAAATCGGTTATGAAGTTTGATTTACGCACAAACGAACTTGATAATCTCACAAACGAACTTGATAATCTCACAAACGAACTTGATAATCTGTCCAATACACTCCCGTCAAAATTCTTACAATACCAGCTTACACTTATAAACGTGGGCTATATAATGTTCAGCATGCTACCTCCAGATGTAAAATTGCTACAAGAGATTGCATTTAAAAATGCATTTAAAAGAATCTAGCCATGCATGCTCTTTATGACTGCCATTGAAAAGGCTTTAGTGGACATTGTATACCTCAATACGTTATTATCGTTATTATGTTATTTTTTGTATAGTTTAAATCGATTGTTTGTATTAATTATACTTACTTCCATTATGCTTATTTCAATTGTGTCTTCAGGTCTTTAGTTTTTCTTATCTTGGGACATCACGCTACGCTTGATTATGCCATGGCTATAGTTATCTATTGAAATTCTTAACCCTTGGAGTAAATGGGTATTTTCATGGATGCATCTGTCTCTTTTGCAGGATTTTCGGCGACATTGACTTAAAGTACTATAACTACGAAACTACTACACCAATCATAAAAAGAACAACTGCACAATGATTGCATTGAAATTTCGAATATAGAATATTGAAATATCATTTTGTAAAACAATTAGATAATTATGAATAAATATGAGAACGTCAAAGAAGTGAAAAAAACGCGGAACCAGATCTGGTCGTATCATTCTCAACGGATAATTGTTTCAGAACCAGATTTGGTCGTATCATACTCAAAGGGTTAAGGGATATTTCGAACATCTCAAGGTTTTTACCTGTTAATATTAATATTAACCGGTAACAAATAAATATATTTAAAAGAATAAAAAACACGAATACCGTTACAGAACGCCAACTATTAAGTATTTATAATTATTTTAATTACGATTTTTTAATGAAATATTTATGATTAATCCATATAGATACATGTATATTTCCGGAATGTACTCAATCAGACCTTCATTATCAATAATATTATAGATAGCAATTTATTTTGCTATAAATTTGCCCTCAATGCTATCAGCGCCAACTAAATTTTTCCAGGGTCGCCAACTCATAGTATTAAGTTGATCAATCTAATACTATATAGTGGGCCTGATTGCGTTTCTTTGTGAACTAAAACTGAAATTAGTTCAAGCGAACGAGATAGAGCAATACTTTAGAGTAGAATATGAAACGTACTAACGTTGATGAAGATCGTAGCTTCACTTAAACAAAAAGCAGCATCCCTAGATACGGGTCTCTGACCTAGTTAGGAATGCGGATAGACATTTTCACCATAGGAAGTGCTCAATCTCTCCCAACTCAACCATAGTATGTTAATGGTGTGTATATGACATAATTATAAAGTTATTGTAAATTAATAAATAAATAAATAAATAAACATTGATAAGATCGTAGCTAAGGCTTTTAAACAACTCGGACTGATTCTGCGCATAAGTAAACCTTTTACCAGAGGCAACACCATTAAAATACTCTACAATGCATTTGTTCGTAGTGTCCTAGAATTCGCAAGTGTAGTTTGGAGTCCCCAGTATGCTGTTCACGTAGATAGGATTGAGAGGGTACAAAAGAAATGTTTAAAATCATTGGACTTTCGGACAGGTAGCCTCTGCACCGACTACGCAGAGAGAGTAACAACACACAAAATGCATTTTCTGTATTCAAGACGAAAATTCTTAGACAGCATTTTCTTATATAAAATTATTCATAACCACATCAACTCTGCACCCCTTTTGGAAAAAAATCTTTTTAAAATCCCGCAGTCTTCCTCCTCACGTTCAAAAGATACTTTCTATATTCCCTCTTTTCATTCAAACTACGCAAAAAATACCTTCTTCAGACGCGCTTGCATGTGTTATAATGAAGTTTTGAACGACATAGATATATTCTCAGTGTCATTAATTACTTTTAGGAAACAATTGAGTGATTTGTTGTTGCATTAGTTTTAGTTTACAGCTAATAATTTAGGTACTCGTACTAAATGAAAATAGTTCGATCCGACTAGAAATTTACATTGTTGTGGCTACATTTACAAGTTTTGTTAAAATTAATGGTAATGTAGGTCTATTTGTTTAAGTGTATTTGTTAAAACAAATTAAAACAATTGGTTATGACTGTTTTTTACCTAAATAAAAAAAAAAAAAAATAAAAAAAAAAACTACCTGTTGAAGTTACACTTGTCCGAATAAATTTAAACACATTTTGTGAGGTGTTAGATTCAGATGCTTTATCTTTGGTGTGTAGTTTCAAAGCGAAAAAGTGACAACCGTTCATTTCACATTCCGCTCTAGCGTATTGACCTGTCTCGTTCCCTCGAACTAATTTCCGATTTTACAAAGAAGAAACGCAAGAAACGCAATCGAGAACAATGAATGATTATACAAGATAGTGCAAAATTAATCACCCTACCGGAAGATGTTATAATTTTTGCAAATGGCGTCGTACCTCAATCATAATTAGTAAAAATTACTTAATTAGAAAAAAATATTATAAATTAGTAAAAAAATAGTAAAATTCATAATAAGAAAAAAAAATGAGAAAACATTATTGAAAAAAAAATGGACGATTAATTTTGCACCACCTGTTTTAACATATAGGTTTTAACTTTTTTTTATAATTACGATAAGGAATTATAAAAGACTAAGAAATAATAAAGACTAATATGAATTATGTTCCTGATTCCGTTCACAGCTGTTGTGCTCTGATTCCGTGTGAAAAAGAAGAAGAAATCAAAGATTCTCACCTGTCAATATCGCCGACTACATGATGTGTCGTATCGTCTAGCACTCTGGTGATGATGTCGTTGACTAAATTATCATCACCATCGTCAGAAATGTGATCGGAAATCATGCTTCCAGATGATGTGGACGCCTTGCTTTCACCCGTAGACCAAATACTTCCAGAGAGCAATGTATTCTAAAAAACGATCAATAGACATGTTTAGTTGTGTTTTTATTTTAATAATTTATATAAATCAGTTTGATAAGCCGTCCCTATGGAAATTTGTAGGGATGTAACCGATAATGGTTACAATACGATTATTTGTGTTTTTCCAATCAATCGGAATCATCGATTGTTGTCCGGATTATTTATCAATTATCGGCAGAAAAAACAGAAGAAACAGATTGCCCCTTTGTAATCGAGCAGCTCCGCTACGGCGCCCGGGCAGGTTATTGCGTCCACTCAAGCCGCTCTACGGCACAGTATACCAGAGAGTAGCTTCTCTTAGAATAAAATTGAAGCCAAAGCGAATACGTCACGAGTCGTAAGGGCTCGGATATGGACGCCAGATGTCCCGCTACTCAGCACACGCAGACAGCCAAACGTTCAAAAATGTCACCAGCCTTTACCTGCGCGCAATGCTAACTAAAGGCGTTCGTCAGGACGCACCTCTCTGCCCACATTCCTTGCACTCTCTTCCAGCAATGCCCTGTAGCTCGAGAGTAAAGCTACTATTGTACGGCCAATATCAATGTGCACCTGAAGTCATAAAGCATTAGGCCGGACGACGCGCGTAAGGATGTCCAACAAGTCGACGTTGCTTATCGATAATTTACTCAAATCAAATAAAATAATTTATTCTCTTAAAAACTTATGTGTAGTTGAGTAGACATTGTATCATTGCTTACATTTATACTTCTTACATTATTTAATTCCCTATAATGTTGCCGAACAAAATGAAAAATATTTATTATTTAGAATGTCGTACAAAAATACATCGGGATTTTTTTATAGAAATCGTTTTTTTAACCATTTTTTTAATGTGGAGTTTCTTGATTTGGTATTTTAAATGGCATTAAAATTGAAATTCTTCGTGTCGCTTTCATCACTATCATTATAATGAGTTTTCAGGGAATAAAGGGAATTCAAGAGAAATCAATAATGACTAAGCCAATACATTACAGTGTTGCGAAATACATAACTGATGAATTGAAATATTCTGATAGATAAAAGTAGCGATTGCAAAATATTTAACGACCAAATTCAAGCATTTGTGTCATTGTCACCTAATTAAATGTAGCTCTGTAATCAATTGTAGTTTGCCGGCAGTCAGTTAGAGTTTGTCTGTCGAGCAGTGCGGTGCAGTATAATTTCTAACAGTGCAACTAAGGAGGATTTACAACCATCAATGGAGACATTATTTTGTAACGTGGAATTACTAAAGTTGAAGGGCGATATTAACATACAAACTCGGTGTCTTATCCATAACGTTTTGACATTTTTTGACGAACTTAAAAGAGACCCAGCAAAAATTTCTGTCATCAATCTTAATAAACCTCAAGAGCTGACGGCGTCAATTTGTGGAGTATCTTTGCGGACTGTCAAAAAAATAAAACAAGAAGTTTTACAATCAGGGCTTCCTACTACACCAAGAGAGACGTTTAAGAAGCCGGCAACTGTAACCAATTTAGATAACTTCGACATCGATGTGCTGAGACGTATCATCACATCATATTATGATAACGGAGAATATCCTACAGTGGACAATATACTCAACAAATTTCAGGATGCCATACCTGGATTTAAATGCGGGAAAAGTTCCATGAAAACCATTTTGCAGGGTATAGGTTACAAATATCGAAATGGCGACGACGGATGGAAATATTTAATAAAAAGGAGTGACATTAAGTGTGCCAGAATGGAATTTTTAAGAAAAATGCACAACTTAATTACCACCAATGATTCTCGATCCCGATTTTACATCGATGAGACCTGGGTTAACCAGAATCATTCAAGAAGACGTATGTGGCACGACGAAAACGACGAAGGTGGATTTAAGAACCAGAAAACCGTAAAGGGATCTAGACTTATTCTTTGTCATGCTGGGTCTGCAAGGACTGGTTTCGTTCCAGAGGCTAAATTGTTGTTTAGAGCGGTGAAATCTAAGAACTTAGACTATCATACAGAAATGAATGGTGACACATATATGGAGTGGTTCGAACGTTTTTTAAAAGTACTCGAAGAGCCATCCATTATTATCGTCGATAACGCAAGTTACCATTCAGTTCAGCTCGAAAAGATACCTAATTCAAAAACGAAGAAAGCAGAAATACAAGAATGGTCGAGAAAAAAAAACATTGCTTTTGAAAGTACCGAGATTGTAGAGGAGTTAATACGTAAGGTGAAAGCAAGTAATCCTTCGAAAGTGTATGCTTTGGATCAATTGGCAAACGAATTAGGACACGAATTGATACGCTTACCACCATACCACTGTCAATATAATCCTATTGAGCTCATCTGGGCTCAGGTTAAAGGAGAAGTCGCTTCGAAGAACAATACGTTTAATTTAGCAGATGTCGAGAAATTGTTTCACGAAGCCGTCGAAAATGTTACACAGGAAAATTGGGCCAAGTGTGTTAAACACGCGGAAGATCTGCAAAGAGCTGATTTTGAAAAATATATTTACAGAGACCAGCACCGTTTGGTTATAAATCTACAAGATAGCAGCGACAGCAGTTCAGATGACGAGTAAAATATAGCTTTTTTGATATATTTTTTTAGCCTGACCAACCTATAATTGTATTTTTTGTTAAAATGTAATTTGTAATATTTAGTACTTAGTTTCATGTTACATTTTAAGATAAGATTTAGGTTAATGTAAATATTTTTTTAATATTCTTTACACTTTTATTTCACTTTATTGTTGCATGTATACGTTAGTTTGTATTTATGAAAATTTTTCTTAATAAATGAGTTTAAAACTAACTAAACCAATTATTACAAATAACCCATCGAAAATTTTCATCATAATCTATAATATCCATCGATATCTCTTGTCATCTTTATCGATCCAACCATCGATCCATCATAATCCATCGATATTCCATCGATACATCGATACTGCTATTATTATTTTTAAAACACGCATCCCCATAGTGCGAGCGAAAGACAGCGAGTGTGAGCGAGAGGTCCGGCCTAATGATTTATGACTCCAAGTGCACGTTGATAATGGCCGTACTATAGTAGGTATATTGTGGCTACGGAGCCCGGGCAGTTTATTGCATCCACTTGAGCGGCGCCGCTAAGGCGTCCAGGTGCCATAGCAATGGACGCAATAAACTGCCCGGGCGCCATAGCGGCACTGCTTGAGTACAAAAGGCTAATCTTGTTCGAGTATAAAATGATTTTTAGGTACCTGTAAAACACTTCCCTAATATAGCCAAAATCGTCTCGAGTTGTTGGTTCGCCCGTGCAAAGAAATGTCTCAATAATTTTTTCAAATCAAAAAACGCAATTTTCATCAGGGTTGGCAAAAACCCGGGTTTTATCAAAAAATATATGCCCACTGGGTTATTTCGGGTTTTTTCGGGGATTTTCGGGCTTTTTTGGGGAATTTCGGGTTTTTTCGGAGTTAATGAGAATTTTGAAATTAATATATTTTAATTTTACATTTTATTTTATTACCATTTTATTGCATTTCTTTCTCCCAATCCAAATCTATTTACTACTGAATAAAGTTGTAACAATACCATGAAGGGAATTCCTCCGAAAATCGTTATTGTCAGTTGCCGGGGAGACTACTTTTATTTTCACAACAGGATAAGAGTTAACACTAACAACGGCTAGTGGCGCTGTTTCGGCGCGAAAGTATTGAGTAGTAGTGCTGGCAGCGTTTCGGCGCGAAAGTATTGAGTAGTAGTGCAAACGATTTTAGAACTAAATAGTGTAAATTGAAGCGTGTATTTGAAGGGTCTTTGTCGCTTGAAGAGTATTGTAATACTTTTGTAATAAATCAAGTCGAGTGTTCTACTGTGTTTTTGCATCTTCTGCTGCCTATCCACGTATCCACAATATTATCCATAAGTCATCTTATAAATCATGCCAAAAGTAGTCGGCATTACACTTGTCCGGCCAGTTCTGCATCAATTGAAAGACTTTTTAACATTTGGAATGGTCTGGAGTAAATTACGGAACAGACTGGGTGTGTCACAAATACATCCTTTTTTTTCTTTTTGATAAAATATAATATAAATGCTATATCCGTTCTTTGATTTAATTATTATAAACAAGTATTTTTTTCAAAAACCCACATTCGTCAAAAACCCTCGGGTTTTTTCAGGTGGGTTTTACCCAATTTAAACCAGTGGGTTTTTTCGGGTTGGGGAAAATCAAGCCAACCCTGATTTTCATAGATGCTAAAGTATTATTTGCCACCAAAACAATGTATTTATGCAATCATCTAACAGCAATAATCTTTATTCGTCCTCAATAAATAAGCGAGATATTAGGCAATTAAAGAAGCGTCAAACACCTACATTTCGGTAGGATAAGCTAGTTTTCTTTTAACCCTTGGAGTAAATGGGTATTTTCATGGATGCATCTGTCTCTTTTGCAGGATTTTCGGCGACATCGACCTTAAAGTACTATAACTACGAAACTACTACACCAATCATAAAAAGAACAACTGCACAATGATTGCATTGAAATTTCGAATATAGAATATTGAAATATCATTTTGTAAAACAATTAGATAATTATGAATAAATATGAGAACGTCAAAGAAGTGAAAAAAACGCGGAACCAGATCTGGTCGTATCATATTCAACGGATAATTGTTTCACAACCAGATTTGGTCGTATCATACTCAACGGGTTAATAATAGTTTTATTATAATATAGTTTACTATATTATTATAATATTAAATAAACTATTTAATAATAGTTATAAAAAACCTATATGGCAGTAGGTTAAGTTAGATTTTACATGCCTGTCCAACAAAAAGGAATGTAATGGGCTCGATTGCGTTTCTTCGTGAACTAAAATCGGAAATTAGTCCGTGTGAACAAGACAGGGTAATACGCTAGAGCGGAGTGTGAGATGACCGGTTATCACTTTTTCGCATTAATACCTCGAGCGCTGACGTTTGAATTGTAGTTTCTCTTAGAGAACGCGAAGAAGAAGAATACATCACAACAAAAATATAGCGTTTCAGAAAAACGACGATTACTTCGAAACGACTATATGGATCGTATAAAGAAGACCTGTTTTATGTTCCTGTTGAAATTTGCTATTAGATACGTGTAACGTCGTTTTGTAAAATAATAAGCATTATTCAGAATTATCTGTCAAAGTTGTGGTACAGAAAAGAAACTGCCTTGTCCAACATTTCTGTTTTTTTCTGGAAATAAATCAGCCTATGCAAGAAATTGTGAATACTTTTATAATAATTATAATATGCTTCATTCAACCTATGACTTCGTTTTACTTATACCCATACAAAAATAAAAAAATATTCGGTGTTGAAAATCAACATGAATATTGAAGTTTTTGGTTTGGTTTGGTTCAATCATAGACTAAAAAATGGCGACTGTATGAAAAATAATGAACCAACGAGTTAACGACAGAGAATCTTCTCCTCTTTTCGCACATACCACAGGCCGTATGATTTATGTGAGGTATCAAGAGTAAATAATTGACCGCTGTACGGTAATTTCAATTGCGGGACAGTTGTCCCGTTTGCCACTCAAGGGGTTAAAAATGCCCGCCAAGGTCAAATCTTAAACCGCACGAACTATGCTCGAATTTATTCAGACGAGTATAAGTTCGGCAGGTAGTATTTATCGACGATCGTTCGTTTCATATTCCGCTCTAACATATTGCTCTGTCTCGTTCGCTTGGACTAATTTTAGTTTCAGTTTACAAAGAAACGCAATCGGGCCCAATGTGTTCAGGGTTTATGTATGTATGTTTTCCATTTCTTTATTCCACCATAACTTCTAAAGGCTTAAACCGATTTGGAAGTGTGTGGTATTATTAGAATCATTGTCATCCCGAGAGTCATAGGGTATCTAAACTGTCCAAATGTCTAATAAAAACTTGTCCAGATGTCAAAATTCTAATGAATAAGATAAATGTATCGTGTTTGGTGTCAAATAAAAGATCTGATTGAGTTCATTCCAAAAATATTTAGCTATTTTGTGCGAAGCAATTGTTTCTAATAATTACAAATACAATAGTTAACTTTTTGTACTGGCAGTCGTGTTTCTTATTTTTTTAATTAAAAGTTTATTTTATGAAACTATCTTAAAACTGACAACTCTGGAGCAACGGAGACACAGAGGAGATCTCATAGAGACATACCTCAGCATGTTTGTGTTCAATTCAAACCATCACTTAAGAGGTCACAGCCTGAAACTCAACGTTACAAGCTTTTCAACTGAAGCAAGAAAGCACTTCCTGACAAACAGAATCGTGAACAGCTGGAATAAACTGCCCGAGGAAGTTATCGAAGCACCAACCATAAACGCATTCAAAAATAGGCTTGATATATATTTAAAAAATGATATATAAAAGAAAAAAAAGGAAACAGCAACACCAGTGAATTTCATAGATATGAACACATCAGAGTTAAGCTGCTAGTTCATCAACAAATAATAATAATAATAAAAAGTAATAAAAATACACATGGTATGCAAGTTTAAAAAATTTATGTCTCGAAATATTGCGCGTCCGAGGCTATTTCCTATCAGATTTAGCATTAAAATGATTGAATCTCGTAGTTGGTGAGGCAGCGGCAAAACAAACAGAAAAACAGGGTTCTGATGAATATTACGTTAATTTTCAACTTTTCAAAAACGCTATGTGGGCACTGATTAAAATTACACCTTTCCTAGTATGCCAGCGCCAGGTGTCCGGGAGTCTGGCCTGCTGACTCTACCCCAGCATTCTATGTCCGAAATACTGTCTGATCATAAAGTATCAGATTTTATAAAACTCTTGCACTTTTTATCATTGCCTTGGCTAAGTAATTTTTCTTTATAAATGAAAAAGGTTCCAATAATACATAAATTCCCCTGAGGCCATCATCAGCATGTGGATGTAATTTTACTCTTATTGAGTCATGCCAGCAGAAAGGAAATCCTTTCAGAGAGATATGAATTTGTGTGGGCGGTTGCAACTTCAAATAACGCATATTTCTCATTCTAAAACGCACAATCATCATGAAATAAATATGACACCACCATAAACAGATATTATTTCTCATTTTTAATAATGCAAACGTAGAAAATTCGCTATAAAAGTGCATCCAGATGTCAAACAAAAAACATGCAATGACACATTTCACAATAGAACACATAGTTAACTCATTGATTTTACACGGAATATAGAGAAAACCACGATAAATCGCTGCCACGATTCGATTTTGAAGCGATGAAATGTAAAACAACAGATTGGGCAATGTTTTGACATTAGTGTATAGTTTCAAATAGGCTAATAGGCGTTACCTTATATAGAAATCAAGCATATTTAACAAGTTTCCGCCGCTAAAATCGACAAAAACCCACCTAAATATGATCACAAATACATAATTTCACATCAAAACAGTGGCAAAAACCGCGAATCACGATTTTTTCCATACAAAAATGGAAATCGTCGCAGCAAAAAATTTTAGGTCAAGCCGAATTGTACGATTTGAAGGCGCACTGCGATAGAAACACTATTCCTCACCTGTCCTGTGCCATTTTCCGATGTTTTAAACGCATTTTTTATCCTACACACGTCATTAAAGGCCATTTAAAATCAAAATATGCTACGGAACAAATCTGACGTTCACTTAGGCCATTTTTTCTCTGACCTACATGCACGACTTTGAATCGAATTAATTGGGACCGATCTCGCAAAACTGCGAAAATGATTCGTAGAGCTCGTTTCATCCTCTTCGTTCACATAAGAGAGAAAGAGACACCGGCCGCTCGATGGGGCATTTTCATTCGCCTGAGCCCGCGAACCGTGTTTTTTATTCGTTTTCAACACCTACGTATTATCCTTCATTTACACGGTAGCAGAAAAGAATTTTTTTTCGCTTTCCCTCCAATTTTTGACTCAAATTTTCCCTCCATTTTTTTCATGAAACGTCAAGAAAAATCTTTTTCCAAAATTTCGTAGACTCGCCCTTATTTGTGATTAGTTTATGTAGAGTTGGGCTGGATTGATACTCTTTTAATGTATAATGAAAACAATACAATTCAGACGGTATCCCGTTATAGCAGTTAGTTATCAAAGGCGAAAGAAAGTTTCAAGTTCTAGAAGAGGCTCTACAATGGTAAGGGGGTTTTCGGAGAATTGGGTAGTATACTAGGTCAGAATCATGAGATACTAAATGCAGATGTTTACATGAAAATATTAGAGCATTATCTAATTCCATCTAGACGCAGCTTTATTAAGAATAATTTATCCTGCAATAAGACAACAACCCCAAAGACACAGAAAATTATTAAATTTATTAAAAAAAATGAGCAAAGGAACTTGCTCGGGTACTTGATTTGTTTTATTGGCCTACGCAGAGTCCCGATCATAATCAAATTGAGCCATTTTGGGAATCTTTGAACAATAGAAAAAAGAAAGACTCCCAAACGATAAAGAAGATGTATAGAAAGAGCAAAAAAACTGGGGAAAAATACCTTAACAATGTATTAAAAAACAAATTTCAAGTGCGCCAACCCGTTTGGCAGAAACGGAGCGTAATATAGGGGCGCACAATAAATATTAGGTTGTAATTTATTTTTTTAACGTAATTGCTTAAAGTAAATGGATTTCAATTAACCGTAAATGTGGTCAGATAATGGTTTTTTTTTACTATAACGATTTAATGAGTAGTTATCAACATTTATTCAAAGAGGACTAAAGTGTTCGAAAAAAAAATCACAGTAGTGTATGTGTACTTACTTGTCAATATTTTTGAAATGTAGTACTTTTTTTGCTAACGGCGCTTCCTTCATAGAAAGGATAATGAGAACTTTTGAAATGTACATTTTTATGCTTATTCCATTTCGATCGAACTATTGCATAAGTTTTAGTTTCCAATAGTTTTTTTTACCAAATATAATGAAAAAATACTATCAGATATTATTGAGTAACGTAAATGCCGAACTCTACTCATTTTGTTTACCAGCGCTGGGTAGGTGAGTAACTAGATTGGTGGAGCATAATCGCATGTACGATAATAACAGAATCGCAGGAAATACAGTTGCTTTGCATTAAGTTTTCACTTTTCTTCTTCACATGCATCTTCTACGTTTTTCGATGTTCTTAGTTTTTTTTAGTGGTTCAAGAGATTCATTTTGCACGACTAAATGGAATTATTTATAAAAAAAACCTCGCTCAACCGTATTAATTCGACAATATCTTTGGTTTTTTTTAATGATTTTCATGAATACACCGTTTGTGAAAGAAATAAAGAAGTGTATCTATTTGGCATACAAGATTATTTCACTTTAAATTACTATTAAAATAAACGACACGTCAGAAATATAGCCTGTTCTTTCCCCTAACAATATCAAACTGTGTCAGCATAAATTACGTCCATTTTTTCGACAAAAATCTATTAACTGCGGGTCGATTTTCCTCCGCTTTAGGGTTTAAATGGTTTGAAATGCATTTTGAAAAATATGTCTTTCAATTTTTTTAATAACTGTCGCGTTATTTTACAGCGAATAATTACTAAACTACTATACGTATGGATAAAGGTTTGCCCTATAATTACATTACCGTGTCAATTTTTTTTATCAGTAATTGTTTAAATTATGACAATAAAAAATGATTGATCTTTAATTGTAAGGTTCCTGGCAGGACCATATCCAGACTTTAGTTTTGGGGAGGGAAACAGCATTCATTAAAACAACGCACGCGGTACCCACCAAACTCGAATTTGCCCGTAAAATAAAACGAAAAAGTGGAAATACGCCAGTATTGGAGGAAGGGTAAATCCTAACTATCGCCCCCCTGTTCCGTTCCGGGTTTGATTCCCGGCTGAAGTACCATTTTCCGTTGAGATAAAATTAACGGCATGTCATTTCAAATTCATCGATCGTATGCAATAATAAGACACACATTTACACACTGTTACACGCAGATGTGACACACATGTTACAAGCAGATAAACAAATAAATTGACGGTTACAAACAAATAAACAATAAACAAAATGGTTGAAAGAAATTGACGCACTAGATATAACGACAATCTAGATATAACGAATTTCTCGATGTAACGAATTTTTAAAAATCACCTTTAACTTATCATAATATCCATATACCTCTATATTACAAAAATAATGCGTTAAAAACCTTGATGTCGCGATTTTTTATCCCCCCCCCCCCAAAAAAACACATCTATCTAACGAAAACCTCAGTATAAACCTCAGTATAGCGAATATCAAATAGTACATTAGAACAATAAATCGTGTTTCGACATGAGTCTGTAACAATTGGCGATAGTGATGTCATGCAGCAAACGTAAAAATACCACACATTGTATTTTTGTGTAAAAATAATGATTAGCCTAGTAGGCTACTGTATCAGTCACCTAATGTTTTACTGCAGTGTTTTTCAACTTTTTTTTTGCAGTGTTTCACTGCAGTGTTTTTAAACAAAAAAAAATTCTACGCGACCTCCCTCAACTTGTAACTTGGTTCTCTCGACCCCCCTTAGTCTCTTCACAGTTGTAACTCATTCAACAAATACTTTTTTGTAAAAACAATGGCAAAAACTACATTAATTTTAACTGTTTTTCACTTTCGAAGCTGTACTTACCTGTTTCCATTTTAGATCAACATAAAGTTTTGTAAAAGAAATAGCAGAAAGCACATAATAAATAGGTTTTACTTTCGAAGGTGTAAATGTTCGCAATATGTAATTACTTTTTTGTAATATTTCTGATTTTAATTTTTAGCTAGCAGGCAAACCCCCTGGAGTCTCTTCGCGAACTCCCAGAGGGTTGCGACCTACTGGTTGAAAAACACTGGTTTACATTTTGTTTGCTTTCATGTTCCGCGATTATCAGTGCTGTTAATGTGTTTTTATTTTATAGACCTAAAAGAACTCGATTTAGCCAACTTCGATGTTACAAATACCTTGATATAACGATTTTTAAAATATCCTCTTCAAGTTTGTTATATCGAGGTTGTAATGTATAATGTTTCTCAGTAGGTCCTGTGTATGGTTCGTCCCATACAATACAATACAATCAACTACTCCAGTAGATAGGCATTCCTACACTTGGATACGTCACAAACTTAAATGCTTAAAATTTAATTATTAAAAACATAACTATCATGATAGTTGTCATGGCTGTAATATTATATTCGATATTACCTACTTACAAATAATCAAAATATACTAATGTCATTAAATAGTAAGAGAGAATAATATATTAAAATAGAAATGCAAATTCTATGTAGAATAATCAACGTAAAATAATTTTATTGTCAATCCAGCAATATGCCTTCGTATTTTTTAAACAGAAATAGATGTATACTAAATTATATGAGAATTAGAATGTTATGTTTAAAAATGTTAAATTTTAAACATAATACCGTTATGTTTAAAATTTTACAAAGTTTACTAATTATCAACATGGAAAATAAAATCGGAATTTTCAAACTCCCTTATACCATAAATTGGGTTTCTTACCAAATTATTTATAATTATCTTTTTAAATTGGTCCTCTCCAAGGCTTTTCATTTGCTCTGAAATCATAATATATTTGTATATATTATTACTTATTTTCCACTTAAATTTATTGTATATAATGTAAAGTTTACTTTATTTTTAGGCCTTAATTGCATACATATATATTTATTTTTTTTCTACTTTAAATTTTACTTTAATTTGTGTAAACAACACATTTGTTAGATTTAGAAATATTTAAAATTGATCACCTTCGTCAGTTCGCGAGTTACAAAAATACAGTTGGTATAACACAGCACAGCCAGAGACAGACCTTCTAGGTCTAGTTGGTTGTGCGATTTCGCCTCATTCGGATATGCTAGCATATTTATATCCATAGAGCTGTGTTTTTCGCTATTATAATGTTTGTTCTTAATTATTCCTCATGTACAACAGTATGCATGTCCTTGTATTTTTTTGTTCTTGTACGTTATAAATAAATAAATAAATAAATAAATTATAGAAGGACAAATTTTGGTGAATAAAACTGTATCGCACTTTGCTAAGTCGCTGTCGGTTTATGTGGAGATTAGATTTATTCCTCGTATCGTGATGATGAAAATCAAGTAGACGTAGGAAGAAAATAGAGTCATGATTCCTGATTCTAGGAACAGCGGCTTCCAAGAACTTCTTGGAGAGACTCTATATAAACTGCGTACCGCTCTTTTCTGGAGGAGAAAAATTCTTTTGAATTGGTGGCATTCCCCATACGGAACAAAATCAAATAATCGTACATTTAAACGATCGTATGTGTCCGCGTTTGCTTTCCAACTGTCTTTTATTAGAAAAGTGGTGAGGTGTCAGGAGCGCGGTCGTGTTTGTTGTGTCGTACCGTCGTGCCGTGTTTTGTTTTGGAAAAGTGTTATTGTGATAAAATAAACGAAAATGGGTTCCAAAATCGAGTACGTGGAATCGTCGCATATGTACGCGACGAATTACGTGCGAAATTCAAAAGCGATCGGTGTATTGTGGGCCATTTTCTCGATATGTTACGCGATTATCAGTGCTGTTGCTTTTATAACTCCCGAATGGATTGGCGAGGCTGAGTCTGAAAATCCCGGCAGGATTGGGATATGGCAAGCCTGCACCACGTCGGAGGGCGGAGAGATTTGTACAGGGCGACTGGACGATCTCAATTCGATACCCGGAACCATGTTCCAGATTTCCACTGTGTTGGTCGGGCTGGCAGTCGCTATATCGTTGTTTACGATATGCGCTATGCTCCTGTTCTTTTTCTGCCAGACTACGACCGTTTTCCACGTTTGTGGATGGCTCCAACTGCTCTCCGGTGAGTGATTAAGTCCTACCTAAAATCGTTATTTTTTGCGACACTACAATAAACGATTTATAAACCAAGCGACCACATCCTAGCGGAAAGATTTTACGAATAAAATGAGCTTTCTAACAGGTTTTTAATCCAAAAAGTAAATCCTATTTATTTAAATTCTTCCCGCAAAAAGTAGATTTTATTTTGACAGATAATTGTAACACCCATTTTACACCTTTCGATTTTTAATAAAAAAGCGACAATACGCATTGTGTAAATACAACTAATCACAACCCTCTTGAAAATTGGCGGTTCAGTCTACTCCTTGAAATACATGCCACCCTAATACCATTAATTTTACTTTCCTTGTATTGACTGTCCCAGATATCTAAATAATCAAAGACACTGTTCAAACAATTGCTAGGAAAGTGGTGTGTATTTTACCTAGCAAAATATTTTAATCTTGGCTTTGAATTATTTTTGCCAAAGCCTCTGTATTTTGGATAAATTTTAAAACTTACATTGTCATTCTTTTCAGTCTACTCCTTCAGATACATGCCATCCTAATACCTTTCATTTTATTTTCCCTTGTATTGACCTTCCCATATATCTAATAATCAAAGACACTGTTCGAATAATTGCTAGGAAAGTGGGGTATTTTACCTATCAAAATATTTTAATGTTGGCTTTGAAATATTTTTGCCAAAACCTCGGTATTTTGGATAAATTTGTAAACTTACATTGTCATCTTTTCAGTCTACTGCTTCAGATACATGCCACCCTAATACCTTTAATTTTATTTTCCCTTGTATTGACTTTCCTAGATATAAATAAATACAAACGGAGCTGCCATGGAATTCACCGACCGGAGTCGGGCCCATCATAATACTATTTTTTTTTTACACTTCTGGGGGGTGAGCAGTGGATTCCGGACTTACGAACCGCCTAAATATTTTAACAGGACTAGCTAAATATTTTAATCTTGGCTTTGAATTATTTTTGGCAAAACCTCTGTATTTTGGATAAATTTTAAAATTTACATTATCATTCTTTTCAGTCCACTCCTTCAAATACACGCCACCCTAATACCTTTCATTTTATTTTCCCTTGTATTGACTTTCCTAAATATCTAATAATCAAAGACACTTCGAATAATTGCTAGGAAAGTGCTGTGTATTTTACCTAGCAAAATATTTTAATCTTGGCTTTGAATTATTTTTGCCAAAACCTCTGTAATTTGGATAAATTTTGAAACTTACATTGTCATTATTTTCAGTCTACTCCTTCAGATACATGCCACCCTAATACCTTTCATTTTATTTTCCCTTGTATTGACTTTCCTAAATATCTAATAATCGAAGACACTTCGAATAATTGCTAGGAAAGTGGTGTGTTTTTTACCTAGCTAAATATTTTAATCTTGGCTTTGATTTATTTTTGGCAAAAACTCTGTATTTTGGATAAATTTTAAAATTTACATTATCATTCTTTTCAGTCCACTCCTTCAAATACACGCCACCCTAATACCTTTCATTTTATTTTCCCTTGTATTGACTTTCCTAAATATCTAATAATCAAAGACACTTCGAATAATTGCTAGGAAAGTGGTGTGTATTTTACCTAGCAAAATATTTTAATCTTGGCTTTGAATTATTTTTGCCAAAACCTCTGTAATTTGGATAAATTTTGAAACTTACATTGTCATTATTTTCAGTCTACTCCTTCAGATACATGCCACCCTAATACCTTTCATTTTATTTTCCCTTGTATTGACTTTCCTAAATATCTAATAATCAAAGACACTTCGAATAATTGCTAGGAAAGTGGTGTGTTTTTTACCTAGCTAAATATTTTAATCTTGGCTTTGAATTATTTTTGGCAAAAACTCTGTATTTTGGATAAATTTTAAAATTTACATTATCATTCTTTTCAGTCCACTCCTTCAAATACATGCCACCCTAATACCTTTCATTTTATTTTCCCTTGTATTGACTTTCCTAAATATCTAATAATCAAAGACACTTCGAATAATTGCTAGGAAAGTGGTGTGTATTTTACCTAGCAAAATATTTTAATCTTGGCTTTGAATTATTTTTGCCAAAACCTCTGTAATTTGGATAAATTTTGAAACTTACATTGTCATTATTTTCAGTCTACTCCTTCAGATACATGCCACCCTAATACCTTTCATTTTATTTTCCCTTGTATTGACTTTCCTAAATATCTAATAATCAAAGACACTTCGAATAATTGCTAGGAAAGTGGTGTGTTTTTTACCTAGCTAAATATTTTAATCTTGGCTTTGAATTATTTTTGGCAAAAACTCTGTATTTTGGATAAATTTTAAAATTTACATTATCATTCTTTTCAGTCCACTCCTTCAAATACATGCCACCCTAATACCTTTCATTTTATTTTCCCTTGTATTGACTTTCCTAAATATCTAATAATCAAAGACACTTCGAATAATTGCTAGGAAAGTGGTGTGTATTTTACCTAGCAAAATATTTTAATCTTGGCTTTGAATTATTTTTGCCAAAACCTCTGTAATTTGGATAAATTTTGAAACTTACATTGTCATTATTTTCAGTCTACTCCTTCAGATACATGCCACCCTAATACCTTTCATTTTATTTTCCCTTGTATTGACTTTCCTAAATATCTAATAATCAAAGACACTTCGAATAATTGCTAGGAAAGTGGTGTGTATTTTACCTAGCAAAATATTTTAATCTTGGCTTTGAATTATTTTTGCCAAAACCTCTGTAATTTGGATAAATTTTGAAACTTACATTGTCATTATTTTCAGTCTACTCCTTCAGATACATGCCACCCTAATACCTTTCATTTTATTTTCCCTTGTATTGACTTTCCTAAATATCTAATAATCGAAGACACTTCGAATAATTGCTAGGAAAGTGGTGTGTTTTTTACCTAGCTAAATATTTTAATCTTGGCTTTGATTTATTTTTGGCAAAAACTCTGTATTTTGGATAAATTTTAAAATTTACATTATCATTCTTTTCAGTCCACTCCTTCAAATACACGCCACCCTAATACCTTTCATTTTATTTTCCCTTGTATTGACTTTCCTAAATATCTAATAATCAAAGACACTTCGAATAATTGCTAGGAAAGTGGTGTGTATTTTACCTAGCAAAATATTTTAATCTTGGCTTTGAATTATTTTTGCCAAAACCTCTGTAATTTGGATAAATTTTGAAACTTACATTGTCATTATTTTCAGTCTACTCCTTCAGATACATGCCACCCTAATACCTTTCATTTTATTTTCCCTTGTATTGACTTTCCTAAATATCTAATAATCAAAGACACTTCGAATAATTGCTAGGAAAGTGGTGTGTTTTTTACCTAGCTAAATATTTTAATCTTGGCTTTGAATTATTTTTGGCAAAAACTCTGTATTTTGGATAAATTTTAAAATTTACATTATCATTCTTTTCAGTCCACTCCTTCAAATACATGCCACCCTAATACCTTTCATTTTATTTTCCCTTGTATTGACTTTCCTAAATATCTAATAATCAAAGACACTTCGAATAATTGCTAGGAAAGTGGTGTGTATTTTACCTAGCAAAATATTTTAATCTTGGCTTTGAATTATTTTTGCCAAAACCTCTGTAATTTGGATAAATTTTGAAACTTACATTGTCATTATTTTCAGTCTACTCCTTCAGGTACATGCCACCCTAATACCTTTCATTTTATTTTCCCTTGTATTGACTTTCCTAAATATCTAATAATCAAAGACACTTCGAATAATTGCTAGGAAAGTGGTGTGTATTTTACCTAGCAAAATATTTTAATCTTGGCTTTGAATTATTTTTGCCAAAACCTCTGTAATTTGGATAAATTTTGAAACTTACATTGTCATTATTTTCAGTCTACTCCTTCAGATACATGCCACCCTAATACCTTTCATTTTATTTTCCCTTGTATTGACTTTCCTAAATATCTAATAATCGAAGACACTTCGAATAATTGCTAGGAAAGTGGTGTGTTTTTTACCTAGCTAAATATTTTAATCTTGGCTTTGATTTATTTTTGGCAAAAACTCTGTATTTTGGATAAATTTTAAAATTTACATTATCATTCTTTTCAGTCCACTCCTTCAAATACACGCCACCCTAATACCTTTCATTTTATTTTCCCTTGTATTGACTTTCCTAAATATCTAATAATCAAAGACACTTCGAATAATTGCTAGGAAAGTGGTGTGTATTTTACCTAGCAAAATATTTTAATCTTGGCTTTGAATTATTTTTGCCAAAACCTCTGTAATTTGGATAAATTTTGAAACTTACATTGTCATTATTTTCAGTCTACTCCTTCAGATACATGCCACCCTAATACCTTTCATTTTATTTTCCCTTGTATTGACTTTCCTAAATATCTAATAATCAAAGACACTTCGAATAATTGCTAGGAAAGTGGTGTGTTTTTTACCTAGCTAAATATTTTAATCTTGGCTTTGAATTATTTTTGGCAAAAACTCTGTATTTTGGATAAATTTTAAAATTTACATTATCATTCTTTTCAGTCCACTCCTTCAAATACATGCCACCCTAATACCTTTCATTTTATTTTCCCTTGTATTGACTTTCCTAAATATCTAATAATCAAAGACACTTCGAATAATTGCTAGGAAAGTGGTGTGTATTTTACCTAGCAAAATATTTTAATCTTGGCTTTGAATTATTTTTGCCAAAACCTCTGTAATTTGGATAAATTTTGAAACTTACATTGTCATTATTTTCAGTCTACTCCTTCAGATACATGCCACCCTAATACCTTTCATTTTATTTTCCCTTGTATTGACTTTCCTAAATATCTAATAATCAAAGACACTTCGAATAATTGCTAGGAAAGTGGTGTGTATTTTACCTAGCAAAATATTTTAATCTTGGCTTTGAATTATTTTTGCCAAAACCTCTGTAATTTGGATAAATTTTGAAACTTACATTGTCATTATTTTCAGTCTACTCCTTCAGATACATGCCACCCTAATACCTTTCATTTTATTTTCCCTTGTATTGACTTTCCTAAATATCTAATAATCGAAGACACTTCGAATAATTGCTAGGAAAGTGGTGTGTTTTTTACCTAGCTAAATATTTTAATCTTGGCTTTGATTTATTTTTGGCAAAAACTCTGTATTTTGGATAAATTTTAAAATTTACATTATCATTCTTTTCAGTCCACTCCTTCAAATACACGCCACCCTAATACCTTTCATTTTATTTTCCCTTGTATTGACTTTCCTAAATATCTAATAATCAAAGACACTTCGAATAATTGCTAGGAAAGTGGTGTGTATTTTACCTAGCAAAATATTTTAATCTTGGCTTTGAATTATTTTTGCCAAAACCTCTGTAATTTGGATAAATTTTGAAACTTACATTGTCATTATTTTCAGTCTACTCCTTCAGATACATGCCACCCTAATACCTTTCATTTTATTTTCCCTTGTATTGACTTTCCTAAATATCTAATAATCAAAGACACTTCGAATAATTGCTAGGAAAGTGGTGTGTTTTTTACCTAGCTAAATATTTTAATCTTGGCTTTGAATTATTTTTGGCAAAAACTCTGTATTTTGGATAAATTTTAAAATTTACATTATCATTCTTTTCAGTCCACTCCTTCAAATACATGCCACCCTAATACCTTTCATTTTATTTTCCCTTGTATTGACTTTCCTAAATATCTAATAATCAAAGACACTTCGAATAATTGCTAGGAAAGTGGTGTGTATTTTACCTAGCAAAATATTTTAATCTTGGCTTTGAATTATTTTTGCCAAAACCTCTGTAATTTGGATAAATTTTGAAACTTACATTGTCATTATTTTCAGTCTACTCCTTCAGATACATGCCACCCTAATACCTTTCATTTTATTTTCCCTTGTATTGACTTTCCTAAATATCTAATAATCAAAGACACTTCGAATAATTGCTAGGAAAGTGGTGTGTATTTTACCTAGCAAAATATTTTAATCTTGGCTTTGAATTATTTTTGCCAAAACCTCTGTAATTTGGATAAATTTTGAAACTTACATTGTCATTATTTTCAGTCTACTCCTTCAGATACATGCCACCCTAATACCTTTCATTTTATTTTCCCTTGTATTGACTTTCCTAAATATCTAATAATCAAAGACACTTCGAATAATTGCTAGGAAAGTGGTGTGTTTTTTACCTAGCAAAATATTTTAATCTTAGGTTCGAAATCTACAATATTTGCAAAAACCTCTGTATTTCAGATAAATGTTAAAATGTCTTCAATTTTTTTTTTGACAATTTTTAATAGTTTGTCTATTGTTTTCTAATGTTATGCATTTTCGATGTGAAATTCGGTAAATCTGCCACTTTCAATAATATATAATTTTTTCGAGATGAAGACGGATATATCCATTTCGAGCCCTCCTGAGACGATTAAGACCATTTCGAGATGGAAGTATGGCTGTGTGTCTGCCTGTGAGCTGTGTGTATTCCTCAACGATAGCGCCCTTAATCCGATTAAGCTGAAATTTGTTAATCAGGTATCATCTGGTCATGGCAAGCGTCGACAAGATTGTCTGTGCATCTGTCAGTCTGTCGGTGTGTCACAATAGCGCCCAAACGCTTAATTCGATTGAGCTGAAATTTGGCAAGCAGACATCATTTAGTCATGGAAAGAGTTGAAAAGGTTGTGGTTGAAATCGGTCCACCGGGGGAGGGGGCGCACATGCCATATTTTAATTTCGAAATATTGGTAATAGAGAATTGAAATTCGGCATACAAGTGCCTTGTTGTACCGAAATCACGTTCTGAAATTTTGGTTGGAATATTTCGTATACAAGCGACACAAATAATATATAAAGTCTGCCATAATACAGAATATACTACATCCATTTTGGAAAATACCATTTTAATATCACGGATAATACTACAAATATATTACGAATTAGCGCGCGCTAGGGAGGGGGGGGGGTTGTATACGTCTCGGGAAAATCTTGGGGCGACACAGATTAAAAAAAAATGTCACTTTAAGGCGACATGATACCTGGGAACGACCATATCTAAAGAATTTTAGTTTTATGAGTTTTGAAAAATATAGGCAATAATTTAAAAAAGTTTCTAAGTGAATCCCTAGATGAGGAACCAATTTAAAATTTGGACTTTAAAAAAGTTGCTCATTGCCTTGGACATTAAGGCTTTAAACTGACTTCGGAAACTTTCAGGCGCGATTACTCCTACAATGTAAGCGGTGAATGTGTTTTATTATAATTTCATTAAATTGACTGGTTATTTCTCTAGGGCAGCACTTAGCCACATTTTTGATTTAGACCTTAAATTAATTACAATTAATTAAAACGTGAGAGCGCTCTGAGAGTTAAGCTAAATATGCGTTGCCATTAACACCCTTATACCACCACTGCGTAAAAATAGTTATTCTGTGCTAGTGCTGCGATAGCATGTTTAGTATGCGCCTGGTCGCTGGCGCGAGCGGACGTGGAATTTGCGCTTGAAGCCTCGTCAACGCTTGATTTTTATAGGTCAAACCCTACAAAAAAATTTCTGAGGTCTCGTGTCGCCTTAATAGTTGGCCCATATTACTTTTCCGGTCCACCAACCGACCAGTCGGGAAAGTATTGTGAACGCGCAAAAATGTTTTTTCGTCACTGAGACGGTAATATTAATTTTGAGCCCCCTGAGAGTCTAAAGAACTTTTCCGGTTTGAAGTCTATCTGCGTGTCTGTCTGTCTTTCTGTCCGTCTGTCTGTCTGTCTGTCTGTCTGTCTGTCTGTCTGTCTCTGTGTGTGAATTCCTCCACGATATCGCCCAAACGCTTCATCCGATTGAGCTGAAATTTGGCATGCAGGAATAATTTGGTCATGGCAAGAGTTGAAATCGGTCCACCAGTCGCAGTAGTCATATTTTAATTTCGAAATATTGGTCTTAGAGACTTGTAATTTGGTACATAGATGCATTGTTTGGATAGAATATCTCATATATACGCTACAAATATTAACCCCAAGCCCCAGGCTAGCCGAGAAACGAAACGCGCCGCCCGAGGCGGTTGAGTAACAGAACCCAAACAGGGTCGTGCTCCGACCGAGAAAGAGTTCTCATCGATTTTTATATTTAAATTAATATTCAGATAAAATCAGTCCTTAGCTGCTTGCCGGGAAGTTCTTGCAGTGACAAAGTCGATTTTTTTATTGCAGCTATTGTCGATCTAATTTCAGTAAATAATAATATTTGAAAAAGGCTTACTGACGCAGAAGAATTACCAAACTAATAGAATTTAATTTATAATGAGAGCGGCGACAGCACATGTCCTTGACGAACACCTTTCACCCGAATACGTCCGCTTAAGGTTGGTGTCAAACAATAAAAGCTATTGCTCAATTCTCGCTCTCTAAAATGTGTTCAATATAATGGGTCTCGTGGTCAGTTACCTGTCAGATAATAGAAACGGTTTTAAGTGCAAGTTTGCTCGCGCGCCGAGAGTTCCTAACAATGTTCACTTTAGACGTCTTCAGACTTTGGCCCAGGTGCGGGCAAGCAAGTTCTGTCACTATGCCGATTTTTATGTCTATAGCTTTAAAAGTGGCCGAGACAAGGATTATCCGATGATTGGGTGGGCGGTAGGCAGGGGCGGACCGTGAGTTTGTGGGGCCCTGTGCTAATATTACTTGGAGATCTAATTAATTAACTAATTGCCATTTTGTCAAAACACTGTTTTCAATAATGTTTATATCACAAGGTACAACGGTATAGGAAAAAAAGAAGACAATAAAATATTTTATTTAATTAATATGGCAACCGTAAGACATTTTACTTTTCAATAAAAATAGACAAATCTATTAGCAAAAACGCACTTAAGAAAACTTTGAAACAAGCTATAAAGCAATTTAACTAATGACGTATCCAGGCAAACTAAGTAAAACAATATATAAACATAGTATAATATAAATAATGTAAGTTAGTATAAATGCTAATTCAAAGATATACAAAGATTCATTATTAGTTAGGGGAACTTAGCGGGGAACTGAACTGCTGTATATAGAATATAGATGCTATTTTATGACTAAAGAAATATAGATGCTATTTTATGACTAAAGAAATTTAAAAAATGACTGCGAATGATTGTGTTTGCGAGAAAATACACTAAAAACAAGCGGCGGGGAGTCATCCGGAATAGACGCGAGATCTTGATCCCAGGGTTGCCAACCTTATAGGTTTTTTAAAGATTTTAGATTTTGTTTGTAATTCACAATATTGTCTATTATTTTCAATGGGGGCTGGGGCCCTTTATATCCACGGGGCCCTGGGCTGCAGCCCAAAAAGCCCTTGTATAGATCCGCGACTGGCGGTAGGTGCAATCGAATCGTACTTATTTTTCCAGATATAAATCTTTTCCATTCACTATTGTCGATCATTAAAAAATGTACATCGATCATTGCACAAAAAAGCAATCTGGCTTATTTACAGTTGAACGAAGAATGTTTTCAACAATTACAATAAGTTAATAGTAAAAAGACATTTTTAAAAACAAGCTTTTATTAAAATGGTCTGTCCCGAGCCAACCCTGTTGCAGCAGCCCTGTCGCGGTGAAACTTAGAACGGGCTATGATAATTGAATGCGTATACAAAATTTCGTTTCTGTGCTGTCGACCGTTGAGGAGTCCCCTCGTTGGAAGCCAACTCTGGGTGACGCATCATAATTGAATGCGTATACAACATCGTGTGTCTGTGCTGTTGACCGTGGAAGAGTAGCCGAGTCTGATTGTAGAATCAGGTAATGCTGACCATAAAAATCCACATATTACGTAATCACGTTTTTGTGTTTTTCGGACCCCTTTCTCCCCCATGTCAACAGACGTAATCAGCGGCCTGACCCCCCCCCCCCACCCTCCTCTCGATTACGAACCCAGCGTTTGTAAAGTGCTTTTAAAAGTGGGCTTTATTAATTGAAATGTATTACAAAATCTCAAACTCTTTGGTTTATTTTACAAATCCCAATCTTCAGACCGCCAGCGCTTCCAGGAACAGGCCCAGGCGACTCAATCGCAGACGAGCGCGTGAAGTATCTACGCACGTCGCGCGTGCGGTGGGGGGAGGGGGGTATCTTCAGGGTGCGATTGCGGTATTTCCGTGTAGGTTTAGACCCAAAAAAATGCAATGTGGTGACAACACTTGATTACGTAATCTGACGATCACCCCCCCCCCCCCACGTAATCAAGCGTAAGGGGCTCTCTAGACGATCAAGCATGCTTGTCAAGCATCGCGTCGCGGGCTGAGAAGGGATCATAAACCGCAGGAAATACGCAAATATATTTTCTAAATATTTACCAAAAATGCCTTATTTTGTAGTTTATACCATGGAGTGACGTTAATTAGACCTACTTGATTGATGAATGACGTGACTCCCTGGTATAAACTAAACAATAAGACATTTTTGGTAAATATTAAAAAAAAACATTTGCATATTTCCTGCGGTTTACGATCCCCTCCCAGCCTGCGACGCGATGCTTGACAAGCATGCTTGATAGTCTAGAAAGCCCCTAAGCCTCAGCTCCAACCCCCCCTCCCCCTCGATGATTACGTTATATGTTGATGGCCCCTGCTAACTAACATACATTAAAGGTATTTTTACCTTGTATAATCTAAAATATATGCTTGTAAATGTAAATGTAAGTGTAAATGTAAATGTAAGCTTGAAAATTCTAAAATATTCGATTTATTTTTCAAATACGTCCCTTACTTTTCCACGTTTAAATCTTGTAATTCAAATTGAATTGATATTATCTTAGATTATCAATTGAAAGAAGTCTGGCGTGATCTAGAAATCAGAAAAAATAAAAACTCATCGCTCTCATTTTCACTGTCTGGATTTTTTTTACACGAGAATTGATTTTATAATTCCACGAAAAATAAATTGATAGTTTTAAAAAAAACACTAAAAACACGCTCTTATAAATGCAAGTAAAAACCACATATCAGACCTTGAAACCTAATCGTGTTCAAAGTTCATTCCAAGACTTTTCTAACAAGTCCAAACACAGCTATGATACGATGTTCCATCGTGAAGTTCCAGTTCATATCTTCCGACTCCATCATCAGATCAGTTCGACATTACCATATTATTGTATTGTCATCAGAACTACATACAGCTGCCAATTTTCATGACGCTTACACATACATTAGATTCCATTACATAGTTACATACAGGTCGACCTAATAAAAGCGTGTTAAAAACCACCTGGTTGATGCATCTACGGGACGGGGAGAGACGGAAAACATCGACAGCGGTGTGCGCCTTAGCTAGTATTCTGACATACGTGATGAAACTTAAGGCTAAATGTCAAATTTTACTAATTAATCTAACCATTGACCCAAAAAACTCGTCGTAATTGTGCTTGCAGATGTTTTGAACATTGTTTTTTTTTTTAAATTAAACGACCGTGAGTGCGCTCACTCCTTGGCACCTACATAAAAGTATTTAAGCAGGTTCAATTAATTAACCCCTCAAATGAATGGCGATTAGCTCGGGTTGCCTACGGCAAAATGTATATAAATTTATATTTACATTTACATTTACATTTACATAGAGCGGGGTTTACTATAGAGCTATAGCATTACTATAGAGCGGATTACTGTAAAGCGGCGCACATTTACATTTATATTTACATTTATATAAATTTATATACATTTTGTATACATTTTGCCAAGGCATCCCTTAAGGGACGCCTCACATTTGAGGGGTTAAAAAAGATTTTGTATTTTTTTTGTTATACATTCATTTATTAATCGTTTTTACAATTCTAATAAAGATTTAATTAATTTATTCTAGTATTGCATATCAGGTAAATGTGTGAAATCAGTTTGACAATAGCAAGAGAAGGGAAACCTACTAACTGGCCTATTTTTGCACGACTGCCCAACAAAAAAGGAGTGTAATGTGGTCAGGGTTCATCTATGTATGTTTTACGTTTCTTTATTCCACCATAAGTTCTAAACGCTTGAACTGATTTCGAAGTGTGTGGCATTGTTAGAATCTTTGTGTCATTCTGAGTGTCAGCGAATCTTAACTGTCCAAATATCAAGTAAGTGCTTGTCTAAATGTTCAAATGTCAATAAATGAACATATGTAAATATATCGAGTTTAGTGTCAAATGAAAGGTTCGATTGAGTACATTCCGGAAATGTACATGAATCTATACGGATAAATACATATACCACAAATATTAGGTCTTTGAATTGAAAACTTCGATTTTTTTGTGATATTGGACATTTATTTCGAAGCAAGTTGGAAAGTGCATTTCATCGCTAGCTATGACGTTCTCCCATCTTTCTGGCAAGAGACAGATTCCCCGGCGGAAGAAGTCTTCGTCCTTGGAGGCTATCCACGAATGCAGCCATTTTTCAATATCCTCGACTGGAAGCGCTGCTCGGAAAGGCCATGGGCCATTGACCGGAACAAATAGTAGTCGGATGGCGCAATATCTGGGGAGTACGGGGGTGAGGTAGGATGTCCCAGCAAAGCGTTTGCAGGAAGTTCTTGACCTGCATCGGGACTTGTATTCGAGCATGGTCATGCTGGAAAATTACCTTGTCGTGCCTTTAAGCGTATTCCAGCCGTTTTATCTTCACAGCATCGCTCAAATTCCGATAGCGATCGCCCGTGATGGTTTCTCCCGGTTTCAGCAGCTCGTAATAGATGACACCCTTTTCGTCCCACCAAATGCAAAGCATTACCTTGGATCCGTGGATGTCTCTCTTCGACGTGGCTGTTGAGGTCGATGGAAGTGATTCACCGGGGTTTGGGGTTCTCGTAAAAGATCCACTTTTCGTCGCTGGTGATTATTCGGTGGGGAAAACCTTTTCTTTTTTGACGGTGAAGGAGCATTTCACAAGTCATGAAACGTCTTTCGATGTCTCTTGGCTTCAACTTTATATATAGAGGAACCCAATGCTCTTCCATTTGAATGACTCCCATAGATTTTAAAAGTCTCGAAACGGTTGAGGGAGCATGCATTTCACTTTGAGTATGGACTCCAATTCGGCTTCTTCAATTTTTTGCTCCTGGCCTAGCGCTCTTTGTTTTGCACTTTGATATCACCACTTTTGAATCGGAGAAACCAAGTCTCAACAGTCCTTTCTGTCGGAGTAAATTCCCCGTAGCCTCCAGCAGCAATCTACGTCATTCTGCGGCAGTTTTCTTAAGATGAAAGCAGAAAAGCATTGCTTCCCACAAATGTCGTTTTGTCCGCTCAAATTTCGACATCTTCGAAGCTAACAAAATTACCGTTGTTGACACTTCAACGAAATGACACACATTGATAATTGAAGCCTAATGATGACGCTTTGACATGAAGTATTTTGCAATTTGGTAAATGACTAGAAATATAAGTTACGGTATTTCTTAGGAAATCGAAGTTTTCAATGCAAGGTCCTAATATTTCATAAAAAAACCGTAATAAAAATAATTATAAATACAATAGTTCACTTTCTGTAACGGCAATCGTGTTTTATATTCTTTTCAATATATGTACTTGTAAGAATAAAATAAAAATACATTACAAACTTTAATAATAAAAACATTGTGGACATTGTTAGGATGAAATAAAAGAAGATTCTCGACGAAGCTACGACGCAAGATGGCTTGTAGCGCTAATAGTAATGGCCGGAAGGCTTATCTGCTGCATTCAACTCTGTACATTATGAGTACTAAGTAGCTAATAGTTGCCGCCGCTGCAAATGGGCTGTACCGGACCAACTTACCGGGTTATAATTAAATGGCATACCTGCGGCCATTACCGGATATAAAGCGACGAGGCGACTTCCCGTGGAAAGTCTGTTATTGCTGCTAAATTGCATGGGTGGCTACAAACATGTCGCGACCTCTCGTTCATTGCTTATTGCTCAACACAGCTTTCGTTTGTGTAGTTAAGGGGGGAGCCTGGTTTTAAAGGCAAAAAAAAATGTTTTTCTTTTTAAACCTAAACTTGAAATCGGATCATGAATCTTTTATCAACTAGGGTTGTCGACTACAGCGGGCGAGCCCGTCACCTCAGGAAGTTTTAACGATTAGTCGTTCTATCTCCCTGGAGTGAGCGCAGAAGACTTGGACAAAACAGTCCACCGTCAAGCTCCGCCAGAAACCCGTAAGAGGTCAACGCTTTAACCGCGAGATAGCCAGGAGTGTTACCCAGCGGGCTTACACTCACGCCCTTACTTCCATTTGCGACCAGATTACTCCAGTCTCTCGATTGGTTACGAGTTCGAGGTCGTTTGCGCGGTCCTCTCCCTTACGAAACGGTGTATACCGAATCTATCGCGGACCACGGCATTCTTTGCCCGCTGTTCACCCAGGATCGGATAGCCGATGGTCGTTTCAAGAGCAGTCGCCGTAAGGTCCGCAACCACCCCCGCTCTATAGGACACAGTACTGCTTCCAGGCTCCCCCGACTGTTAGTCAAGTGCCCAATTCTAGCGGCTGCACGGGAGAAATTGATGGATGCAGTGGGCGCGTGCGTTGGGCGCTCTCCGATTTGGTACCCGGATCTGGTCAGTTGTAGGAGCTGCTTCCAGTCGTTTGGCGAGTTTGTGGAGTACTGGGTGGCTTCTTGGGAAAGCATGAGGCCTCGGGATACCCCCCAGGGGGTACCCTCTTCCTTGGTGGCGTGATTCGGCGGCTACTTCCAGCCCGAAGTGCCCGTCTTTGTGTCCGTCTCTTTGCCGCCCTGAAGGGCGTTTCGTTCTTTGCAGGATCCAGGGATTCCTCCCCCCCGTGGCTGCTCCGAGACCTGCCCACTGACCGTGCGCCTCCACCATCATCGTTTCTGGAGCGTCCTCTACCCCGCTTACCGGCCCTAAATTTGTTATTTGTTGTTTTATTATTTTATTTTGTGAATATGGTAAATTTAGTATTATTTTGTAAATTTTTTCTTTGTAAATTCTTTTATTATTATAAATAAATGGGTTCTCGGGGCGGTACGGGGGGGGTGGTTTACCCTATTTCACCCCCTACGCGTTCTACCCTTCTGGTACGCGCAGGGTTGTCGTAGCACGACATCCCGGGCAGACAAGACGACCCTCGTCGTTATAACTGCCCGGGCGGTGGGCGGGGTTTGCTGCCCTCACCTATCGCCTTGAAACTCTAACTGTTAGTGCACAGTCGATCGGCTTACGCCGCACGGTGCGCAGACCGTCCAGGAGCGCCAGAAGGTTGATTCCCAGGGGAAACTGACCATAAGGCCAGAGTCCTACCCAGGCTCGCACTTCATGCGTGGAGGCCGTCGGATAGGTGTTGACCCGTGAGTGTGACCAACCCTGAACAGAATACGTCTTCGTGGCCAACTCAGCAAGGGTCCATTAACTCCCTCTCCTTACCTACAGCACAGTATAACAGACAGTAGCTTCTCTTAGAAAAAGATTGAAATCAAGGCAAGCTACGTCGGAAGGGCTCGCATATGGCGGCCAGGTCCAATCATGAAGTTCCAGTTCATATCTTCCGACCGATCAGATCAGTTCGACAGTACCATAATATTGTATTGTCATCAGAAGTACATACAGCTGCCAATTTTCATGACGCTACGATCCTTGGAAGATGGTTAAATTAGTTACCTTAAATTCCATTACATAGTTAGTTACATACCGGTCGACCTAATAAAAGCGTGTTAAAAAATACAATCTTTTAGAGAAAACTTTAAACGCGTTTTCCTCAAAACCATATTTTTTCTGTTTTGCGTCTGTGATAAAAAACTACTTGACAGATCAAATTGATCAAAAAAAAAAGATTATCAAATTCTCTTCTATATGAACAGTCAGAAACAACTAATTAAACACAAATGTTTGGGGCAAAAAACGATTTTATTTCTTTAAATCTTTGAAAAATTATAAAAATTAAAGCTTGTCGGTATTTTTAGCTCATCTATAAAATACACATAGGTATACAAATTAATATCCTAGTTTACTTTTTTGTTTCAGGCAATATTACGCTCGCTATTACTTACCTGCGCAAACAGATAGTCATTTGTGCAGCGGTAGAAACATTTGCAATTTAATATCTAATATCAAAAATAGTTTCTTTTAGTGATTTGCACAAAAAAAAAAAGTTTTTTTCAAATGTTAATCTGACTGATAAAAGATCGGGAAGTTAATGGGCCATTGCTGAGTTGGCCACGAAGACCCATTCTGTTCAGGGTTGGTCACACTCACGGGTCAACACCTATCCGACGACCTCCACGCATGAAGTGCGAGCCTGGGTAGGACTCTGGCCTTATGATTAGTTTCCCCCTGGGAATCAACCTTCTGGCGCTCCTGGGCGGTCTGCGCACCGTGCGGCATAAGCCAATCGATTAACTCTGACTCGATTAACTCAACTCTGACTAACAGTCGGGGGAGTCTGGAAGCAGTACTGTTTCCTATAGAGCGGGGGTGGCTGCTGACCTTACAGCGACTGCTCTTGAAACGACCATCGGCTACCCGATTCCCGGTGACCAGCCGGGCAAAGGATGCCGTGAACCGCGATAGATTCGGTTTACACCGTTTCACCGCTTTGTAAGGGAGAGGACCGCGCAAGCGACCTCGAACTCGTAACCAGTCGAGAGACCGGAGTAATCTGGTCGCAACTGGAAGTAAGGGCGTGAAGATAAACTCGCTGGGTAGCATACATGGTTATCTCGCGGATAAGGCGTTGGCCTCTTACGGGCATGTGGCGGAACTTGACGGTGGACTGTTTTGTCCGAAGTCTTCTGCGCACACTTTACGGGAGATTTGACTATCATATTTTGTTAAAACTTCCTGAGCTAACGGGTTCGCCCGTTGTAGTTGACAGCTCCACTCGATTAATGTTTGAAACTATAGGTGCCATCTACACGTTTCATTTCATAGTAAACTCCTAGCTGCCAGAACGTAGTACGGCATTGAGCAATCTAATGCCCTATATAATCAATGATTATATCAACCTTGTTATACTGAATCTAAAGCCATATTATGTCAAGTCTGTTGTATATCCGTGTTAGTGATCGCGTTTCGCGCCGGCTTTCCAGAATAACCAGTTCGTTCAGATTGGGGTTACCTTCTTACCGGATATTCGTCCGCAGATCAATTTAGACCTAAATCTATGGTAGCAGAGCGAGGTTGACATATCTACCGTGGCATGCCACACAGTACTTTTGAGCTGCCATCTGCCACGGGCGAACCCGACACCTCAGGCTGTTATAACGATATAGATCATTCTATCAGCCGTGGGCTGATTACACAGTGACTCAGGGACAACACAGTCTGTTCGTTTATACTCTTTATTGTGAAATGTCACAATGGGCGGGTTTATTGTCATATGACAATCTCTTACAACCAACCCTACTATGACGTGTTATATGTATGTGTGCGTGTAACATGTCTGTAAGTGTGTGTCTTGTTATTGCATTCGATCGACAGAATTGAAAATGCAATTCCGTTAATTTGATCCCAACGGAAAATGCTGACCCAGCCGGGAATCGAACCCGGGACCTTACAATGTAAGATCAGGCCGTGTCCACAGTCAGCTCCGCCAACATGCTCGTAAGAAGCCGATGCCTTGCCTCGAGGCACCGGCATGTGAACGCAGCGGACCAACCCCACGCCCTTACTACCAGATTTGTATTTCTCCGTCCTCCGGTCTGGTCACGGGTTCGAGGTAGCTTGCGCGGCCTTTACCTGCCGTAAGCGGTTATTTAGTTTAAATATTTTGCGGACCACGTCGCCCTTTACCCGCCCCGCCATGGTCCCTCGGTATCGGGTGGCCGACGGCCACGGTCTTCCACTTCGATGAAGCCGGGATAACACACTCGCCATTCCGATACATCATTCTTCTGTTTACACGCACTCTTTTACAGTCCATTCTGCTCGTTTATGGAATCAGCTCCCTCACTCTATCAGGCATGCACCTTCGCTGCATACTTTCAAAAAATTGTTGAAGAAACATCTATTTTTACACAGCCACTAACCAAATACCTCACCTTGTCCTCTCCTTTATCCTTCCCTGGGCAACCTTAGCATAAGTTACTGACATATATCTGTATAAGTTTATTTTAAATTTAACTTTACTACTTCTTTGTGTATTGTACGGTGAAAATTAGGAATTATTTTATCAGAATTATTTTATGAGACTGAAGCCTGTCGGTTTGTGTGTGTGTGTGTGTGTGTGTGTTCCTCCACGATAGCGCCCAAACGCTTTTATCAATGAGCTGAAATTTGGCACGCAGGTATCATTTGGTCTTGGCAAGATTTAAAAATATTGTAGTTGAAATCGGTCCACCAGAAGGCGCGCTAGTCATTGACGGGTGTTACACGTTCAATCTGGCATCAGTTCAGTCCGCGACCATGATCATGAACTAACTGATGGACTGATAGAAGTTATTAAAATGTTTGAAAGTTCATCAGTTCATCAGTCAACGCAATAAATGATCAGTTTCTCGTCAGTCTGACCAACGTGACGGACTAAACTGATGCCAGATTGAAGGTGTAACACCCGTCATACTTCAATCTCAAAATATTGGACTTAGGAAAATACTGCATCATTTTAATACCACGAAAAATACTACAAATATGCTACGAATCGGCGTGCGACTTGAGGGATTGCCCTCCCTGGGGGAGGGGAGGGGGTTGGCAACGGGAGGTGCTTCTCCACTTGCCGGGAAAGTTTTGGGGTGACAACCGATTTTTTTTCCTCACTCAACACTTGCTAAAATATCATTATATTAATTTAGTAAATTTTAAAAATAGAATTACCTAAATTTTATAAAAGTTGATTGTTATTCTCCGTAATTCTTCATATGTTATTACTCCTTATTGTGAACGTTCCCAATGAACGGGATTGATTATCTTACGACAATCTCGTACTATTTTTATCATCGTCGATTATCCCGGTCAGTTTTACAGTTATCCTTTTAGGTATAGATGCGGTAAACGGGCTTGAAGTCTCGTCTGTAATATTTTGACCGCTCGTTTCAGCAAAAAATTTAATCAGCAGCATCGATCAAAATAAAGATCGCTCCAAATGGGCAGGAAATTATTAGAAAGGTGGCACGCCTAATGAGTATCCGTGCGACCGTTGAATCCGCTAAGACAACCTTCCACTCAATTAAAATTCGCATCGCCAATCATCTCGCTCCAATGTTTGTCTCCTTTCTCGCTCTCTTAAAATTTCACTTCTTTATTATTGTGCCATGTTTTTATTTTTAGTGTCCGTCCACAGCTCTTTCGGACAGTTGGTTCGCTGGCACTGAGGATTTCTCGTTTGACGGCGTTTTGCCAGAGAAAGTTTCAAATATGCGAATAAACCAGACATTAACACCCAGAGATGGTTAAAGATTGGCATAGGTCAAAACGTTGTGCGTAAATCGTCTCGGATGTAGTCGTACTTTGTGCGAGAGATGTGTACAATAATATTATAAATAACATAAAAACGAATTGACCGCGTGAAGTTTGTAACATCCGACGTTTTGGCGATGTTGCAACTGCCATTGTGCAGGGTAGACTAAAGGTTAGTAGATGTTAGTTTGTTTATGTCAAATCTTGCAAGATGAATTAGAACCTCTTCCTCTTATCCTATGAAGTAAAATTTTACATGTTGGTTCAGTTTCGATGACAATGCATTTTAATGATAAGCATGACCTGATTCTACAACTTGCGGTGTCAACTACAACGGGCGAGCCCGTCACCACAGGACGTTTTAACGATTTTCTCGTGCTATCGCCCTGCAGTGAACGTAGAAGACTTTGGACATAACAAATCCAACGTCCAGCTACGTCACAACCCGCAAGAAGCCAACGCCTTACCGCGAGATAGCCAGTGTTACCTGGCGGGCCGACCCTCGCGCCCTTGCTTCCAATTGTGACCAGATTTCTCCGGTCTCTCGATTGGTTCCGAGTTCGAGGTCGCTTGCGCGGTCCTCTCCCTTACGAAGCGGTGAAACGGTGTGAACCGAATCTGTCGCGGACCAAGGCGTCCTTTGCCCGACTCTGAACCGGGATCGGATGGCCAATGGTCATTTCAAGAGCAGTCGCCGTAAGGTAGACAACCACCCCCGCTCTATAGGAAACAATACAGTTCCCAGACTCCCCCGATTGTTAGTCGGAGAGCACAATCGATTGGCTTGCGCCGCTCGGTGCGCAGACCGTCCAGGAGCGCCAGAGGATTGATTCCCAGGGGAGACTGGTTGACCCAGTGTCCTACCCAGGCTCGCACCCCATGCGTGGAGGCCATCGGATGAGTGTTGACCCGTGAGTGTGACCGACCCTGAAACAGATTGGGTCGTCGTGGCCAACTCAGCAAGGGCCCATTAGCTCCCCTGATTCTACCCCCAGGATCGGCTCCCGAGGAGGATAGTTTTCCACGGTCAACAGCACAGACACACAATTTTGTTTACGCATTCAATTACGACAGCCCGTTCTAAATTTCACCATGACATGGCTGCTACATCCAGGGTTGGCTCCCGACGAGGGGACTCCTTAAGGCGACGTACTACTTAAAAAATAAACCGTATCTGAGTTTTTAAGCCCCGCCTACTTACCCCCTCCCCTCGCGACGGGGCAGGTGTTTATTATGTTGACTCATCTCGCAGCGATATTCACTCGCTATCGATGTCTGGACTAAACACACTAGGTATACACTATTGCAATGGGATTTATATTTTAGGATTATGCAAGTGTCATGTACCTACGCTGGTGAAGAAGGCTACGCTTTATCATCATCTAAACTTGAACATTATATTACTTTCCCGGCTGCCACTGGTAGGGAAGGTATTGTGATCGTGCGGAAAAAAATGTTTAGATAACGATAGAGATGTCCATTTTGAGGTCCACCAAGATGATTAAGACCATTTTCAGAGAAATGTATGTCTGTTTGCCTGTATGTAATCTCTCACGATAACTGCCGAGCCGTTGAACCGATTGAGTTGAAATTTGGAACATAGGGATAGTATCACCCTGGAATGCGCCCATTAGATTTTGGCTGTCAACTGTTAAACCAAACTATCACTGTCAAAAATTGACAGAAGCCATATCTTACAGAATTTCATTTGCGATATGTCATTTTAAAGTCCCTGAAAAACTGTATTAAGAACAGTCACCTGTCACTAATTAATTTTCGACATTTTAAAATTATTTTAAATGGTGATAGATGACAATTGGAGAAATGCCGTTAACTGTTTTGGATACAGTTTTCCAAGGGCTTTTAAATGACATAAATCGCAATTCATGTTCCGTGAGATACAGCTTTAGTATTTTTTTGATAGTTGTAGTGACAGTTTTTGATAGTATTTTTTGGCAGAAAAAACATTTAGCATCGAATTAAAAAACAACATTGTGTATCGAACTATTTATTCGCGGTATAATAGTTCTTTGAGGAGGACATAACGACACCCATCGCCTTGTACATTATCATTAAATAATTATTTAATTAAAAGGTAATATAATTTATTTTTAGATACTGTAAGCACATCATTGTAAACTTTAAAGAAATACACATCATTAAAAATAAATAATTATTAATTAAAATATAAAATCATTAAGACAAAAAATTATGAAGACATTTCTGGTTGGCAAAGTAGTCTGTTATTTCTGAGTAGATACATACATATTAAATGTAAAGAGACGAATAAATACATTTAAAATTGCGCAGTACATTTGAGACTTCCTTTTTGTAGCCTTGACAGTGTCGCTTTGTAGTGGTGCGCCGACTTTTGTAATTAAAATTCATCAAATGATAATACATTGTCAAAAGCCTGTTCATCATTATTAATTAGATCTGTACTCAGCACAGATTTGGAATATCGTGTACTTTTCGGTGGCTCTATATTGCTTGTGCTTTGCTTTGGAGTGTTATTGGCAAGTACATTCTCTGTGAGTTCTTTGCTCACTTTGTGATGGAATCACTGAAAACTAACTACCGCTTAAGCGTTGGACAAGGGAGAGGAACCGATTTCTTTCGTTTTATCGTGTCGTTTCTTTTATTTGCTTCTTTCAAAGTGTATTCAGGCTCCCTTAAATCCATATTCCTTCATACTCCTGGATCGATAATTTCAGGTAATACACAGTCCATATAAAAACAAACAAGTTTTTTCCATGACATTTGTCCAAATCAAATCATCCGTCTGTATATATTCGGTTTTGAGGAGATCGTTTTTACCAGACCAAAATGTAAATAGGCACACTTCCTTTCCAGTTATATCTATCGTTCCAGTTACAGTTTCTATCCAGCACACTTTCTTTAAAGTTATCCACAATACCACAGATAGTTCATACCTTGTTGAAAACTTACGTTTTTTCGTTCCTCAGCGATTAATTCGCAATTCACGCACGTTTGAGGTCTCTCGTGCCAATACCAACTACGGGAAACATTCCATCGCTTATGGGCTGATATGCACGTACGACTCTTGTTTCTCCACCATCGACATTTAAACCTCAACCAACCGACGTTCGTTAAAGAATTATTCAAATCAATTGCACCTAACGAGCTTGTTAATACCTATAGTAATAAGTTATATACTTTCTATACAACATATCAGTAGCTACCACAAATATTTATAAATATCTATAAATATTTATTATATATCTATAAATACCTATAAACATCAATAAATATCTGTATCTATATATCCACTATACGACCTATCTATATCTTTATTTATATCTATAAATATACACATACCATCGTCTAACTCCTTCTTCCTAATCACTTCCAATTCCCTACCTCTCCCATCGGTTTTCTATATATTTTTTATATTTAATATGAACTTTGTTTATTTTATAATTTTAAGTGTAATATGCTGAAATCCAAATGTGTAATAAACGATTATAGGCGTAATGTTTTTCTTTTTTTTGTACATTTATGCACACGTATGTATATTGTATGCGCTGTATTTTTCCAGAAATAAAATTAAAAAAAAATAAATAAAAAGAAATTATATATGGACCTGTCCTTGAACTTGAACGTACCAGTGATGTTTGATGCTGATTTCAAGTTTTCCATCTTTCTGTTTCCAAAATGTCACTTTTCTTTTTCTTGTCGCTTCCGTTAACCAGATTCTATGCGCTGTAATGGGAAATTTGACTTCAAAAATATAATCATCAGATATTCCATCTGGAGAAGCTCCCAAAAATGGAAATTTAGGGTCAATGAATAATCCACATTGCTGAATTTCCACTTTTTCTAGACATATTTTTCATTCTAGTGCAGTTGTTTCATTTTCTTTTCCATGGCAAATTGATGCTACGTTGCTCAAATCCCATTTTCAGTCATGGATTTAACTAAATTGGCGCATTTTGTGTGTTGTTAACTATTGACAATTTTGCCAAAGTTAGACGCAGTTACCATTTTTCTTCGTAATTCCAACCACTCGCTGCTTTCACCTTGAATAACCGTAAGTTTTTCAATTCGCAATCGATCATTTTTCTATTTTCCAATTCTTGAAATAACAGAGCTTTGCTTTTTTCGAATATTTCTGATGGAACATCGGGTTGGTTGCAATGTTCTCCATAATGCGAATTATTGTTTTTTTTCAAAAAAACTTTCTGCTTTTATTTCTTTTATAAAGAATGGATTTACTTAAATGCCTCTGTCTTCTTTATTCCACTTTTGATATCCTGCCAGAGGGACTTTTGCCTATATATTTTTTATGTAATCTTGACAGTGGCTGTTTTGTATTAAATGATATAACTGCCGCATTTCATCGCGTTTGGTAAGACTGCTTTTAGATGTAATTTGTCCTCTTACCACCAATAAATTTTGCAATGATGCCGTTAAACCTTTCGAGAACATTACTATCTACATCATGAATTAGGCTTCTTGCATGTATTGCTACCTACGTTTTAAGTTATGTAACGTATTCTTTCCCAAATAATGTCACCCATCAAACAACTCATTGCATCCAGTGTTTCATTTTCCGACAAACAATTTTAAAAACTTCTACATTTATCATTGCATCTATCGGGGCGTTCAAAATGTCATTATACAGGCAATCAATTTTCTCATCAATTGAAAAGTTTTGACATTTATTGTAAGCTACTGCTGATGTAATATTTCTTCGCATTTTTAGTTTTTTTTCACAGACATTACAAGTTGAATAAAAGCTTTTAAAAAGTAGATACCTACGTTTTGTTTTTTAAATTACAATTCTGCCTATCTGACGGTTTTCTATATTAGAACGGTCAGAATCGTAGCCTAATTGTATATTATATTTATACATGGTGTATAGCTCTGTCATATGGCTCTAACGCAAATATATTGGCATTATTTACTGTCCCCTTATATATGACACATTTTGACTCGCGGGAAGCAAGCTGAAGTGGCGCACTTGTTTTAAACTCGCATAAGATCACACCGGTCGTAGGTTCAAAACCTACCGATATGTATATTTTTTTTTTGTTTTTATAGATAAAGAAACATTGTTATCAAATAAATGAACACTTTTTATTAAAAAAAAGTAATATTGTAAATTAAAAAATAAATAAATAATAAATAAATAAATATTAAATATTATTTTACTTATTATTGTTTCTATTTTTCAACATATGATTTATCATGTTTTTAAACCTCTTTCATTTACACGGTGAAATAGCCATCTAAAACCGATATTTTTTTACTTTCACATCTCCGATCCATCGAAATGTCAATTTGGTAATAATAAGTCATGAAACAAAGCGTCGCGAACGCAACCGCATATGTCGGCCTTCGAAGCCGAAATGAAGCACGTTTCTAAGAGCCAATAACATTTCATTATAAAAGGTTGGCTGTTATGCCATTTGAATCAGTAATTGATCCCCACATAAGAACCATATTGACCCAATGTCGCTTGCGGCATTTTGAATGCCAGCGCGTCGTCGCGAGAAGAGCGCGCTCATCTCATTGTATGACAAAAATAATATAAACGGGCTCCGCAAAATATTATTTTTAAAATATACTGATATTTTATTTGAAAAAAATAATCGTCAGTACTACAAGTTTATTGTACATAGTTTATGTAAAAAAAAACAAACTTGAAAAAAAACACACAGTAATAAGTAATATTTAACAGTGAATATGGATGAAAGTTACACTTTTTATATATTTTTTTTTAAAAAGAAAAACTTATTTTTTTAAATTTATGCGAAAGCATTCCTCTTTACAACTATTGTTAAAATGCCGTAGTATTTTTTTTGAGTTTCTTGATAGTGCAGTTTAGTGTGAGGCACGTTTCAAAAAATGCTCTAAAATGAAAATTTCCTGTATAGCTCCCATATTTAATTACTTTCCTCAATTTTCCAATACTTTAAAAAAAATCTGAAATAGCTATCTACTTAAAAAAGGTACCGTGAGTTACGATAATTTTTTTTTGTTGGCTAACATCATCAGTTATTTCAGTATGACTGTTCAAAAATTGCCAAAAAATGTAATTTTTGAAATTTACCTACATCGTCGCCTTAACGGTCAACAGCACAGAAACGAAATTTTGTATACGCATTCTATTATGATAGCCCGTTCTAAGTTCCTCTACGACATGGCTGCTGGTACACCTAGGGTTGGCTCGAAACAAAACATTTTAATAAAATCTCGTTTTTAAAAATGTGTTTTTCTTTTAACATATTTAAAATACCTAATTATGTAATAATATGACATCGATTATTTCTATAACCTTTTGTTGTAAATTAATTTTTGATTTGTATTTCCTTAGCTGCTTTCGTGAGCAACTTCATTGGCTTCCTATTCGCAATCGAAGAAATTTTCATACGTTGTCGCTACTCTACAACATACTCAATAACCTCACTTCACCCTACTATCTAAAGGAGAATTTCCACTCTTTGGAAGGCCACGGTCTTCCACTTCGATCAATCCCTCGCCAACACACACTCGCCATTCCGATACATCATTCTTCTGTTTACACGCACTCTTTTACAGTCCATTCTGCTCGTTTATGGAATCAGCTCCCTCACTCTATCAGGCATGCACCTTCGCTGCATACTTTCAAAAAATTGTTGAAGAAACATCTATTTTTACACAGCCACTAACCAAATACCTCACCTTGTCCTCTCCTTTATCCTTCCCTGGGCAACCTTAGCATAAGTTACTGACATATATCTGTATAAGTTTATTTTAAATTTAACTTTACTACTTCTTTGTGTATTGTACGGTGAAAATTAGGAATTATTTTATCAAATGGTTGACTGTAAGATATCGCTATAGCGATAAGTCCGCCATTTGTGCATAAATTGTCTTTTTTATAAAACCAGCGTAATATTCATTAAGTTATGTTTTTATAGCACAATAAAGATATTCTATTCTATTATTCTATTTTATGAATTTATCTTGGTATTACTTCTGGTGCTGATTATTTATCAATAACTTTTTGATTAATGTATATTTTTCATTGACTATTATTGTTATTTTTTAAAATCTGAGTCCGGTTATTTTCTAATATTGAAGTACCTTTATATAAAAATTATATGTACCGTCAACGGCAGCAACTTTGCCTAACCGTTAGCAACTTTGCCCGACACCAAAATCCTTACCACAAAGTTGTATATCTTTTTACCTCGTAAATGGAGAAACACTAAACTTTCACTGGGTGAATCTTAATAGCAATAATGATAAGGTTGCAGGTTTGTTTAAATATTCTGCTGTCATAGGCCAAAGAATGTGGATGTGAAGAATCTTTTGTGGTCCAGGCCGAAATACGTGTGGTAAGTACTTCATTGTTACATTAAAAGTTGTATAATATGGTCTTTTTATATATTCATTAGCAATTACTAATAAAATATGAATTTAAAGCAATTTTTACTGCTAGGCAATTTTGCCACAGGTTTGAGCGATTTCGTCAACCAACTTTAACTAGCAGTAAAGCTAATGAACATACAAAATCCGTGGCTATGGTTAAAATTGTGGTGGAAATCCGTCCATCCGGATTGGCTCCCGACGAGGGAACTCCTTAACAGTCAACAGCAGAGACTCAAAATTTTGTATAGGTACGCATTCAATTATGATAGCCCCTTCCATGTTCCACCATGACATGGCTGATGAACCCTTGGTTGGCTCCCGATGAGGGAACTCCTCAACGGTCAACATCAGAGACCCAAAATGTTGTGTAAGCATTCAATTACGATAGCAGCTTCCAAGTGTCACCATGACATGGCTGATGTACCCAGACGTTCAAAATATAGGAAAGTCAAAAAAATCAAAGGCAAAAAAGTCGTAATATTCAGATGAATTAAGTTCCTGGCTACTTGACAGGAAAGTCTTGGGGTGACGCAACCGATTTTTTTAGTTTTCGGCTGAATACAGAATATTAAAAAAAAGTGACCGAAGAAGCTGAATACCGAATAGTACCGAATATTGGGGGCATCACTAGCAAGGACCTATTATATACCGGTTCACAATACTCGATTAATGTATGCGGTGCGATGGGTAGTTACATAATAATACGTTCGATTGCGTGCTATAATCGATATGCTTATCGATTGTGTCATCCTACAAACTCACTTACGACCGCAAGGTACTTCAGGCTAGAAGGAGGTGCATAACTGCCGTAACCATGCGTAACAATGATCCATAACGTGGCCGCAAAACAATGTAAGTTCACATCGGTCCCATGCCACTTTACAACACGCTAAGTAACCGAATAAAAAAATGCGAACATGACGTTAGCGGCTTTACATCGATTTGCGAGACTTACACTGTTTTTATCGTGATGTCAAACGGTACCGAGTACTTAATACCACAGTACTGGCCGCGTCAAAGATCTCGATCTCTCGCCCACATGCTCAGATCATTTTATTATCTACGAGGGTAGATTGAAAAGTTTCCGGAATGGGAAAAAAACGCAGTTATTGAACAGGTTTTTGTTTTTATTTTTAACATGAGCCCCTTCCAGGGCGATACACTTTTCCCGGCGCTCTGACTTTTTTAACTCTCAAAATAATACGATTTCGGGAACTCCAGCGAAATATTAGAGTAAGATAATTAATTAGTGATATTTAATTGAGCTTTGTTTGTTTCCTTATAATAATAATAATAATAATAATAATAAACTCTTTATTTGCACTTAATTCTTATACAAAAAGGCGAGCTTATTGCCACATGGCAATGTCTTACAACTAACCTAAACACAGTGGTACATGCGCGCATTGTGAAAATAAAGATTATTACATAACATACAGACAAGTGGAAGAATTTAAACTAATAATTCCCGAGGAGAGGAAATTGGGAGAGGAAGAGCAGAGAAAGAGAAGAACTGGTTACTTCTTAGAAAGGTAGTAATCCTTAAGGTGAGTCTTAAACGATGGTAAAGAAGGCGAGTTTCGTATATTTGCTGGGAGATCGTTCCAGAGTCTTGCACCATGGACACAGAAAGAATAGGAATAGAAATCACTATTATGACTCGGAATTTTTAATAAACTATCAGAGGATGACCGAAGTACTAGACCGTGGGAACTTAGTGGTTCAAAAAGCTCGTGGAGATAGGATGGTGTTAATTGGGAGAGTACACGATATAGGAGAGCAAGTATATGAACATTTCTTCTTTGGCGTACTTATAAATAAATAAATAAATACATTTATTTTTGATAAAACATGTTTACAAGCTTGTAATGTTTGTTAGTTTGTTTAGGTCAAATCTTGCAAGCTGAATTAGAACCACTTCCTCTTATCCTATGAAGTGAAATATTACATGTTGGTTCAGTTCCGATGACAATGCATTTTTATTGTGATCATGACCTGATTCTACACCCAGGATCGGCTCCCGACACGAAATTCTGTATAACATTCAATTATGATAGCCTGTTCTTATTCCTTTATGACATGGCTGCTGCACATTGGGTTGGCTTAGGACATAGCATTTTAATAAAAGCTTGTTTTTAAAAATGGGTTTATACTATTAACTTATTTGATAATGATATCATGCTTGAGGACTCCAGCTATTAGAAAGAAATCAGTAGCCTAAAACTACTTTTTCATTATTTGTTAAAAAACTTTTTCATTATTTGTTACATTTATGTTTTGATTATGATGTTTTAAACGATTATGATTATGACATATTTAACTGTATTTGCCATTTTGAATGAATAAAAGACTATTGACTATATTGACGGTAGTCATGAAATCAACCTAATAGCTAGAGTCCTCAAGCATGATGTCATTATCAAATAAGTTAATAGTAAAAACCCATTTTTAAAACAAGCTTTTATTAAAATGCTTTGTCCCAAGCCAACCCTAAGTGCAGCAGCCATATCATGAAGGAATTAGAACGGGCTATATTAAATATTACTAACCTGTAAAATATTACTAAAAACAACCAAAATCAGACAAAATAAAAGATAAATGCTCAATAATCACATAAGTAAAACGACAATAATTATAATGAATAATGAATCATTATCAACTTATTACAACGAGGTTTACCTCATACGTTTAAACAATAATAGAGGTATATTATTTATGAGGGGTATGATATTATTTTAAAATAGCTTTAATAAGTATGTACCTATATTATAGCTATTTTAATATTTTTTCGAGGTCGTCTATCTTATAAATAGCATGTGTTTAACTCTATTTTGAACATTTTTGGTTCGAAATCTCGTATTGTCTTTGGAAGGTTATTACACAGTTTAGCCGGTCGGACGCCAACAATGCCTATAGGCATTTTGCGTTGTTCGACAGATCTGCGCGTAGCCCTTTCGGCCGGCCCCCATCCTACTAATATTATAAACGCGAAAGTTTGTATGTATATATGGATGTTTGTTACTCTTTCACGCAAAAAACTACTGAATGGATTTTGATGAAACTTTACAATAATATGGCTTACACATCAGAATAACACATAGGTTATAATTTATAAAGATATAGTCTGAATTATCTAAAATATAACGATAACTGTCAAGTAAGTAGGAAAAAATCTAAGAAATTGACATTCGAAATTTAAATTCTATCCTACTATCCTACTAATATTATAAACGCGAAAGTTTGTATGTATGTATGGATGTTTGTTACTCTTTCACGCAAAAACTACTGAATGGATTTTGATGAAACTTTACAATAATATGGCTTACACATCAGAATAACAGATAGGTTATAATGTATAAAGATATAGTCTGAATTATCTAAAATATAACGATAACTGTCAAGTAAGTAGGAAAAAATCTAAGAAATTGACATTCGAAATTTAAATTCTATCCTACTATCCTACTAATATTATAAACGCGAAAGTTTGTATGTATGTATGGATGTTTGTTACTCTTTCACGCAAAACTACTGAATGGATTTTGATGAAACTTTACAAATAATATAGCTTACACATCAGAATAACACATAGGCTATAATTTATAAAGATATAGTGTGAATTATCTATAATATAACGATAACTGTCAAGTAAGTAGGAAAAAAATGTAAGAAATTGACATTCGAAATTTAAATTCTATCCTACTGTCCTACTATAATATTATAAACGCGAAAGTTTGTATGTATGTATGGATGTTTGTTACTCTTTCACGCAAAAACTACTGAATGGATTTTGATGAAACTTTACAATAATATAGCTTACACATCAGAATAACACATTATCACAATTTTCCATCACCACGCGGGTGAAACCGCTGGGCGCAGCTAGTATATAATATATAAATATACAATATACATGACAAACAAGATTAATTATTAGGTACCAAGAGGGAATTCATGAACAAACGATATTGTTAGTATTTATGTAGAAAATCGTCAAAAAGTTGCGGCACAGTTTTTTAAGCGCGAAGGCCGGCTTCCGACCGGTTAAAGGCCAAATACACGAATGACTTTTGAATCATAGTTAAACGGACGGGGGAGGTATATGTTGGCTTTGCTTCGAGGGTCGTGATCATGTACTTGCATGTTACGCGTTATTATACAGAATAGAATAGAATAGAATTATCTTTATTTTATATAATTTATCATACAATTTTGTGGCTCGCCAAGTTCGAGCAGTGTTGTTTACATATGTGTCTTGGGGTAAGATCTAATGTAATAATATATTGGGCTCAGTCCATATGAGAACTGGCTCATGCTTACGCTATATGTCTTATTTCTATTTCTAAGGCTAAAGGATAGGGATGCGAGGAGGGACCGTTCGCTTGGAGAGCGGTTTACCTCTTTCTTTTCTCGTGTATGTTGTGACAATTAAGAATATACGCTGCTGCCATAGTAAGAACTTTGTATTTGTTTAAAAGAGGCGCGCAATGTGTGTCCCTCCGTACACCGGCTGTCGTCCTCGTCGCCTGCTTTTGAAGGACGAATGCTCGGTTGCTGTCCATGGCATTCCCCCAAACGAGGATCGCATACGACAGCCTCGAATGGAAACATGCATGATACACATGTTCTTTGGATAGCAAATATCGCAGATGATAGACTTTTATATAAATTATTGACGTGAGTTTCCCAATTTAGATTATGGTCGACGAGAAATCCTAGAAACGTTGTGCCCGTGGCAAAATCAATGGCTTTATTGTTAATATTTGCAGAAACTCAATTTTTAGGCTTATATTACCTCGCCATTATTATTATACCAAGTCGCTATACAGGAATGTTGGTTTGTGTGTTTGTAGTACGACAGACAAAACGCGGTCACCTGCGACTCGCAGACTCGGTCTAACGGTTTATGAACAAATCGACACATCTGCGAGAATATGATTATTGTCAATCACGATTTTTTTGTTTTAAATTTAATTCGTGACTCGATTTGTTTTTTGCGTTATAACATAGGTTACTACATACTCTGCTTACGTGCGGTTATTACGAGGACGGTTACGAATATTTATTTATTTATTACGCAATCGAAGTGTTTCAAATCGACGTGTGCAGATTAGACTCACGAAAAATATTTAGATGACACGACTTGACTGCGAGATCGGCTACTCGCACGAATATTTAGTCGTTCTGGGCAGTTTGGAGAAAGAGTACTACATAGATGATAGAATGGGGAAATAATTTGCAGCGTTTGTAGCTTTATTTCATAGTCTTTGTCTATTTATACTTTTAATTTTTAATCTGTGTGTTCTTGTTTTTTTTTGTATATGTTTTCTATAACAGCTGCAAATAAATAAATAAATAAATAAATAAATACATGAATTAGTCATCATTTAAAAGAGCTGTTGTAACCGGTCGGAAGCCAGCCTTCGCGCGGAAAAAACTGCGCCTGACCTTTTTGTTTGCTTTTGTAAATAAATACTATCAATATCGTTTTTTCATAAATTCCCCCTCGTTTATATAATATATATGGGGGGTGACCGAAAGGGCTACGCGCGGATCTGTCAAACGACGCATTCCAGCATAAATTTAAAAAAAACATTTTTTACTTTTGTGTTTTGCGATCTGTCAAACAATTTATTTATTTCGGTATTGATCTGTATTTTGAAATGTGCCTGAATTATAACTTCGCTGAAACGCTGCTATACTCCGAAATGCTCAGATATCTTACTTGGGATCAACTGTAAAAAAAACAACGTCAGAAACAAGGAAACCCAACTTCGCGTTACCCATCCAAGCAACTACGAGTGTTGCTATTTGCGGTTGCTATTAAAGTTCGTGGCCGAACACAGTTTCTACATCTACGTACTGATAATGGTGAATTGTGTGGCACATCTAGAGAAGCCTGTCAACGTTTGCCATTGCTAGAGAATGAAACTCGTTGGGAATACGCCCTCCGAGATGCTTCATCAAATATGAACATTGTTTTCGGTAATTATCTCAACATGCTTTCTATCGAAACCGATTAATTTGTGGACCAAATACAAAAATTTAGCAGTCAGGGGGAGGTGGATTTTGGAAGGGGTGGGACTTTGTGGGGGAGGGGGGAGGTTGAAGGGTTGGCGCGGGGGGGGGGGGGGGGAGGGGGGGTTGTCTGATAGCCTTAATGGGGAAAGGCTTCAAGTGACACAACCAATTTTTTTACTTTGTTTACATACTCCAATAGCTTTTCACAAAACGACCACAAAAAAAAAAAAATTTGGACAGGACAACATCAGCTAGTTTGAAATCTATATATTAATTTGAAAGGTGTTTATCCTGTAACCGCCAAAATGAGAGAACGGATAGGTATAAAAATTTGGTTGAGGTGTCTAATAAAAGCTCTCGGTCTGTAGATGTGTTATCAAAATAGATAAATGAAAAAGTCATCAAAAGATAAAAATAAAAAAATATAGCGCCAACAGCTGGATTACCGCGCAACCTTTTTGTTCTGTTATCAGGTTTGTTTGTTTGAAAAGCTTTATTGCACACACATAAGAGTACAATGTGGTGGGCCTATTGCCAAGTGGCAATATCTTACGGACATACCGCCAGGGTTATTGTGACTAAAGGTTTATGTGGGCTTATCAAAGGTTTATCATAGGATAAAATATAAAGCAGTGATTAGTAACGTATGACAACTCGATATTGAAGGGAGGAGTGGAATATAAGGACAAGCAAAGGAGACGGGAGGGGAAGGGGGTATTCATGAGTTGAGTAAATGTCTCTAACGTTTTTTTAAACCCGCTCAGGTTTTCAAGTTGTCTTATCGGTAAAGGCACGGAATTCCAGAGTCGGGTCGCATGCACTGCGAAAGACCTAGACATGAAAGTTGATGAATGCTGAGGTATAGCCAGTACTAGATTTTCCTGAGAGCGCAATGGAAGGCCATGGGATGAAAGCGGAGAGAAGAGATTATACAGATAAGTAGGACAGTTTGACTGTAGTACGCGGAAGAGTAGGGCGAGTATGTGAAATTCCCGACATCGTCTAATGGGAAGCCACTCTATTTGCCTGCGAAAGTTTGATATGTGATCAAACTTCTTCAGGGAATAAACAAAGCGAATACACGCGTTTTGAATCCTATCTAGCTTATCGAGTAGTTCTTCATTCGCATCTAGGTAGGCCACATCAGCGTAGTTTATTAGCGGTAAACGAAAAGATTGTGCCATTTGGCGTTTAATACAAAGAGGTAAGAGATTCTGAACCCGTTAAAAAGAATAGACTTGCAAAGGTGAACTTTTAACGGGCGATAGCTAAACTGCATTGACATAGTCCGTACCCAGAATCGTATTATAGTAGAACACTGATTATCCGATTTAATCAATAAAGTGATCATCGAATACGACGAATTTCAGGTTGTAAATTTTAATTTGGAATTATAAAATGAACGGTAGGTATTTGAGTTCAACGTAGCCAGTATCGAGAGTAGGGAATTTCATAGTATCGGACCTAATATAATCAACCTCTGATACAATATACTGAAATCGCCACTAATCAAGACAGACCCATAAACAACGCAATAAAATCGGACCTATGTCACGTGCCGTACGACACACTACGATCTATAGAGGCTTCAAAATCCGGCATTTAGCCGTCTCACAAGGCGAAACGTTGCCGCATTCTCTAGCAGCGCTCAAATGTCAAGCTCTTTCCTACCAACCAAATTAACTCGTACCACTTTATACGTAATAGAATTAAGATTACGTTGTTCTGTGGACTATCCGAGGTCACAGCGAACTCAAATCAATTTTAAATACGCGATAATGTCGGAATTAATGGAACTGTTACAAGGATACTGTAAATTTCAAAGTTTGTCACGAGATTTGAATAAAATGACTAAATTTTTAAACGTTTCATTCGCCGCCATGATGTTTATACATTTTTCTTTGCTATAATGAGTTGGAAGTTTTGTTCGCATTTATTCAAGTTCTCTTCATGAGTGTTTAAGTAAAAATGGACCACGAGCACAGCTTTCTCACTCGAATGTTCGTGTAGGATTGATTGTATCGATCCATGCCCATGCCTACACAGAAAGAAACGATTTCTCAAATTGAGACTCGCGAAAGTTTTAAGTTTATAGTGTTATTTTAAGTAGATATTTTCTTAGAGGAAGTCAGTATTTTTGAATCGACAAACGTGAGTTTTTTGTATCAATGTAATATTAGTTTCAAAAATTTCGTTATTTTAAGTATATATTTTCTTAGACTAAGTCAATATACTCGAACCAACACATGCGATACGTTTGCATGAATGCAAAATTGGTTTTAATATTTTTTCTAAAACCAAGAATATATTCTCAAGTAAATTCTTTATATTACTTAATTTAATAACATATTTTTATCAAAATAAATATCATTGCAAGTCTTCGTTTGACAAATGTGTTTTTTTTATTAAATACATTTTGAGTGTTCTTCCTAGAATAACCAAATTAATTGATTTGAAAGCACATAGATTCTTAAGTCAATTCCTTACGTCACTTAATTTAATAACGTATTTTAATCGAAATAAATATCGCTGCAAGTCTTCCTTAGACAAATGTGTTTTTTTTTTATTAAAGACATTTCGAGTGTTCATCCTAGAATCACCAACTGAATTGATTTGAAAGCACATTGATTCTTAAGTCAATTCCTTATGTCACTTAATTTAATAACGTATTATTATCGAAATAAATATCATTACAAATCTTTGTTAGACAAATGTGTTTTTTTATTAAAGACGTTACGATTGTTCTTCCTAGAATCACCAACTGAATTGATTTGAAAGCATATATATTCTTAAGTCAATTCCTTGCGTCTTTAAATTTAATACCGTATTTTTATCGAAATAAATATCACTGCCAATTTTCCTTGTAAAAATGTGTTTTCTTTATTAAAGACATTTCGAGTGTTTATCCTAGAATCACCAACTGAATTGATTTGAAAGCACATATATTCTAAAGTCAATTTGTTACGTCACTTAATTTACTAAAATATTTTTATCGAAATAGATACCGCTATAAGTTTTCGGTAGACAAGTTTGTTTTCTTTTAAGCACTTTTCGAGTGTTCATCGTATAAATACTAACTGAATTGATTTGAAAGCACGTATATAATTAAGTCAATTCGTAATGCCATATAATGTAGTAACGTATTTTTATCGGAATGAATATAACTGCAAGTCTTTTAAGGACAATGTGTTTTTTTAAACATATTTCAAGTGTTAATCCTAAAAATACAAATGTAATTGTATTTCATTTATTTACAAAAATTATATTTGGACTAGGACTGAACTAAATAAACCAAGCATCGTAGTATTTAATATGACTGACCGTGGTATATATTTATAAAATAAAGTACATTTTTTTAAATCTGTTTTTATTTTAAATTGAAATTGATTTACGTATTTATCCTTTATTTGAATGTATACTTTGGACCCAGAAACACTAAGACTTCTAAATTTTAAATAAAATTAATAGTTTAATTATGCATTGCCAAAAATAAAGAACTCTTGATATAAGAAAACAGTTTTATTTTAGTCTTGCCCCAAGACACGTACATACGCTGCGAAATTTGACCCCAGAATCCAGTCTTGAGTCAAGACTAAAAGAATAAAACTCAAGACTTGTAAATTAGCAAATTTTAGGTCAAGAATTTTATTTTTTTTAGTCTTGACTCAAGACTCGTACACGTAATAGTCTTTGGTCAAGACTCACAAACGTACGTATCTTGAGTTATGACTCGCAATTCAGATTTTCTTGGCATGCGTGATGCGTCATTTGATTGTCCATTACACAAGGTTCATAGCTTCGTAACTATACGTAATATTTGGGTAATAAATACACTTTATTTTTCACTATGTCTGTAATTGTGTATTGCCGGCCTTAGTGAGCTGCGAATGACTGTATGCGTTTGCGAATAAATACCCTGAAAACAAGCGACGGGGAATCCCCTATGCCGTTCGATTTCCGCGCGCATATGGTTTAATTGATGTCAGGGTTGCCAACTTTGTCGTAGGAATTTTTAAAAATTACAATATTGTCCATTGTCTTCAATGGAGGCTGGGGCCTTTATACCCCCGGGGCCACGGGCTGCAGACCAAAAAGTTCTTATATAGATCCGCCCCTGCTTCTACTGAGCACGTAGAGCTAGCATGATCCTTGCCAGATTGCAAACATCTAGGTTTCCGTTATACACAAAATTTAAAGGACGCGTTATGCCATGCATACCAAGAAAATCAAAATTGCCAGTCTTGACTCAAGGACTCGTATGGTTACAGGTCTTGACCCAAGATTCGTATGTTTGCGAGTCTTGACCCGAGAATTTTGTTTTTTTGTTAGTCTTGTAGGTACCAATGCTAGTTTTGTCAGTGTTACCAGATCAGTTATACAAAATCCCTCCAGATCATTCCAAAAACGCAGTGGCTAATCGCGCCCGTCCACTTATCGTATGCTTTCTGTAATTGCGAAAGGCAAACGAACACGTTAGGTTAGGTTAGAACATATAAGAACTATTCATTTGGACGGGCGCGTAGCCACTGCCTTCCAAAAAAATCGGTTACACGCACCCATTAAATGTAGATTTCTTTGGCCAGCTATTATAAAGCTATTAAATAAATTTGAAAAAAATGTTTTTTTTTTTATAATTAAAAATAAATTTAAAGAAAAATGTAGGGGTTAACAAGAGCTTTCCAACGATATATCATGTCAAGTTTGGACCTATGGTTGTTAAGATATGTTTTTTTTATCTTTGAGCTGCCGCCATTTTGAAACAAGATGGCGGATCTGGCTCTTCTGCGATCTCATCTAAGGTATTGGGCTAATACATTTTTGCAAATACATACAATACAATTAGCCGCGAGTAGGCTATTAAAATGTTTCCGTCTCTACCGACCTCTACAATTCGATACCCTAGTTCACAATTTTATATATTTTTTTTTGTGAATGAAATTGTAACTTTATGATTTATGTCCTAACGTCTTTACTACACCACATTCCCCCCGTAATTAGTATGATTGTGAGCTAGGGGATCGATGTGTCAGTTCCTTGATTATTTTTACAACCCAACGATTTAGTTAAGATTCCACAAGGAATAGTTTTTGGGTATATTTCTGAGCTAATAAAATCTCAATAATGTACTAGTACTACTAATAAGGCAGGGTAAAATATGCCTTAATACTACTTACACAATAATGTACCTTGGGTAGACGTAATAAAATAATTGTTATTGCTCTTATAGTATAAAAACAATATATTCAATTATCTGGTAACAATCCGGCTGATGATGACGATGAAATTCAATTAATTAAGTTATGAAAGTTTTACAATACCTTTTTGCGCGATTTTCTATTCGCAAAATTATCAATTATATCATTGTATGAAATCTTGTTCATTAGTTCTGACTCTATGCACAAAAGAGCTAAGGCGTTTAGTTTTTCTTGGCTTAAGGTAGATGTTAGATAATTCTTCACCCGTTTTAAGCAAGAAAAGCATCCCCATATGAACAATTTGTCACTGGTGTACATAAGGCCATGCGAACTGCTATATGCAAGTTTAGATAAACGTTTTGCAAATTATGTTTTTTCAGGAACAGGAAGACAAACCTTTCACACAGACATTCCAAACACAGAATCTGGTTTTACGTAAATTCTTTCAAAAGAAAGTCAGTCTCTAAATCATTAGGATACATTTCTTCAGAGAAAAGGGCTTTTTCCGTAAGGGTTGATGATGACAATGCACTCATTTTGGTCATAAAAATTCATTTAATTGGAAAAACATATTACATGTTGAATTGTTTGTGTGGATCTAATGACATTTAAGTATATAAATATGAATGTTATTAATTTCTGTAAGACATAAAAAAAATTGGCCCCAAATTTGCCACCCCTAAAATCGAAAGAAGTGGAAAAAATATACAATTCAAAAATACAAGTGAAACTGCGATGATAGTTTTATTATTTATATCGAGATAACCAAAACCCTATAGGTTTTTGTCAATAAATAGTTACCAAAGTGTCATAATATCATGTCAAACGCGATTTACTGCACTTTAGCATGGAAACAGCGTAAAATTTACTACTTTGTATTAGTTATTCTGACATTTTCGCAATTTTTTAATGACCAAGCAAGATATACCTACTAATCCCAATCGGTCGAAAGAAATCGAACCCGACCGCTTTAAAAATACGAATTTTAAAGCGGTCGGGCATAGCTAAGTAGTTTTTTTAATAATTCTTCTTCTTCTTAGGGTGCCTCTCAAACTAGTGAAGGTTGGCAGTCAGCTCTGCATACTTCTTTTTGTCCTTTGCCAGGCGAACAATTCGGCGACACTTGTAATCCCGGTCCATTCTCGAATGTTCCGCAACCAAGATTTCCGTCTACGGCCAGGTCTCCTCTTTCCTGCAACTTTTCCCATCATAATGAGTTGCAAAAGTTGGTACCTGTCGTGTCTAAACACGTGACCCAGGTATGCAACTTTGCGCTGTTTGATGGTCTGCAAAAGATTGCGTTTTTGGCCTACACGTAGTAGAACTTCCTCATTGGTGACTTTCTCAGTTCAAGATATCGACATCTCGAATGCTTCTATACGTTTTCTGAGATCTTCCTTAATAGTCGAGGCCTCACACCTACATAGAAGTGTGGACCAGACGTAGCACTGGAGAAGACGTATTCGAAGTGAGATTTTCAGGTTTCGATTGCGAAGAACCTTTTTCATTTTTCCAATGGCGCTGCGTGCAATTTCGATGCGAGTTTTGATTTCTACTTCACAGTCCCAGTTTTGTGTAAATCAGGTGCCAAGGTATTTATATTTATCAACTTGTTCTAGTTTTTGACCCGCCACAGATACGCTAGGTTGGATATTGGGATTGTTAGAAATGACCATAAACTTAGTCTTGGTGACATTCATCCTGAGACCAGCTTTGACACTACACTCGTTTACTCGATCAACAATCTCCTGTAGCTCGGCTTCCGTATATATAGATGCTATGAGAACAGTGTCATCGGCATACCTCAAGTTGTTGATGAGGCGGCAATTTATTTTAATGCGACAGTTCAAGTCCTCCAGAGCTTCCGTCATGATGGCTTCAGAGTAGATGTTAAAAAGAGTCGGCGACATGCATGCCCTGCCGCACTCCCCTCTTAATGTCAATTTCCTTGGATCCTTCCCCTTCAACTCTGACAGTGGCGCGCTGATTCCAGTACAGATTTTGTATTATACGGATGTCTTTCTTGTCCAGTCCGATGTCGTTCAGAAGTGCAATAAGACGATTATGTTGCACTCTGTCAAATGCTTTTTCGTAATCTATGGAACATAGAAAGACATTTTGCTGCATATCCTGACATTTTTGCACCAAAACCTGTACTGCGAATAACGCTTCCCTCGTCCCCACTTGTATATATGTATGTATTCTTTATTGCACACCAAATAAAAAGGTTACAAATAGGCGAGTTTAATGCCTCTTGAGCATTCTTCTCAAACTAACCTTAGGGATGTAGGAGTGAGCATATTGGAGTACTACAAAGATGTTTAATTAGATTGAATGTAGCATATATAAGAGTATATAAGAAGAATATATGAAAGAAATAATAGTGATATATAAATAATAATAATAAAAGTCAATGTATGCATGCATGCATATATACCATATACATATACACTTCGTCTTATTCAATAATAAAACGATTTAATTATCTAGTTGTTTTATTTGCAACAAAGGAAAACTACTGTACCTACTAAGGGAATGAGTATATTTTTTCAAGCCAAGCATGGGGTGATATGTCTGGCAACACTGCCGGGCGAACGCAGAAGGTGAACAAGTATCACAATTCTATTGGTGTTGGCCGACGGCTATACAAATTTGTTTGTATTGGACGAAGATGGAACAGTCTGTTGCTGACACTTCATCATTGCTGCAGTGATTGCTGCTGTCTTCTTGGAGCATTCCGGAAGCCGTCGTATCGAATTTTATTGGTAAGTACTACGTACCTATGTATATCTATATAACCTAAGTGCAATATTATTTATTTAGAACACCCTTGTTAATGAGGGGGGGAGGGAGGGGGAGTAAGGGGAATTTTAATTTTGTTTGAAAAGTTAATTTTCTATCGAAAATATGAGAGCTAAAGTGAATTCATCGATGTATATTACAAATTATATAACTTTTATGTAAAATAATTTCCAATTGTTGCAGAAAATGGAGTAATCGTAAGAAGAACAGTCGGCTTGCGAATACAATGCAATGATTTAATTTTTTTTCTCACATTTTCTTTCAGGTGACATTCCAGCACAGATAACAACACTGGGACATCTTCTACCACCTCGAGGAAGACTTTCTAAAAATGTTAAGTTCTCTACAATTGAAGCTATCGAGGGATTAATAGTTAAAGTTTCAGTAAGTTTTTTTTTATTTTTTTTTTTTTAGTGACTTCCCGGTGCGACTGGTGATGAGTCACATCGCTGTGCAGTTCGAAGTTTCGAGTTCTTCTGTGCAGTTGTTTTGATGTATATTATGTTATTTTTTTGTACTTTTTTAAATTTGTGTTTAATGTAGTTTGTCTATAAGTTTTTTAAACAGTTATTCTATATTTTTCTGAAATTTGGTTCAAATAGCTTATTGTATTGTCACTTATTATTATTTTGTCGAACTTTTTTAAAATTAGTTCCTGGCTCATACTGGCCAGGTCGACGCTGTTTTTAGCTAGACCTTTTGTCTACCATATATGCACCTGTTTTATTAAAATCATAATATTGGTAAATAAAAAAGTTGACAATAAACATTTTTCTTTCATCATTTTTTTTAGAATGTGTACAGTGTATTCAGAATATTATGCGCAGGTCAAACGACAGTCAAACATCTGTTTACTACTTACATATATATACACCGTTTCATGCCTGGAAAAAAAACATTCTGATAATTCTGTTCAACGTAATCTTTACTTTTTTCAGACTGCTGAGGACGTCGAAAATGTGCAGTAGTAAAGGACGGGATGTGCAGTAGTAATTATTATTCATTGTTCATTCTACATTGTCAGTCAAGTAATTTTTTTTATTACCAAAAAAGTTGTAATACCATAACAAACATAACTACACCGGTTATGATTTTCTGGACAATGTCTTCCGCTATTTTAGTTATATTTTGTGGCCTTATATAAGTGTGTGTGTGTGTTTTTTTTTAATTTCCTTGATATTGTATACCTGCGTTAATGTCAAATTAATACACATTATTTTAAAGTAATACATTGTTTATTTTCATATCACACAATCATAATTTTTGCATTAACATAGCAATAATAATACCCACATTAATCTTGAAAATATTGTGAAGTCTTGTGTTAAGTTTCTTTATTTCATTTTAATAGTGGTTACAATTAAATTGTTTATTTATTAACTGAATCCTTATGTGATTTGTGATTTTTGTTTTTATACCCAATTCATTGACATTCGCTAGAAAAGCATCACAGCTAGAATAATTTTATTATATAATTTAATATTATTTTAATAATGCCAGAATGTATTTCTCCTAACCTAATATATTTTAGTATTCATTTCATTTTGCATCTTTCTTAAATCAACGTAAAAATATTGCCATTTGGAGGATTTTCAAAAAACAAAAAAAAACAGAGTAGATTTTTCAATTTACGAATGTAAATGACTGATGACTGGAAATATTTTTTTATTGCATTTGGATCTTAACTTATTAAAAAGTATTTGTTTCACCAACTCGTAAAAAAATATCACTCGTTTTCGATTTGGTGAAACCAACACTTTAAAAAAAATCCAACCGTTATAAAAATTACTTCCGGTCATCAGTCAAATACATTTGTAAATTGCAACATCTACTCTTTGTTCAAGCAAAAGGAATATTCTTCAATTAACAATATTTTAGTGTTGATTTAAGAAAGGTATAAGATGAAATAAATAAAAAAAAGTATTAGGTCAAGAAAAATCTATTCTGACAATAAGAAAATAATATTGTCGCATCAAGATATTTTGGTAGTCTTGGATAAACACTATCATGTTATTGGATTAATAAAATCATTTTCTTAGATAAACACAATATTTTATTGAATAAACAAAACTAATTTCTGGGTTAAACAGATATATTTCTTGGGTAAATACTATAATTTTCTCGGATAAATACTATAAAGCTTTTATATAAATACTATAATTTCCTTGGACTAATGAAATAATTTTCTTGCATAAACACAATAACTTTCTTAAAAAAAAACAATAATTTTCTTGAACAAACACAACAATTTCTTGAATAAATACAATCATTTACTTGGACAAACACAATAAGTATCTTGGAAAAATACAATAATTTTCTTGGTTACTATGTTTCTAAATTTCTAGGATACGCTACCATTTTCTTCGTTTTATAATTTATATTCTTGGATTGAAAAGAGCATTTGTTTTACACGGAGAATGTATGTTCTTCCTATGAGAATTTATGCTTCCTTGCAAGAAGACACGCATTTGTCTCAATTTGACACTATATTTTATTGACACAAGACAAAATAATTGAAACTACAATTTACTCTTTCGAAGAAAATATTGTTTTCCTCCTATGCTCAAACTCGGGTTATCTTGACCAATAGGATATTGCTTTGATCTAAGATACCATTTCTTTCTGTGTAAGTATGGCCGAATCTCATAGCAAGTCACATGCCTGTCTGTTTCGATCATACTGCGCACAGCATCGATGTTTTCGTTGTTGACAGAGGTGGATGGGCGATCTTCACGAAATTCATCGCTTAGATTGACCTTAGATTGTCCGGGTACGGTTGCGATTATAGAAACATAATTTGGTGATTGCGTGTACTATCATCGGCGAGTTTAGTACCGAACGATCGATTTTTCACACAAACTTCAAGAAGAATTCTTTATCCCGTTTGGAATCGGCCAATATACTTAAATCAAAATCCAGCTTCATCCATAGCACGGACGGACCTATTTTCCAGTATTAATATACCGTTAAAATACCTATGTAAGTTAAAATAATACGAATAAGTACAAGTTTGACTCTCGCGTCTAGGGCTCCGTACCCTATTGCCAAAAGACACTGTTATTTATTTAATACATTTCTGCAGTGTTAATTCGCGTTTTTTACAGGTTATGTTTTTTGACGGTACCTACTTAGAGAGAGAGAGTGAGAGAGAGTTACATGGAGAGAGCTATGCTTGGAGTTTCATTGCGTGATAGGATCCGAAATGAGGAAATCCACAGAAGAAACAAGGTCACTGACATTGCTCGTAAAATTACCAACTTGAAATGGCAATGGGCAGGCCACATATAGCTGGCAGAACCGACAACTATTGGGGAAAATTCTCGAATGGCGAGGTCCTACACATGATAGACCGATGACATTGCCACGGTCGCAGGAAGTAGGTGGATGGAGGCGGTTCTAAATCGCCCGTCATGGCATTCTATGGGTGAGGCATATGTCAAACAGTGGACGTCTACCGGATGATGATGATGATATGAGGTTAGAGATTTTTTCGAGTTTATTCAAGTTCTCTTCATGAATGTTGAAGTTATAATATGGATCGGTAGACTGCGACCCTCATGAAATACTGACTGAAACCAAGAATGAGAGACTCGCGATTCCCCTGGGTTCTGAGGGGTCTTTAGGGTTCTGAGGGGTAATTTACATTTTGATCGCCAGTGAAAGAACTTTTCGGCATTGATTATATATGATACAGTGGAGCGCCCAGGGTTGGTGAATGGGGCAAGCCTGACATACATTTTTGTGTTTTTTACCCTTTTTATAGTAAAAAAATAGTGGTACCTTTTTACTGTTCAATCTACAGTTTGAAATTTACTGCGTGTCGTAGATTCAACAAAGCATACTGAAGGCATGCTACTGCTAGACAGAATTTAACATATACTTATCAGCATTCGCATACCTGCGTTCCGTTTTATTTGCTTGACCGAGTGAAATCAAGTCAAGACAGAACTCACCACAAGGGACAATTTCCTCCATTGTTTATCAGGCAAACCACAAATCAATTGAAATTATGCAGCCGGGGAAAGGATGCGGTTCGCGATAGATTCGGTATACACCGTTTCACCGCTTCGTAAGGGAAAGGACCGCACAAGCGACCTCGAACTCGTAACCAATCGAGAGACTGGAGTAATCTGGTCGCAATTGGATGTAAGGGCGTGAGTGTAAGCTCGCTGGGTAACACTCCTGGCTATCTCGCGGTTAAGGCGTTGGCCTCTTACGGGTTTGTGGCGGAGCTAGACGGTGGACTGTTATTGTCCTAAGTCTTCTGCGCTCACTCCAGGGAGATAGAACGACTAATCGGTAAAACTTCCTGAGGTGACGGGCTCGCTCGCTGTAGTCGACAACTCTAGTTGTTATCATTGGTTACATTATTGGGTTTTTATAATCAATCAGTCCTTTATAAAAAAAACATTCATATTAAATTTTATTGTAATGTGTCCAAATACATTGCTTTTAGTTTGGCCGTCAATGCTATCAGCGCCGCCGGCGTAGAAGGGTTGCCAAATCGTACTATGGGGTCGAGCAATCTAATACCATATAATATAATCAGCGGTATTAGGTATATGTGTCGAAACGGATTGCGAACGATGCCAGTAACGATACACTAATTTTGCCAGCGATTATGCATACTGCTTACGAAGGAGCCAAGCTATGTGGCAAGCTTCAAGCGAGGCTTTTGTCTTATTCTCCAGGCGAATCTAGAAATTCTCACAATTATGATCAAATGTAATATCTTTTAAAACGATCGCAACTATACCGATTTAATTCGTCCATTGTTCAACTCATCGACATTGCACCTGGGAAGACTTCGGATGTTATATTTTCTCAAAAACAAATGCAGTTTTCACAGCGTACATTATAATAACCTATATATAAAAATCAGTCTTGGTCTTATCTAAATTATTTGTATTAAAATAACTGATATGGGAATTGACCGTTGATTTTTTGATATGTATCGATTTCTTTTTCCACAACTATAGGTACACAAAATACACAATTAATAAAAAATCCTTAACCAGCGCCAACCCTATATTCAGCACTAGGAATCGCCACTGATAAAAATGGTTGTTGGTTATAATATGTCTTTCCGAGCCCGAAACCGTTTGACCGTATCACCATGAAAGTTGCCACATATAATATGTATTTTTTCATGGATAATGTTTTTATGATATCCAACTAGGATGGCGCTGCAGCAAATCAACTTCTATACCACTCAACGGATCGCTATAATAATTGGTATACACAGATATTTGAGCTTGCACATTTTTTCGCGATATCAACTTTATTGTAATTTAAAATCGAAGACTATCGGGGTTGTTTGACATTATAAATAGGATAGGAAACGTATTTACCGCGTGAATTTTGTAGCACCCGACGTTTCGGTGACGTTGCAGCCGCCGTTGTCCAGGGTAGACTGAAGAACTGTCAATCGGTTGTTTTGCGGGTAGGCCGCATACCGCTTCCGCCACTGCGTAGGTTATAACGGTGGTGGGGGGCCGGGCTCGGAGCGCGGGAATTTTGAAAATCCGTCTTGCACACAACACTCACTGTATCTGTTTTACGTCTTTGCGTTCGGCGTTCGGCGGCGGGCACATTTTAAGAAGAGGGTTCCACGTAGAAAAGAGTTTGTAACCGTCGTCTCTATGGAAGTTCGGGGCTCTTCTTATTTCAATGGCTTCCCGGATCATGCGAGGAAAGTAGAATTGTTCTTTGCACAATGGGATTTTGAAATTTGCCACCAGATGGCACTGCAGCGCGTCAACTTCTATACCGCTCAACCCATCGCCATGAAAATTGTTATACCTAGACATTTGAGCTATTCACTTCGTTGTAACTAGCCACTAGGTGACGCTGCAGCACATCAACTTCCATACAGTTCAACCGATCGCCATGAAAATTGGTATACATAGGTATTTGAGAACGGATATAACACGGGCAACGCCGGGTAATACCACTGGTAAGTATATACAAGATAATGCGAAGAATAGGGATATTTCTTTTTTGAAAAACGCAATTTCCACACAATTTCTCTGTTTTTAAAACGCAAAAAATATATTTTTAACATCGTCGAAAGACTTGGAAAAACCATTTGTATGTTTGTTTGTTGGTTTATTTCTACTCTTTATTGTAAAATTTCACATAAGTGGGTTAATTATTATATGTACGAAAGTTTTACAACCAACCCTACTATGAAGTGTTTGTATGTATGCGTGCGTGTAACATGTGTGTAAAAGTGGGTATCCATTAAGTTCGCGCACCAACTCTGCTCCGCCCACCTGCAACTACTCCAGTTAAGTAGTGGATACGTTGGCGCTCCTGGATCGTGCAACCTTGCACGCCCGCACCAAGCGGTGGCGGAAATGCGCGAACACAATGTGGGTGGTGTGTCGGTGGTGCGCAGTGCGTTCGTCGACGCGAGCATTGATCATATGACGCGAGCAAAGTAAGACGTTGGTGGGTACGTCTCGCGCATCACGTTCGGTGTCCAGTAAACGCGAATCCATCGCTATGGACTGGGCCGAAGAGAAATGTCTAGCGGTAATCGAGGAGCACAGAAATTATACAGTGCTGTGGGATCCGAAGGATGAGAAATTTAAAAATACATTCTGACGATGACATGTTCGCTCAACGTTCGAATGAAAACTGCGGAGCACTCGTTGTTCCGTCTCTATTTGAGCAGTTGCAGATGCGCGGAGCAGAATTGATGCACGAACCCAATGGATACCCCACCTGTAAACTTGTAATTGCATTCGATCAATAGAATCAATGGAATGGTAGCGTCCGTAGCCTCGTTGACGTTATCTTCGTTGTTGCGGGCGCGGTCAATACTGGGATGGGTGACCGCCTGAGTGTTTGACTGCGTGATGCTATAAATGCCCACCTAGAAGATGATGCCAATAGGCAACAAAGTGGGTTTCACGTAAAGCCTCGTGGGTAAAGAAAAAAAAAATGTGTGTGCGACGTGGAGGTAAAGTATTGTGAACGCGCATTTTTTTCAAGGTGAAGACGGATATATACATTTGACCCCCCCTCCCCCCCCCCCTGCCCCAAGACAGTTTAGATCATTTCCATACTGAAGTCTGTCTGTCGGTCTGTCTGTGTGTGCGCGTGCTCTCATGATCGTGTGCTCGCGTGATCGTGGTGTTCGTGTTATTGTGTTTGTGTGTGTGTGTGTGTGTGTGTGTGTGTGTGTGTGTGCGTGTTTGCGTATTCCTCTACGATAGCGCCCAAACGCTTAATCCGATTGAGCTGAAGTTTGGTATGCATGGATCATTTGGTCATGATAAGAGTTGAAATGATTGTGGTTGAAATCGACCGACCAAGGGGGGGGGGGAGCTAGTCAGACTTCAATCTCGAAGAATTGGACTTAGAGGCTTCAAATTTTATACAGATGCCTTGTTGGACCGAAATCACGTTGTGAAATTTTGGTTGGAATATCTCATATACAAGCCGCACTAGTAAATTTTAAATTCCGACATACCAACGTATGGGGAATCAAATATTTAAATTTGCGGCGTCGCGCGTTTGCGATTGGAATGTTTAAATAAGCAGCGACGCACGTTCGAAATTGAAATGTCTTTGCTGGGTCGCTCGTTCTAAATTCGAATGTTTAACGGCGAGTTTTACGGCGACGCGCTATTGCAAATCGGTTTTTAAACTTGATTAAGATGACGTGCTTGATTTATATTACCGTCCCGACAAACGATTTTATAATTTTGATGCATGTCGCGTCCCACAGGAATATTCGTCGTAAATTACCGGTGGATCATACCGTCCTGAGCGTGTCAAATGTCAAATTTTGTAAGTTAAAAGCGTCTGCCTCCTTCGCGTCGAAGCGTTTCATGTCGCAAGATATTATTAGCATGTTATTATGGCTCTAAAGTATGCGATTTCCTAGTCTGGTGATTCCGAGAGAGAATTAACGAGTCCGTGACCTGTGTTAGTAACGCAAGTGGACTTAGCATTTAAGTATACGTTTATAGTATACGTTTGGATCTACGGTTTTTTATAAGTAAGGTATAGAAAGATAAGAAAAACCGGTTAAGGAGGGGTTTCACTTTATAAACATCCCATTGCATAATCAAAATAAAGGTATAGATATACGAAATGTTTTATGAATTGTTAGATACAGGTCTAAAGTTTCAAATGACTAAACTTTTATTTAATAACCTTTTGGTATATTCCATGTCAATTCAGGCAAGGGGGTTACCTTGATAGTCTCAGAAGTGTTCAATTAAACATAATATGTTAAAATATAGAAAAAAGCATGATACGTGTATATTTTTGTTTTGTCCAATAAAAATCCTGACCTGAGATACAGGTCGCCAAAGATGGCATTCCGTGACCATTTCTAACTTGTGAATTTCGAAAAAAAAATTAAGATGCTCTATCTCTGGAATGGGGTAAGATATTTCGTTTCGGTTTAAAGCTAATATTTTTAGTTCAAAGCTGATATTTTTTAGAAAAATGATTTTAATCAAAGAATCATATATTTTTAATCAAAAAATCATAAAAAAATATTTTTTTACCGTTCATCTATACCATTGAGTAGGTACTACATTTCCTAAAAAGGAGGACTACCTACCACTTTTGAGTTTACCACTTTTCAATTCTTTTTAACTAAACTTTTTACAAAAAAAAAATGTTTTCAGAAATCTGCTCCAAGAAAAGTTGCGCACATATTTCAAAATGGAGTATATCATTTTAAAAACAAATATTTTAGCTTTAAACTAAAATAATCGCAACGAAATTCCATTCCAGAGATTGGTAAAATATGACAAAAATTTACCTTCTTTCTGAAAAATGGTAAACTTAAAAGTAGAAGTTCGGCTATCCAAAAAATGTAATGTTCGGTAGTAGGTATAGATCAACAGTAAATAAAACAAAATAAAAAAAAAAGTAGAATTTAAAAGTAAACTTTTAAAAAAAAAAATGCATATGTTTAAAAAAAAGTATAATAAGCGCGCTGTGCTATCTAGCGGTAGGTAAAATATCGCGACAATATTCACGATATTTTGCCTACCGCTAAACGGCGCAGCGCCTTCAACGCTTGCCAAACTTTTATTTAACAGTAAAGTGGTTCAAATTTACAAAAAAAAGTATTTTTGAATGATTTAAAAAAAATCAAAACTTGCTTATTTGCACGTACTGATTCTTTCCACTACAAGGATGTCACTAACGAAAAACTCACGGTGTATAAAAAATATTCGTTTTTCGTACATCTTTTTTTTTAATTGACCAATTTACAGTATTCTTCCTATTTATCGTATTTGTTTGTTTGAAAAACTTTATTGTACCCACAATATAGTACAACAATTAATATTGCTAAGTGCCAATATATTGCCACCATATCGCCAGGGTTATTGGGATTAAATGTTTATGTAGGCAAATTAATATGTAAAGTATATTTTTTTGTAAAATAGTGGTCATAAAAAAATAGTACAATTACATAACAAGCATACATGTAATATAATGAAAATAAGACAGAAATTAATAACATACGTCAAATCAATATCGAAGGGAGGAATGGGATATAAGGATAAGCTGGGAGACGGCTGGGTGGAGGGGGCAAGAGAGGGAGGGTATTTATACATTAAGTAAATGTTTCAAAATAGATTTTTTAAACCCGTTCAGTTTTTGAAGTTGTCTCAGGGGCAAAGGCAGAAAGTTCCATATTTGGGCCGCCTGCCCTGCAAGCGACGTGGACATGAAAGTTGATGAGTGCTGAGGTATTGTCAGCAATAGATTTTTCCCGAGAGCGTAATGGAAGGCGATGGGAGGAAAGCGGAGAGAAGAAATTATACTAATAAGAAGGCTTGAAAAAATGCGGTCACTGTCTTTAATGGACAGATTTATATTATTATGGGCATTCATCCTCACACGGCAAGGCGGAAAAATGTCGCCTTCAAAAGTGGACCAAATTCAAATTTTTTGGTGTATTTCCATAGACATTTCACATCCGCAGCGTTGCATAAACCAAATTACAAAATGAATTAATAAATCAGTCCGCTGGGTCGGTTGCATAAGGCAAGCAATAAACCAAAGAGCTAAGTGACTTTCACCGCGGCAGTTAACAATAGCATCTTTGTGTTAAAAACGCGCTCTAAAATCGAGAGCGCCGCTCTAATATGGACACCGGAAATCGACGGGATAAGTAATCCATTCATCTATATAGCCCTGGTCAAATTATTAGACGCACTATGCGATTTCTCTACTAATATGCAGTTTCCAATACTTTAATACATTCTTGCTTCTAATTATTAATCAAAATATATTGTTCTTTACTTAGTTATACATTTTCTTAAGAGGCCGTGCCGGCCAAAAGCTATATGCATCATAATTTTGTGGCCTGGGTGTGAGAACACGAAAAAGCTATCATTTCGCCAAAACGAAATTGCTAAATTATTTCCATATTAATTGTAAATTATCTTTATTCTGTTACTGTTTTCCGTAAAAATAAAAACGAGCGAGATTTGTCTTCAGTTTTTGAAAAACCTAGAGATGATTCTCAATATTAAAATATACTATTTATACTAGCGTATGGTCTATTTGCATTAACAATATTAAAATATACTACTTATACTAGCGTATGGTCTATTTGCATAGTACCAAGACAGATTTTGAAAGTTCCATACAAAAAATGTAAGAAAAAAAAATACGTGTGGCACTCGGGGACTGCCGCGGTAAAGCTATTGCATAGCATTTTTAACAACTTATGCAATTATAATTATTTATTTATTTTATTTTTTCTGATATCAGATTACTGCGCTCTATCGGAAAACGTTGAAATTATTCCGAATCATTTGCGGCTGCGGAAGCAAATGATTCGGAATAATTTAAACGTCTTCCAAAAGAGCGCCGCGCACGAATTTTTATTCGATAAAGCAAAAAAAACGGATTATTCGAAAAAAATCGTAGATAAAAAGATAGATAATTAAATTACCTTTAAAATGGTGCAGGTTTCATAATAATACGCCAGATAGTATTTGCGTAGTAGTCGTTTTTGTGTTCGGTTAGACCTAATTTCACAAATTAATTACACTATGTAATATAAACAAAATCTAAAATATTCAAAGCTAAGAATATTAGGAAAATGTTCTTGTTTAACATATATTTTTTTCGAATCATAAGCAGTACTCGTTTAGACGTAATTATCAGTTTAAAATCATTAATTTTCGTTAAGAAATTTCTTCATTCGGTCGCCGCGCTGGCCTAGGCCCGCGATAAAAGCTGTGCAATAGCTTAAAATGTTTGAAATTACGTAATTTCCAGAAATGTTACGGCCAAACATTATTTTTTTTCTATTTCTTAAAGATACTTTTGAGTGATATAAAAAATAACAAAGTGATCTTAAGTTATTTTGTTATTGTAATCAAATTTTTACTTTATAAAAAACTATTCATTTGATAATTTATTATATTATAATTGAAAAGCCAAATCGACTATATTAGACTACGCGCGAAGCCGAAATCGTCATTCGTAATTGGTCACTGCCAACGGTGGGACGTATTCCCTTGTCGCCGCGGTATACCTATACATCTTTCTGTATATATCGAAATCGCGCGGGCGCGTGGCATTGCAAAAATATTTAAATTTTTAGTCGCGTCAACTCGAAAGGGAGCCTTAAGTTATTATAATTATGAGGAACGAATTGTACAGCATTTCTTCCCGCTATCACTTTGCTGAAATAAGCAGATATCAGTCATCTGATTTTCACTTTGATAGGTTTGCTTAGCCAAAATCTGCCCGTCATCTGAATATACAACTTTTTGTTGCATCTTTAGCATGCCGTCAGCAAAGACGCCCCCGTTTTCCGCCTACAGCCGAACTTTTTCTATTGACTTGTAAACTTTACATAACTTTCACTTATTGTACAAAATTGGCGATGCTACCGCGTTCGGTGTATATACATATCTACTGACTGCATATCAATATTCATACTCATATTTAAGGGGGCCATTTCTGGGGCCCAGTTTTTCTCTTTTCTCTGCCTTTTTTAATAGGGAGCTAATGGGCCCTTGCTGAGTTGGCTACGAAGACCCATTTTGTTCAGGGTTGGTCACACTCACGGGTCAACACCCATCCGGCGGCCTCCACGCATGAAGTGCGAGCCCGGGTAAGACTCTGGCCTTAGGGCTAGTTTCCCCTAGGAATCAACCTTCTGGCGCTCCTGGACGGTCTGCACACCGTGCGGCGTAAGCCAATCGACTGTGCACTCCGACTAACAGTCGGGGGAGTCTGGAAGCAGTACTGTTTAACATAGAGCGGAGGTGGTTGCGGACCTTACGGCGACTGCTCTTGAAATGACCATCGGCTACCCGATCCTGGGTGAACAGCCGGGCAAAGGATGCAATGGCCCGCGATAGATTCGGTGCACACCGTCTCACCGCTTCGTATAAGGGAGAGGACCGCGCAAGCGACCTCGAACTAGTAACCAATCGAGAGACCGGAGGAATCTGGTCACAATTGGAAGTAAGGGCGTGAGTGTGAGCCCGCTGGGTAACCCACCTAGTTATCTCGAGGTTAAGGCGTTGGCCTCTCACGGGCATGTGGCGGAGCTTGACGGTGGACTGTTTTTGTCCAAGTCTGCTGCGTTCACCTCACGGGGGATAGAACAACTAATCGTTAAAACTTCCTGAGGTGACGGGTTCGCCCGTTGTAGTTGACAACTCTATTTGCATTTTTATAAAGACGAAATTTTCACAGAAAATATGCGATCTGAAATAAAAGGAGAAAATAAATCAATAGATAGGTAGAAATTCTTTATTGAGCATTTAAAAACAAAACATTTAACAGGCGGGCTTATTGCTTAAATTACATTCTCTTACAGCCAACTTACTTGCAAGCGAAAGAATTTAGGTGCCAGTAGAGTAAAATAAACATAAAACTTGAAAAAAAAAATGAATTCCCGCTTTTCACACAACTGTAATGTGTTCAGGTTTCATCTATGTATGTTTTCCGTTTCTTTATTCCACCATAACTTCTAAACGCTCGAACCGATTTAGAAGTGAGTGCTATTGTTAGCAGGGTTGGCTTGATTTTCCCCAACCCGAAAAAACCCACTGGGTTAAATTGGGTAAAACCCACATGAAAAAACCCGAGGGTTTTTGACGAATGTGGGTTTTTGAAAAAATACTTGTTTATAATAATTGAATCAATGAACGGATATAGCATTTATATTATATTTTATCAAAAAGAAAAAAAAGGATATATTTGTGACACACCCAGTCTGTTCCGTAATTTACTCCAGACCATTCCAAATGTTGAGAAGTCTTTCAATTGATGCAGAACTGGCCGGACAAGTGTAATGCCGACTACTTTAGGCATGATTTATAAGATAACTTATGGATAACTTATGGATAATATTGTTACGTGGATAGGCAGCAGAAGATGCAAAAACACGGTAAAACACTCAACTTGATTTATTACAAAACTATTACAATACTCTTCAAGCGACAAAGACCCTTATACACACTTCAATATACACTATTTAGTTCTAAAATCGTTTGCACTTCTTTTCAATACTTTCGCGCCGAAACAGCGCCACTAGTAGTTGTTAGTGTTAACTCTTATCCTGTTGTGAAAATAAAGGGGATCTCCCCGACAACTGACAATAACGATTTTCGGGCGAATTCCTTCATGGTAGTGTTACAACTTTATTCAGTAGTAAATAGATTTGGATTGGGAGAAAAAAATGCAGTAAAATGGTAATAAAATAAAATTAAATGTAAAATTAAAATATATTAATTTAAAATTCTCATTAACTTCGAAAAAACCCGAAATTCCCCAAAAAAGCCCGAAAATCCCCGAAAAAACCCGAAATAACCCAGTGGGCAGATATTTTTTGATAAAACCCGGGTTTTTGCCAACCCTGATTGTTAGAATTGTTATGTCATCCCGAGTGTCATAGGGTACCTTAACTATCAAAATATCAAGTAAGCAGTTGTCTAAATGTCCAATTATCAATAAATTGACATAAATATATCGTGATTAGTGTCAAATGGAAGGCCTAATTGAGTACATGAGAAAAAATAAAAATATAAAAATATATATCGCACCATAATGTTTTGTAGTAATTAATGGTAATATAGGTCAATTTGTATTACTTATGTATTATTTTCACACAAATGTATATGACTGTTTTTACCTAAATAAAAATAAAATTAAAAATGTAAGCTGTGCCTGCCAGTATTTATTGTTGTATGTTTCCAAAGAGTTTCTAACTCATTATCACTTTTTTTAACGCCTCTTATACATCAATAATTACAAGACAATACAATTGAGCATGAAGTTTTTCTTCATTAGTTTGCTTTATTTTAATATGCGTACCTTCAGTGTAATCTAAGTTTTGTGTAAAAATGGCAGAAACCCCATCAGGCTCAAGAAATTGCCCCCTTAATATGTTTACCGCTCGTTATTGTTATTGGCTGGAATACGCATTATATAGACGTGTTTACATCGTCGCTTATTCCGGGTAACCGATTGAGTAGCGGACATTAAAATTTATGAGGCGAATAAAAATCGAATCGACTTTGTATTGTACATAATTTAGCCATTTCTCATCCGTATCGCACTATTTTTCCACTTTTATTAAATTGGATGTGAATGATGCTCGCTTGTCCACGGCAACTTTCTTGGAAAACTAAAACTTCGCAGACCGCTATATCTTTTGGGATGACTTCACAAATCAAAATTTGACGGGTTTTCTAAAGATTAGACATGAATTTCTCGTATTATACAGTATAACCTGGCCGTATTATTAGACCCACCGTGCAGTTCATTGTATACTGATCTAACGAAAACGGTTCGTTACGAATACCTGATGATCATGAGCTCGGCTACGTGAAAAGGGGTATTGAAATATGACAAGCAAAACAACTATTACTATTACAAGAAAAATTTTAAGATAGATTTATTACAGAAAATACAATATTTATCCATACTTATTTCCGTCCGATTTTGTGCTAGGAATGGTAGGATACAACAGTCTTGAAACGCGTCGATATATTTCACTAATTATATTTGCATATAAACTAATTCAAGGGCCTATTTATTTGCCAGAGATACTATGTAAGTTTGAATTGTACGTACCGGTAAATTACACAGCGAGGAGATCGCATCTATTGTTTAATGTGCCGTACCACCGTACAAATATTTTTGTAGACAGGCCAGTGGGAAGGGTTATAGCTCTTCTTAATTCCTTACCCACAGAAATAGATATCTTTTGTATATCCCCTTGGCAGCTAAAAAGGCAACTCCCTGCTATCTCATGTTTATCATAATCTGTCTTTTATTTAGTTTTATATTTTTATGTTTTTTTTTCTTGTTCAATGTTAGCATTAATTTAGTTATGTAGTCATTTATTTTTAGACTTACACTCTAGCTTTAATATTCAAGGGCGAATTGGATTCATCTGTAATGCCCATGAATACTATTTGAAACTAATAAATAAATAAATTACGGCGATAGAACTCTTGAATTCATTGTTCCAAATTTAATCAATCACTTTTCTATAAAATTAGACAACTCAATCAGCAAATACTTACTAAAGAAAACATTGAAACTTATACTACTAACCAACCTAAATAATGACCTAATTAAAATAATTTAAATATTATGTAATATTAATACTATAACGGAGAAATTAAAAACTCTGTTAGTATAAATTAGCCTTAATGTGTAAAATCATTAGCATAACTATAACAAGTAAAAATTGTTACTATGTAGAATAATTATTAGGGTAAACTAAGCTAGTTAAGTTAGGTTATGTTGGGACATAAGTATAGATATCTAGTGTAAATCATATTATTAGTGTAATCATTTATTATTGTAAATGTAAAAAAAGTGAGTACACATAAAATCGAAGACTATCGCGGTTGTTTGACATTATAAATAGGATAGAAAACGAATTTACCGCGTGAAATTTGTAGGACCCGACGTTTCGGTGACGTTGCAGCCGCCGTTGTCTAGGGTAGACTAAAGAGCTGTCAGGGCAGCCGCCGTTGTCTAGGGTAGACTAAAGAGCTGTGACAGCTCTTTAGTCTACCCTAGACAACGGCGGCTGCAACGTCACCGAAACGTCGGGTCCTACAAATTTCACGCGGTAAATTCGTTTTCTATCCTATTTATAAGTGAGTACACATATTTAGTGTATACCAAGATAAATAGTATAGGTTAGGTTAGGTTAGGAAGTAGGTATATTAATTTAGTGGAAAATCATTTATTTACTGTAAATATTTATACGTGTTTATTCAGCCAGTTATTATAGGAAATATAGGTTAGTTTAGGTTAGGTTAGGAAGTCAATACATTTACTTAACGTAAAAAGTTATAATAGTTAATATAAGTAGGTGTAATAGGTAATAGATAATATAAGTCAGATATGAACACATTATTGTTAGTTACCCACTGAAAAGGCACTAGCCTTAGTGGGGAGCTGTGACATGTATCTTTTTTATCAATAAAGATTACTACCAAAAAAAAAAACTATAAAATAACCTTGAATTTTAAATCATATTTTCTTTCTAGCGTATGTGGTTATTCATTGAATTATATTAATATGTATATGAAATCGAAGACTATCGCGGTTGTTTCACATTATACATAGGATAAAACGAATTTTAGTGCAGTCACTTAAGCAAAAAAAAGAAGTCAACCTCGGAATGAGAGTTAATAAGCTGGAAACTCGCATACACATTCATTTTGACGTTATAAAAGATATCTCAAAAATGTCATAAAATCACGTGTCTGCGCCGTAAGTTATTCAAGGGTCACAGAAATCGGTTTTCGCGATTATCTAGGTTCCTATAGCTCCAATGATGTTAACATTTATTATAAAAATTGTATAGCATAAAGCATTGTATAGCGAATAGTTAGATGAAGGTCTAAAGTTTCGTGTGACTAGTCTTTTATTTAATAGTCTTCGATATCTAATATAGTTAAAAAATACTCAGAGAAAAATCTATAAAAACGGCTCAAAATTGACATAATGGTTTTTATATTCCGATTTATTATTATGATTATTTAAAATAATATATCCCAGTGTCAATTCACCTGTAAGTCATAAAGTTGTCGAATCCTCTAAAATGGTTGGATATATTTTAAAATGTAAGTCAAATCAAAACATACCATGTGATTTTTTGCCGAATTTTAGTAAAAAACGTAAACATAGAAAGGTTTTTAGTTTAATTGAACTATTTGACTTCGTTCTTGATAGCGTATTTGATAGCGTTTTTGATAGCGTTCTTGAACTATTTGACTACTATATTAACGAAAGATTTTGCATTTGATATACTCGTATTTCTTTAGCGATTATTATGGTTCTCACAGGAAAAGCATTTTTGAGCATTTTTATCAAATTTTGTCGATGGTTTTTATTCCACTACATTTCTTACTACACAGAACCATTGAATAATCCATAGTTCAGTTTTTTATATATAGTGTTAGATTGCTCAACTCTATAGGACGTGTTGGCAACCCTTCTGTGCCGGCGAAATGCAGGTGGCGCTGATAGCATTGATGGCGAAACTAATAGCAATTTATTTGGTCATCTATAATAACATTGAAAATGAATGTTTTTTTATAAAGGACTTATCTAAAAACCCAATAACTTAACCAATGATAATAATAACATTACAATCTTTATGTAAATAATAATTTCTTTTGGTGTTATTATGATTTTATTTTGTATACCGTACAGGCGTGTTTTGAGCACCATCTAAAGTGCGCCACTATACTGTTATACCACGAATACTGCCAATTTGAACTTAAGAGACGGTTTACAATTTTTGGAACTATGAGTTGCGTTTCCTAGTAAACTGGTGTGTCGAATAGTAGTATGGCATAGAGCAATCAAATACGCTATATAATCAATGATAGAACATATAGCGGTATAAATGTTTATTTATGTCATACATTTTGTATGTAGGGAGATAATTTTATAGCAAATTACCTTTGTCTGCTTTACTTACCTATGTCTGCTACCAATTACTAGTTTTATAGCATTATTGATCTTTGTTTTTTCTTTTTTTCAGCCCTCTCAATGCTCATAGGGCTGGTGATCTTTCCGGCCGGTTGGGACTCTGCATCAGTGAAGGGAATCTGTGGTCTGACCGCAAACCAATTCGTAATAGGTATACATATATATCAACTCTTTCTTAGAAAAATTATCTAAAACTGCGTTTTGCGCATCTCAAATTCTATGGCTTCGAAGGGGGAGTGAATGGGTGGCAAGGTGAACGCTCACATGTGGCAAGACAGCTGTCCTAAACCTACCACAGCCGGTTCGTAAGTCCGGAATCCACTGCTCACCCCCCAGAAGTGTAAAAAATTGTATTATGATGGGCCCGACTCCGGTCGGTGAATTCCATGGCAGCTCCGTTTGTATTTATTTATTATTTATTTATTATTAATCAAACCCAAAGTCAAGGATTATTTTTGGCCGCATGTTAAACGTTAAGACGTTTTTAGACTGGGGGGAAATAGGTGTAGGAAAGCGTTTTTACAGTGATTTTCATGTTTTTTTTAACGCATAAAGAATTCATATATACATATATTTATATACTCATTTTATACATATATTTAAGAATATTTTCTGTTTTTTTTTTTTCTTGAAAATTAACGGAGATATCAGCTGCCGCACATTGTAGTTCACCATCCGACTGAGCAGTTTGTGTACATCTTGGAGGTCGCAATTTTCTTCTGAAATCAATTGCACAAAGAATTTACTTTTTTATATATTTCTGTTCTATGCAATCCTCACTTCCCTTTAAAAAAAAATACAATTTTTTAGAGGGGTGTGAACTTAATACATGTTTTTTTTACCATTTTTTGTCCTTTTTTTTACAATAAAAAATACTTTAAACAAAGATATTGTTTAGGAAGAGTGTGTTTATATTATGAAACTAAATGCCAAATTTCAAAATGTTTAATTAAAGACTTTTTAAGCTGGAGTGTACACAAATTCGAAAAAAGTCGTTTCGAGAAAAACGAGTATGAAAAAAATAATCAGAAAATGTTTATGTAATGCAGTTATGAATCAATTTAAACAACTTACTGGTTAATCAGCAATCCCAGCACCATATTGCAATCCTTCTTCAGCTTCATACGATTTGTTTTCAGCTTGCAACTTTCTTCATACATTAAGCACTACCTGCTAGACCGCTCCGTATTACGAGCCATACCCTCCGACCCTTTAACGAGGGACACTCACTTAAACACTTGTAACTTTGTTTTGAAATTTTAATAGTATATTTTTGAATAGTTTTACAAGCGATTTATAAAAAAAAGTATTTTTCCTAGTCTCTACACCTATTCCCCCCCCTTAAATTTATCCTTACTAAAATTATAAATGCGGAAAGAGTGTATTTTTTGTCCTTTCTTCATGTTGAAAAGGACCAAATAATAAATACAAACAGAAATGCCATGGAATTCACCGACCGGAATCGGGCACATCATAATATTGTTATTACACTTCTGGAGGGTTGAACGGTGGACTCCGAACTAACGACCGGCAAAGGTAGGTTTAGGACAGCTGTCTTGCCATATGGGAGAATTCACATTACCACCCATTCACTCCCCATTTATAGCCATAGAATTTGAGAAGTGGAAATTGAAGTTTTAGGTATTTTTTCTAGGAAGGAGTTGATTATTTTTCTGAAGATACCAAGATATTTAAACAGATGAAACAGATTTGGCTGGCAGGCCATGAGGGCCAACTTCCACCACATGAAGGTGAACAGTAAAGCCGTTCCGGGTGATGGCATTTCCGAGATCATGGTATTTATTTAATTTGTACTCGTCGTCTTAATGTCTACTAGTAGTCTTTAGGCAGCTAATTTGCCTGGTGTGGTTGGGCCATTATGACCCATGTGTTCACAGGTCAGCTCCCATCCGGTAGCCTCTACGCAGAAGTGCGAGCCCGGGTAGGACTCTGTGCCTGCGGGCCAGTTCTCCTGGGAATCGTCCTTCGGGCACTCCTGAACGGTTTGCGCACCGTGCGACATCAACCAATTGACTGTGCATTCCGACTGATAACAGGGGGAGTCTGAAAACGGCTTTGTTTCCTATAGAGCGGGGGTGGTTGTTAACCTTACAGCAACCGCTCTTGAAACGACCAATCGGCTACCCGATACCGGGTAGCCGATACAGTCGGCCAAAGGACGCCGTGTTCTGTGGTCCCGTGTTCGTGGTCTCTTACGGGCGAGTGGCTTTTCTAGACAGTAAACTGTTTCTTCCCGTAGTCTTCTATCCTCACCTCACGGGATACAGAACAATTAAATATCGTTAAAGCTTCCTGAGGTGATGGGTTCTCTCTCTGCAGTTGACACCTCCATGTGTACTCATGGTCCTTTGGGATAGTTGATTCCCATGGAACAGTTAATTCTACAATAATACAAGTTATATCTGTTAATTGTGCAGTTTAATCTGGACAGAGGGCTATGCATATGTCTTTCAGAACATTGATACTGCCTAGAGACGGAATCGACCTTCAGAACCAAACTCTCAATTATTGAGAAAGATTTTTTGCCTTTATGACAAACTGTTTTAGGGGTTTGGAGGGTACCGTCAGATATGAAATATGAAACGAAGTGATTTTTACAATTAAACGGAGGTAGCAGAAGGAACGAAGAGTAACATAGGCTACTGAAGGTAGGGGGAGGAGGTAGGGGGTGAAGGCAAGGGGGGGGGGAGCGAACATTCTGCTAATAGTAGCAGTAGACATAGGTCTATATTTTAAATTGTTTAATCTTTGTTTCTCAGGGCGCTGTAGCATCCGATGGGCTTACCTACTAGCGGTCATATCCTGTCTGGATGCCATAATTCTGTCAACCCTGGCATTCATCCTTGCCACAAGACACGTCAAACTTCAAGCTGACACTGGGTACCCAGGACCCAATTCCTTATTTAAAGGTAACTTTATGAAATCTGTTAAAATTGTAAAGAATTACAACTGTGCATAAAATAGCAACAAGGTAATAGCTGATAATAGGACCGTAGCAGTTTTATCGGGGTTTCCTGATGACTAAGTCTGTAATGTCACAGTATACCAAACAGTAGGTTTACTCTCGAGCTATAGGGCATTGCGGATAGAGAGTGCGATGAATGTGGGCAGAGGGGTATGTCTTGACGAATGCCTTTGGTTAGCGTTACGCGCAGGTAAAGGCTGGCGAATTTTTCGATCTTTTGCATATCTGCGTGGGCCGAGTAGCGGATATCTGGCGGCTATCACGAGCCCTTACGACTCGTGTTGTATTTGCTTCGATTTCAGTTTTTTCTAGGAGAAGCTACTGTCTGGTGTACTGTGGTAATGTTGACTTCTATAAATTAAACCGATAAAATAAAATAAATAAAAACCATTTTAATATCAATATAAGAATAGAGCAAAATAGCGCCATTTGTTAAGTTACATAATATCGAGTATTTACAGCGGAAAACATGCAAACCTAAAGCTGTCAAGATGAATTATACCTAAATAATTAGAGAGTCGAGAAAACCTTATTCCTCAAGCGGCCGGTGTAAATCTTGGCAGTCACCTGTCATTTCTGAGTTGAAGGTCAAAAATATAGCACTTCAGAAAAACGATCATAAGAAAGAAACTACTTGATGGATCATGAAAAAAATAATTGTAGAATGATCGTATTGAAATTTGAAATATAAAACATTGAAACCTCATTTTGTAAAACAATTAGATAATTTAGAATAATTATTAAAAAGTTGGAGAACTGAAAAAAACTCACTTATTCAGCGATATCGACTTTTTATCTCAAAATACGAAACCCTATCTAGAAATTGTAAACACACTTATGTACGTTATTACATGCTTTACCAAATCTATTAGTTCGTTTGATTTATTTTCATACATATATCCGAAGAGAAGCTACATAATATTCGAAGTGAAGCACAGATCCGAGCAATGGCAGCACTCGACTAAGTTCCCCCAGAATACAAACAATTATATTAGGGATTCTAGACTGCGACAAGCACGACTGAATAATCGTACAATACAGAATTTATCCGTCTTTCTCACACATATCTAACAAGGGGTGGTTGCACTGTAATTTTGGTGTAAATTCAGTTCGTTGAGAGCACGGTTTGTCGCGCCGCGCTCGTACCCGTTTTGGGACATTACTGAGCATTGACTACAATACATCGTACCCGATTCGGGACGTTACTGTCTTGAGGGGTTAAGTGTGAAATGCCACTTATCAATTTAATGACAAAGAATTTTCCTTGTTGCCATTTAATTAATTAAATATTTTTAAGACACTTTCAATAATGTTTTCGATAGGAGACAAGAAACAAAGGCAAAATTAGTGGAATTATCAATGCTGAATATCTTCCTATCAATGCTGAATAATACAAATCGATACAAATTTAAAGTTGTTAAATTAGTCACTAATAACAAATGTAACAGAATAGATAAAGAAGACATTCATGGAAACATATACCTTGCTTAACCCATTGACACACAAAGTCCTCGAAACGCCAGTCAACTATATTATGGTATTCATCTCCAGTTTAATTTCATAATTTGAAAAATAGGAAAGTAAATGCAGTAGGAACAGTTCATTGGACGAGGAAAAATACGCCACTAACATAAAGAATAAACACAAAAAACAAAAGCAATTGAAAGTAGGTGATGCCCAAATTTTGTTTAGCCGTGACATAGCTGCAATAAGATATAGCGACCATAGGATAGGTATTGCAGAAAGAGGCGAGGAAGGGCACCTGGAGGAGCATGCCCTTTACTACAGGCTGTACATTGGGCACATTTCCCTAGACAAATTCCTCCAAATCCTGTCAAACAAAACCCGTCCAAAGTTTGTAAAATGTGTTCATTACTAAAAAAGAAAAGTGAATCACGATGGGAATGTGAGAAATGCTTAGTGGCTCTTCACATAAAAGTTGTGGCATAAAAGTTAGTGGCTCTCCACATAAAAGTTATAAAAGTTGTAATAATTAAATAGTGTTTTTAATTAACAAATTATGTCATATTATTAGTGGTGGAACGGGATAATCGAGGTTATGTGGACCGAGGGTACCTTGGATAAATGAAAACTCCCATCATTTAGTTTTTGTGTTTTATTTCCTATTGTGATCATTAGTTAGTGATTATCTTATATATAAAAATGAATCGCCGTGCGTTAGTCTCGCAGGATCTCGGAAATGACTAGACTGATTTGAATACTTTTTTTTAAATTTTGTTTGCCTTAATTCAGGGGTGGTTTACAAAAAATAATATTTAGGAAAAACTCAAACAAACAACTGAAAATCGAAAAAATAGAAATTGGTCATTTTGGGAACATTGTCCACTATGTTCTACATCGCGGCGATCGTATTGTTTGACAGCTGCGCCATCAAACTGAAACTGTTATTCATTCCGTATTCAAAAAGTCGAAGTCAAAAGTCGAAAAAGTAAAAAAAGGCAAAGGAGACAAAAAAGACAAAAAAGTCGAAAAATTCGGAAAAGTCAAAAAATGCAAAAGTCAAAAAAGTAAAAAAAAAGTAAAAAAAACGAAAAAGTAAAAAAATGGGAAAAGCCAAAAAAGTTAAAAAAGGAAAATTTTGAAAAAGTCGGGAAAGTCAAAAAAGACGGAAAAGTCGGAAAAGTAAACTAAGTAAAAAAAATCAAAAAGGTAATAAAAAACAAAAATTCGAAAAAGTCAAAAAAGGCGAAAAAGTCGAAAAAATCGAAAGTCAAAAAAGTCCGAAGTCAAAAAATGGGATAAAGTCGGGAAAGTCAATTAAGTCAAAAAAGTCGAAGAAGGCAAAAAAGTCAATAAAATCAAAAAAGTAAAAAAAGTCAAAAAAGTAAAAAATAGCAAAAAAAAGTCAAAAAATGGGAAAAAGCCAAAAAAGTAAAAAGGATAATTTTGAAAAAGTCGGGATTGTCAAAAAGTCAAAAAATGCAAAAAAAGGCGAAAAAGTCGGGAAAGTAAATAAGTCGAAAAAGTCAAAAAAATCGAGTCAAAAAAGTCGGAAGTCAAAAAATGGGATAAAGTCGGGAAAGTCAATTAAGTCAAAAAAGTCGAAGAAGGCAAAAAAGTCAATAAAATCAAAAAAGTCAAAAAAGTCAAAAAAGTAAAAAATAACAAAAAAAGTCAAAAAATGGGAAAAAGCCAAAAAAGTAAGAAAAGTTTGAAAAAGTCGGGAAAGTCAGTCAAAAAATGCAAAAAAAGTCAAAAACGTCAAAAAAGACGGAAAAGTCGAAAAATGCGAAAAAATCGGAAGTCAAAAAAGTCGGAAGTCAAAAAATGAGATAAGGTCGGGAAAGTCAATTAAGTCAAAAAAGTCGAAGAAGGCAAACAAGTCAAAAAAGTCAATAAAATCGAAAAAGTCAAAAAATTCGTAAAAGTAAAAAAAGGCGAAAAAGTCGGGAAAGTCTAATAAGTCGAAAAAGTCCAAAAGTCGGAAAAGTCAAAAAGTCAAAAATTTAAAAAAAAAAAACAAAAAGTCAAAAGACGGAAAAATCAAAAAGGTAAAAAAAATAAAAAAGTCGAAAAAGTCAAATAATGGGAAAAAGTAAAAAAAGTCGGAAAAGTAAAAAAAAGGCGAAAAAGTCGAAAAAGTTGGGAAAGCCAAAAAAGTCAAAAAGTCGAAAAATGCGAAAAAATAAAAAAAGTCGCAAAAGTCGAAAAAGTCAAAAAAGTAAAAAAATGGAAAAAGTCGAAAAAGACAGAACAGTCGGAAAAGTAAAAATAGCTGAAAAAGTCAAAAAGTCTGAAAAGTCTGAAACTCTTCCAGTTATTCCACGTTCAACTGTAGCTGGCGAACTAAACGCGTGTTTAAAGTCATCAAATTTGTGGCGACATGTGAAGACAGTCCGATTGACGACTAACATGCGAAAGTTTTTGCAACAAAATCGAAATGCAGATGTATTTTTGTAGCAATTGTTGTACATTGGTAAAGGGAAAGTCGCAGTTGACATCTCGACCGGATTCATCACATTGTCCACTGATTTCTGTCAGTTGACCGAATCGAAGGAGGAACTCTATTGGCGTGTTTTTCCGAACGTAGCGCAAAAATTTAAATACCATAATTAGCTGACCGAACGAGCCAATTAGCGGTGAAAAACAAATATGTCGATGACCTCAATGCGACCATTCAAAGTGTAATTCAGGGACAGTTGTTTGCCTTCAAATCGATAGATACAATTATCAACCAGAATGAGTTAGTCAACTATCCCACAGGATTTTTGAATTCGCTGGGATTACCTGGATTCCCACCTCATATTTGCAATAGAAATTAGGCTCAGTCATCATCATGCTGCGTAACATCAATCAACCTCGACAATCAACATCAATCAACGGATTTGCCATTCGATTTCAAACGGCTGAAATTCCCTGTGCGTCTGGCCTTCGCGATGACAAATCACGCGTGTTGGAAGTTTGCGGAATTAACTTGGAATTTCCATATTTCGCTCATAGACAACTGTATGTCCCGTGTTCGCCAAACAATCGGTCGGAAAGCCATCATTTTTGTTTATTTACGCGCCGGAAAACAAAACGAAGAACATAGTTTACCAGAATGTTTTGTGTTGAATGTGAACTGCATTTGTATTTCATCATGTAAATTAAATACATTAAATTTATTTTAATTACAAACGACTTTCATTTAATCACCAAACAAAACTCAAACCGTATATGATTCGGCTATATTATAGATTTCAATTAATTGGATTTGGAAGGTTGATTAGGATTAATAAACGCTTATGAAGAGTTACAACCAATTCAATTTTAGGTGGTACGAAGTTCTCCGGGTCATCTAGTTAGTTATAATTTGTAATGGTGACGGGAATATATATATATGTTTCTTTTCCTTTTTAATTTTTATTCAAATTGCCGAATATATGTGATCTAAAAATTAGAGAGCTAGCTGCCCTGGAACAAGTCCTGGCACTTAGTTGGGCAGCAGCAGTACTTAAATGCTAATGCTCATATCGGCCGTGTTCAATTTTAATTTTAATTTTAATTATATATATATTTTTATTGATATGATTATTAGTGATACTTATGCACTGTAAATAAATTGTTAAATTAAATAAATAAATAAATAAATAAATAAATAAGCGACACAAATAATATTTGAAGTCTGCCAAATTTGAGGAAAAACATAATTTTTGGAAAAATACCATTTTAAAACCACGGAAAATACTACAAATATTCTATGAATTGGCGCATGGGGAGAGGTTGGGTTGGAACGGAAGGGGGGGGGGGGGGTTGGGGGTCTTTCTACTTGCCTGGAAAGTCTTGGGGTGACACAAACGATTTTTTAAAAGATGTTTATGTTTTTGTAAACAAACAAAGCTATTCACATACATGGAAGTGGAAAAATTTCAAGTGTGCGTAACAATCTCACGCAGGCAGATGCGCAATGAACTTCCCGCTTTTAAAGAATATATAAACCAGCTAGCGATTTGCAGCGTTGGTCCACATCCCTACTGCTGATATTATGAGAGGGTGTACCTAGGCGTAATAACATTTTAAAAGAGTACTATGGAGTACACAGCACAGTATACCGAGTTAGAACAGTAGGTTTCGCGAGTGGCAAGGTGTTGCGGAATAGGGTGCGATGGAGGTGAGCAGAGGGATGCATTACGCCTGTAGTTAGCGTCACCTGCGGGTGCGGGTTGTCGAATTTCTCAAACGTTTGAATATCTGCATCGGTGGAGCGGCGGCCATATGCGAATTTCATTCAACGGCAGCACAATTTGTGGTTGTAAGAGATTTTACTGTCTATACTGTGGCGTAGATGCCAGTCGCCATAATGCGCCAGCATGCACTACCTAGGTTTTTTATTTGTTTGTGGGGCTTTTCTAAGGTCTTTATGAGCCTTGTAACACTGCGACCATTGCTGATCTATTGTGTTCGCACCTACTATAGTTCTGCGCTAAGCCTCGTGTCATTTAAGAACCGCAACAGGCTTTTGGCTCCAGATTATTTTACCTCCTCAGGTTGAAGGTAATGACCACCCAAGTAGGTGTATCTTTTATGCATCAGCGGGCCACACTCGCACATGAGGTGCAGGGGAGTTTCCTCTGCCCCTTGGCAGAAACTGCACATTTTCATATCCCGGAGTATGAGGTTGTACTTATGTTTGTTCAGGACTACCTAGGTTATCACAATGCTTGTCGGTTTGAATTATGAAGATCTGTCTCTGTACATTTCGTCTTTGGTCTCGTGCGCCGTTCCTAATTATTGTGTTTAATTATGTTTCAGGAGAGGTGAATAACGCATACCTGACTGACGCCGTCTCCATGTCCGGTTCGAGAAAATCACTCTCGCTTCAACCCGTCCTCATAATGCATCCGCACGTACAAGGGCAAGCCGTTGACGTAGATAATTATTCACAATTCTCCACCAGAACGGGCCGCTCTAAGCATTCCATCTATAATAGACCAGAATACTCCAACAGTATACACAACTACCAGCTATAAATATTTATAATTGCTACTGGGAGGGATTTTCTTCTTATTTTTGGGGCCCAATGGGGTTTCTGCCGTTTCCTATAAAAACTTACGCATTCTAAAAATGCGCATTCTAAATTTCGAAAAAAAAAAAATTTGCAAACTGATGAATGGCTTCGTAATTAATAATAGTCTTTATGTTGAATAAAACTATTGTATTCACAATTAACAAAAACTGTTAATTTCACTGTGAAAACTGTTAATTTCACAGAGTCAAAGGGGTATTCAAAGTATAGTTTACAAAAATTATTCATTGAAGTCAAACAATATTAAATCCTTGAAGGTGTATACATTTGAAGGGTTAGGGGGAAAATGATCAAGGTCTAAATTCAACAATTTTTAGGAATTCTATTTTAAAAATTGACAAACATAAAATATGGCTTTTTAGCCAGGGCTTGTTTGAGTGAGAAAAAAAAATGAATTTTGTTTGTAAACCAAATATAGTTGAGTTTCTGAAAAGAAAATATTTTACTTAAATTTTTTGCTCCGGAAACAAAGTGTCTCATCTTAAAAAACAAAATTGACATTGATCGTTTTTGGTTTCAACCCATTTGTTTTTGATTATTTTGTTTCTTTATAATGTTGGGAAGTCTTGAACTACAGGGGACCAAAATGCTAAATGTTTTAATGTACTTGCAACTCAAAATAACAGAAACCGCATTGAACACCATAAATTGACCCCTTAACACAGTGAACCCTGTATCGCCCACAGGGCGGCGGCGGCGATGGTTGCAGAGGACTTTGCAGCCCATAGATTTTTTAACGACTGCATCAGTCTTTTTACATGTGAATATTTAATAAAATCTTAACATTTCAAATCATGATACAAGTTATCATAATATAAAAAATAAAAAAACAAATACAAACAAATAGTCATTTAGTACTACGGGGTTCACCGTGTTAAGAGTAGCGATTCAACCCAAATTAAGCTAAGTCTAACCCCGGAATCTATTTGAGTGTTTAACAAGATTATTATTATGAGAAAAGGATATTTACTACATTTTATTCATTTAACTTTTTGAATAGCAATGCATCTAGGTATACACTTGTTCTAAGGCTGTCCTAAAGCTCTTGCTTGTACAATAATTATGCAACATGTAAATATGTACATTGTCAACAATACCTGGGAATATATATTTGTTGACTATATTTATTAAAAACCAATTCAATAAAACCCAGTTAATTAAATAAACACAATAAATAAATTTACAGTTTTTCTGCAATTCCATTATTTTGGCAAAAGTAATCAGTCTACCTTTTACGAATAAAGTTTATTTTAAATATATCCATAAAATCATCTTGAACGGAATAAAAAATTAGAAATTGAACTCTTTCATTTAGATTTTAATATCAGTAATTTCATCATATTTGTAAAAGAATGAATATTAAGAAAACTTTTATATAAAATTGATTTTGACAAAAAAAAAGTCATTGGAGACATTTCATATTTAGAAGTAAAAATGATACTAGCCTAATTTTTTAATCTATACCAATAGATTTCAGAGAAATCGTAGAAGGATGATTGTATGGGGACGCAATCGACTTGTCATTCCCAAACAGTGTAAATAGAAATAAAATTCTTTATCCTATTCCACGAACATTTGTATACCGCCAATAGTCACACCAGGCAAAAGGAATCAATTTCTCATAATTATGATCATGTCACTCTTCTTAAAATAAACACAGAAGAGTTGCAGTTTGGGTCCAGTTTAGGTAAGCTATAAGTTTTAACATCTCTGGAATGTAACCCTTCTGTGTTCAACCCACAGACATACTAGAATAGACCGCGGGAGTACAAAGTTGGACTGTGAGTGAATGCGATAGTGGAATAGAAAGAGATAGCATATGGGCCCCCTCTATACTTGTCTAGACGCGCATGTACGGTTATATGAGACATGGCATCGAAGCGTTACTCAGTATATATTTATGTGTATCCCGCATATGCGCGATTAAACAAAGATAGAGGGGGCCCATATGCAGCTTTCTCTTTCTATTCCTCTATAGATTTCTCAGGCTGGTCGCATGGTCTATTCTAGTATGGCTATCTTCAACCTTGTCAAAAACGTTTTCACAATCAGACAACTCTTCTACCTGCATATATTATTATACATATAGAACAGAGTCTATAACGTTGTGTTCAATTCTGCTAGAAGTCAAGTCATACAAATAATTTTATCAACTTTTTTAGTGACTAACTGATCAAGTAGATACTTACTTATACCATAGCGACTGTACTTTTGAACTGAGATGCAAAATATTCCGTCCATATTATAATTAAGGTTTACTATAGTAATTCGCTGAATCAACGAATTTTCCGAGAGCCGGCCTTAGAATCTCTTTTATTATTGTTACTTTGTAGACTATATCTATTTATGATTATTATGTAGATGTAAAATTAGATTTAAAACCGTCTTCCTTAAGTGAGAAGGAAACTCATGTGCCTTTATAACGACAACGATCTTATTATACATTTTTTAAAGAATTTAAGTTTAAAAATAATAAATGCTTCAATAAAGTACTTATGATAAATCGAATTGTTGTTTTGAATGATTATTTCCAGAACCCTGGATGCTGAATAGAGCTTTTCTGGTCCCTAGATTTTTGCGGAAGCCGAATTGCGCATCAGTGACCTGTTTTTCTATTTTATTATAGATTCTAGTGTATAATTCGCAGGAAGAGTTTCAGGGCGATGAGTCAATGGTATTTGGTGCATCTTTTGGCTTTTTTTTTTCGGGATCATTACGAAAGCTAACTTCAACCAGTTAGTAGGAATATTGCCGGACATTTGAGGGCCACTCTGTATATTATTTATGTATATATTTTACACTATACATCGTGAATATTTTACACTATACAAAGTCAATAATGTGACCATCGGGCAATACCATAACCTTTACAGAAAAGTGGGGAAAGGGGGAGAAGAAGGGGGGGGGGGGAGGGGTCTCTCACTGTCTCTAGTGCCACACAGAATCAAAGATCCCAGAACCATTTTACATTCTAATGAAATTTCTATATTCAAACTAGACTCTCAGTCTCTAAATGAATAATCTTCAATACTAATTATTCCACTTTGAATCATGTCATTGCAGTTGCAATCTTGTCATAATAAGGCTGACAATATTGTCAGTCGTCAGTTTACTCAGGTCTTCCAGATGAAATGAAAGATTAAAAGATTAGATCAATTTTTTATTGATTCATAATATCAATACAGGACGACATATAAAAAGTCTAATACTGTGCTTAAAAAGAATATTTTCTATCGTACCTAGAAAGAAATTTATAAAATAAAGATATATTATCTAACAAAATCAAAACAGTCTGTACAAAAATAATGTGTGGGTGGGGTGGATTGAGAACAAGGCCCATTCCTCTCCTAGAAATACAATTAGTGTACAATAACCATAGAGATAGGATGGACCTTGCGCTTACAATATATGAGACCAAATCACTGGGATCCCGTACCACATCTTCCAAGCATTAACAATTGGAATCATCATGAACAGGTGAGTTTGAAAGAACAAGGGAAACAATTATATGTTCAGACAATTGGCCAGTTTGCAAGCAAGGAAGAAACGAAGAGTAACCACAAAAAATACCGCTTAACATTATACAGTACAGTTACACCCGAATGTATAGTTGACGTGTAAGCATCGACTCGTGCTTAAGTAAAGTTCGAGTACCTGTTTTCATTCTATAGTCGAGCCAGCAATGCTTCAGTCAAGTATCCCATGGACGATGCTTGAGTAACGCTTGGAAATGTCAATCAAAATGAGTCACTCCTGTCATACATGTATGGTGTTTTTACATATTTTCTCGTTTCGAGGCTAGAGGAGTAGAAAGAAGTTTTTGAAACCCACACCTGAGTTTTTTTTTGTTTTTAAGTCGTAATTGTTTTTTTTAGCTTGTTTCTTTTTATTTTTCCAAATTCAGTTTTCTGCGTTTCATCTCTAAAAATGTGGTGGTACCCAATAAAGTTTTCCTGTTTCTTTTATAAATTCCCGTTATAAATAACTAGCGCCCAACGTTTAAAGGTTTTGGTTCTGCCCGCTTGCACAAGAAGCACGTCTGTCACTCCTGCCATCTTGCAGACGGAAGGAAGTGATATATGCCAGCGTAGCCAACCAACGATTGTTTCTAATCTATGATGGGATAAATTGTAGACTTTGTGCCAAAGTCATAATAAAAGTTTAATTTTATGCTGTGTTTTATTCGTTAATTAGTTTATTTATTACTTGGGATTTATTAGGATTTATTTATTTTTTATCTATTTTATTTCTATTATGTCAACACTAATGTTATTGACACCTGACTGACAGCTGCCAAAGAAGATGATTGTGGATGAACCCAAACCCAAATGGGTTCATCCACCGAGCGAGATCATCAATTTTATCTATGAAATTAATATTTAGGTGAAATCAGTCCTTGGCTACTTGCCCGGAAAGTCTTTGGGGTGACAATCGTTTTTTTTACTTGCATTTGCCATGTACACCTACTTAAAATTACAATATGTTTTTTTAAAAATGAAATACTGTTTTTTGCACATTTGGGAATACATAGAATAGTATAGCAATACCTCAATGATATACATTCTTTTTAATTATTCTCATCAATCAATTAACTTCTAAATACTGTATAGTAAAATTTTATACAATTTGAAAATAAAATTTAAACGTTTCTTTTTAGGTTTTTAGTTATAAAATTGCTGTAAAATGCAAATTCGTTAATTTCCAAAAAAATGATAATTTCCAAAAAAAATCCTTTCATGAAGCCTGCACCATAAGTGCAGCCTAGGCTAGATGCCCTAAATACCGCACGGCCGTAGTCGCCTCATTATTCACGGGAAATTCATTGGCAAGTGGTACAGAATGACTATGGAAAAATTATTCCAAACTGCTGCCTGCACAGTAACAACCCGTTCACACTTACGGTTTCTACGAATATGTTTAGGACTAATAGGTCGTAGACTTCCACAACAAGTTACTGAAATCAGTCAGAATGGCACTGGCAGTACAACCATGAACGATGTGGACTTGAAGAAGTCTCTCTTGCGGGGAGATTACAACAGCAACAGTATGGCTCATGCTATTGGCCTTTAATGCCAGAATTATCAACAATTGGGGACTTTTTCATTCCGCCTCCAATGCATTGGAAGGTAATGCTCTATGACTGGACGCCAGAGATGCTGAAATTTTATTTGAATGCCTTTCAGCATACATTTCCAGACCCCAGTAAGCTCGCTTGTTGGGGCTATGCCGAGGATAGTTCATGTCCCCTTTGTAGCAATACCCTTTGCACAGCTAGACATATTCTAGCTGGCTGCAAGGTGGCCTTAGATCAAAGACGGTACACTTACCGCCACGACCAAGTCCTTGCTGTTATTTGCGAGGTAATTAGCCTCTCGTAAGCAAACCTTCCTCAATAATCAAGAAAGCTTCAGATTGGGTTCTGGATGTCCATTCTGTTTCTAAGCAGTATAAATTCGCTGAAAGTCTTGGATACGCAGCCGTCCGTCCAGAAATAACTTTACTCTCTATCTCGGAAGGTGGCCCTTATTGTAGAATTAACTGTTCTATAGGAATCAAATATCCCAAAAGACCACGAGTACAAATTAAATAAATACCATGATCTTGCAAATGCCGTCACCCGGAATGGCTTAACTGTTCACCTTCACGCGGTGGAAGTTGGCACTCGAGGCCTGCCAGCTAAATCTCTGTTTCACCACTTTAAAGATCTTGGTCTTACCAGAAAAACAATCAACTCTTTCCTTGAAAAAATATCTAAAACTGCGATTTCCGCATCTTCAAATTCTATGGTTTCGAAGGGGGAGAGAATGGGTGGTAAGGTGAACGCTCACATGTGGCAAGACAGCTGTCCTAAACCTACCACAGCCGGTTCGTAAGTCCGGAATCCACTGCTCACCCCCCAGAAGTGTAAAAAAAAAAAAAAATAGTATTATGATGGGCCCGACTCTGGTCGGTGAATTCCATGGCAGCTCCGTTTGTATTTTATTTTATTTTTTATTTATTATACGGTTTGCTAATCAGTTTTTTTGAAGATTTCGTAAAATAAGGATGTCAACAACGACATTACGACAACGGTACTTTCTACTGGCATAGCCGTAGATTACGAAAAAAAATACAAAAGATTCTGAGTGCATCCAATTGTATTGCGGCGTTTAAACATGAGCCACTTTTGGACACTCATGTTTGAACTAGAAGTAGTGTTTGAATGAAATACTACAATTATTTTTGCATATCAATATTGTCGTTTAACAAACTTCTAAGAAGATTCGAAGATTTGAAAAAATAAGATTCGTTAATGAAAGAAAGTAAAAGAGAAATTACGCCGCCGTACGAAAAAATGTACACTCGCATCATGTTTGTATATGCCAGTGTAAACCGCACAAGAAAAACGTTTCGGTAAACCACAATGTGGGAACGGGCTGTAGGGAAGGCCTAAAATAACTGAGATAATTGATAATCTAAAATAGCCAACCCTACTCTATGAGTACCTGATAAGGAATGACGTCAATAGAAGTGTTTACTTGAGTATGGCTATCAGCTCTGGAGACATGATTGAAACCTAGACGATGACAGTTGTTCGGCCCTACTTCAAATGTTCACCCTTAGTGTTAACACTCGCATGCGAGAACAATCATAGATACTTGTGATGTCGGATTTTTCATTTAACCCTTGGAGTAAATGGGTATTTTCATGGATGCATCTGTCTCTTTTGCAGGATTTTCGGCAACATCGACCTTAAAGTACTATAACTACTAAACTACTACACCAATCATAAAAAGAACAACTGCACAATGATTGCATTGAAATTTCGAATATAGAATATTGAAATATCATTTTGTAAAACAATTAGATAATTATGAATAAATATGAGAACGTCAAAGAAGTGAAAAAAACGCGCGACCAGATTTGGTTCTCATACTCAACGGGTTAATCCCCAAAAAGAACTTTTTTGTGAACCTTGCGGTGAAGGACTGGAATCGACTGCCACAAGTAGTGTAAAAATGGCTGTTTTTCTATTAATTAATAATAATAATCAAAAGACTGAAATTAGAGGCTACTTCATATCCACCCACACCCTAAAATAATTAACAAATAAACTTGAATAAATAAACTTGATATTCAAGTGGGGCTGCGGCGGTCGCCATTTATTAATCGACCCATTAAATGATTGCCCAGTTTTTCATCTATCCTCTCGAGAATCTCATTGCGGCGCTCCTCAGCAGCCAATCGTCGCTCCTCCAGTTTTAAGCGTTTCTCCTTAATGCGGAGTTTGGCCTCTTCTATTTCCAACCGTCTCTGCTCTTGGCGTATTAAGTTTTCCACTGTTTCGTCTGCAAAATAAGAAGAACATAATCAAACCCCCAATAAACAATTTGTGCGGGATGGCTCTAAAGGCAAAAGACATTATTCCACACCAAAACCTTTCTCAATAATGGAGAAAGCTTCAGACTGGAGGTTGATGCGGTATCTAAGCAGTATCATTTCAATGAAAGTCCATATGCAGAGTTCTCCATCTAAACATTACTCTACTACCTATCTTGGAAGATGGCCTTTACTGTAAAATTAACCCCTCGCGTACCAGACGGCCCGAAACGTCCAGAATTGATATTTACCGTCGAACCCCAGACGGCCCGAAATGGCCAGGCGAGGCCGACCGCTAATTATGTTAGTACAACTTTGACTAATAATTATGAATAATCTTTATTGCTTTACATAACGACGTTACAAATATCTAATAGCAAATTTCAATAGGAACATAAAACAGGTCTTTTTTAGACGATCGGTGTGACAGTTTCGGAGTAATCGTTTTTTTTCTGAAACGCCATCTTTTTTTTGAGACTCGCGAATTTCTTACGGGCCGTAAGGAACACATTAAAATTCAAACCGCGGGCCGCGAGGGGTTAACTGTTCCATAGGAATCAAATATACATGATTTTGTGAATGCTGTCACCCAGAATGGGAATACTGTCACCCGGGAGCTAATGGGCCCAGTGCAGTTGGGCCATTATGACCCATGTGTTAGGGTCGGTCTGACTCACAGGTCAGTACCCATCCGGTAGCCTCCATGCAGAAGTGCAAGCATGCGTAGGACTCTATGCCTGCGGGCCGGTTCCCCTGGAAATCGTCCTTCGGGCGCTCCTGGACAGTTTGCCCATAATGAGGCATCAGTCAATCGACTGTGCATTCTGACAGATAAACGGGGGGTCTGCAAATGGCGTTGTTTTCTGTAGAGCGGGAATGGTTGTTAACCTTATGGAAACCGCTCTTGAAACGACTAAACGGCTACCCGATCCCAGGTGAACAACCGGGCAAAGGCCGCCGAGGTCCGCGATAGATTCGGTAGATACCGAATCACCGCTACGTAAGGGAGAGGACCGTGTATACGACGCGGGCGGAGAAATCTGTCCGAAACTGGTTTTAAGGGCGCGAGGCCGCCCGCTGGGTGTATCCCCGATGTCTCGCGGTACGGCGCTGGCTTCTTAACCCGTTGAGTATAAGTCAACCAAATCTGGTCGCGAAAAAATTATCCGTTGAGTACGAGTCGACCAAATCTGGTCGCGCGTTTTTTTCACTTCTTTGACGTTCTCATATTTATTCATAATTATCTAATTGTTTTACAAAATGATATTTCAATATTCTATATTCGAAATTTCAATGCAATCATTGTGCAGTTGTTCTTTTTATGATTGGTGTAGTAGTTTCGTAGTTATAGTACTTTAAGTCGATGTCGCCGAAAATCCTGCAAAAGAGACAGATGCATTCATGAAAATACCCATTTACTCCAAAGGTTAAGGCGAGTGGCGTAACTGGACAATGGACTGTTTCGTCCCATAGTTTTCTACGCTCACCTCACGGGAGACAGAACGATCATTATCGTTAAAACTTCCTGAGGTGACGGGTTCGCCCGTTGTAGTTGACACATCTAACTGTCATCCGGAACGACTTCACTGTTCGCATTCAAGCGGTGGAAGTTGGCACTCGAGGCTTGCCAGTCAAATCTCTGTTTCACCTCTTCATAAATCTTGGTCTCTACAAAAATAACCAATTCCTATGTAGTAAAAATATCTGAAATATCTAAAACTGCGTTTTACGCATCTCAATCAAATTTTCAAGAGGAGGAGGAGAACAATGACTTCGAAAAGGAGTAAATAAAGTTTAGTTATTGCTCTTCAAAAACTAATAAATATATTCCAGCTTTATCAACGTTTTGTTACTAATTTATAAAAAAATAAGCCATTGCCCGCGGCATGCGGTAGATCAAATTACGTACCCTTGCTGTTAAGAGTAAAATAGCGTAAATACTCACTTTCGTTTAAGTCGTCGTCGGAGTTACCATCGTCATTTCTGATAGAGCCACCGTCGTTATTGTCATCGAGGTTTTCGTCGAAGAATTTAGCGTTTACGCTGGCTATCAGCGGGTCGTCCACCTGGACAGATTCTAAAAACAGAAAAAGAAACACTTGCAGTCAGTGCCGGATCAAGCTTTTGACAAATTGAGGAGAATTATTTTAAAATGCATCGTGCATCCGATTTTTGATATTATGATATTTTTCTAAAGTAACTACCTAAAGTAATCGCCTTACAGTAATTATTTTACATTTGTAATTATTTTAAATTTTTGTAAATAGGTAATTAATAATTGCAAATCTATTAGTCTGACGTCTTTCGCTGGGCAATTGCCCTTTAGCGGGGCTTCACTTAAGCCCATCGACCCGGCTTTCTGAGTGTGGCGTTGCAGGGCTGCGCGGCCTGCGGCAGGTGTCTCGTGGGAATCTCACTCGTCATGCCGCCTCGCGCTGCCGCCGCACGCAGTCGGTTGCCCTCAGTGCTCAAGTATTAAAACGTTTATTTATTAAATATTTATGGTTTATGTATTTACCCATATAGATATCTATATATTTACGGAACCTACTCAATCAGACCTTGCATTTGACAGTAAACACGATGTATCTATCTTAATTAATTGACTTTTAGATATTTGGACAATTATTTATTTGACATTTGGAGAGTTTAGGTAACCCATGACACCCGGGATGACATATCAATTCTTACAATACTACACACCTCTAAATCGGTTTAAGAATTTAGAAGTTATGGTGGAAAAAAGAAACGGACGGATATATACATGAACCTTGAAAACATTACTCCTGGGCAGTCGTGTAAAACTGCTTCTAAATTGATAACAGCGACCGATACACACCCACTAAGCAACAGTCGAAAGTTCAAGTTACTGTATAAAAATAAGTTAATAGTAAAAACAAAATTTTAAAAACAAGCTTTTAATAAAATGCTCTGACCCGAGCCAACCCTGGGTGCAGCGGCCATTGTCATAAAACGGGCTATTATAATTAAATACGTATAAAAAAATTCGTTTCTGTGCTGTCGACCGTTGAGGAGTCCCCACGTCGGAGGCCAATCCTGGGTGCAACGGCCATGTCATCATAATTGAATGCGTATACAAAATTTCGTTTCTGTGCTGTCGACCGTTAAGGAGTCCCCACGTTGGAAGCCAACCCTGGGTGCAGCGGCCATGTCATCATAATTGAATGAATATACAAAATTTCGTTTCTGCGCTGTCGACCGTTGAGGAGTCCCCGCGTTGAAAGCCAACCCTGAGTGCAAAAGCCATGTCATGGTGAAATTTAAAACGGGCTATCATAATCGAATGCGTATACAAAATTGTGTAACTGTGCTGTTAACCGTAGAAGATTAGCCTAGTGGGGAGCCGATCCTGGGTGAACAGCCGGGCAAAGGATGCCGTGGTCCGCGATAGATTCGGTATACACCGTTTCACCGCTTCGTAAGGGAGAGGACCGCGCAAGCGACCTCGAACTCGTAACCAATCGAGAGACTGGAGTAATCTAGTCGCAATTGGAAGTAAAGGCGTGAGTGTAAGCCCGCTGTGTTAAACTCCTGGCTATCTCGCGGTTAAGGCGTTGGCCTCTTACAGGTTTGTGGCGGAGCTAGACGGTGGACTGTTTTGTCCAAGTCTTCTGCGCTCACTCCAGGGAGATAGAACGAGTAATAGTTAAAACTTCCTGAAGTGACGGGCTCGCCCGCTGTAGTTGACAACCCTAATTGTAGAATCAGGTCATGCTCACCATAAAAATGCACTGTCATCGGAACAGAACCAACATGTAAAATTTCAACTTCCTAGGAAAAGAGGAAGTGGTTCTAATTCAGCTTGCAAGATTTGACTTGAACAAACTAACAAACATTGCAAGGTAAATAAAAGCTTGTAATAAAATGATGGACAACATCTATATTTTGTGTGGTAATGGTGACTGCCTTTATTATCAATATTTACCGACTCAATAGAAACAGTCCCTAGTGAAATATTTCATATTGTATTGACATTTTAGCTCACTAGGTATAGAAAATCCTCGGTGTGAAATTGAGCAGGAAAACTACATACCGGCGACGTAATTCCAAGGGCTGCCTGGGTCTTTCTTGATGGAGTCCCTGCTATCCGAATCGTCTTTCTGATCCATGAGGCTCCAGACCCGAGTCTCCATCACTGACATATGACAGGTGGGGTCTTCGGGATTCCGCGATGCTTTTTTGCGCACCCAAGCCTGCCAGTCCTCCCAGCACTGGGAAAAGATTAAACAAATACAGAAATTGTTTTGTTTGTATTTCTCTGTTTGTATTTCTGTATAGAAGAGTAGTATTAAATAAGTCAGTCTATACTAATATTATAAAGAAGTAATGTTTGTAAGTTTGTATTTAAGGGGTAATCTCCGAAACTACTCATCCGATTTCATAAATTCTTTCACTAATGGAAAGCTCCATTATCAACGAGTGCTATAGGCTATATTTTATTGCGATAAAGATTGGTTTTGTTGTTGTAAAATAAAGTTGTAAAGTCGGAGAAAAATGAGTTGCTTTTATGTCTCAAAAGTTTACTTTACTGTAAGTTTTTAGGTGATATAGTTATAGAGATATCTTGAAATTAGTGACACGTGCGAGCACCTCGTAATACCTAGGTCAGCATATAGCGGAGGGCGGCGCGGGTGGCAAGGAACAAGACTACGAGATAAGTAGCATGCATCTGAGCGGAACGTCTTGCACTATATATCAAAGGGTCTAAAATGGCAAATAAATGCCACCGTACATAAATTAACAAATCGATTCAAAACTTTACGTGAAGCGAAGCTGAGGCTAGTCTTAAATAGCTAGTATTTAACCCGCTGAGCACGTAACATCCATTTGGGGACGTGTATGGCGGCCGCCTACAATCCGAAACATCCGATTTTGGATATCGCGCTCGCCGCTGCGAAAAATGCAATTTACGATTCGAATCGTCGTACTTTAATGCTTTCTGACCGCGGGACGACATGGCCAAATAATCTTTCATTCGCCGGCCAACGACGATAACATCGACCGCCGATTTAAAAACTCAGCATTAGACGTCAAAACAGCAGTGTCGATCGGCCACCCCGCGGCGGCGTATAGTTCCGCGAAATGTTTGTTTTGTGAAGTGTTTTGTGGATATAAGTGCAGTGTATACCGGATAAAAGTGAGTAATTTCCATTTTTAAGTAGTTTAGGCATTAGGATTATTCAATTTAGACAATCCATTTGCTGTTTTTCACGAATTTTCGAAGAAAACACTTTGGCAACAACAAAGGGCTCGCGAAAAAATGGCCGTTTTTATTTTGTAATGTTTGTGAAATATCCCTATATATCGCGAAACATGACGTAATGTCGCTTTAATTTACTAATAAAATAGGTATTGCTTCATTTACATCCTAAGTTATCACATAATTAGGCGTATTTTGAACATTATATGTTGTTTTTCTAATATGGCTCGCGAAAATGAAACTTGTTTTGATAATTACTATGAGAGAAAAAAGTGCGATTTTCCATAGTTTTTCGATGAAATGTGACTCTTTGGAGTATAGTAATTAGTTATTAGACATATAATAAGTCTATGATAAGACAATATAATTGAAAAAATTTAACGAATTTTATATTATGGGCATTCAAAGTTTATTATTAGGTTCGGACGCGGAAACTCTCAAAACTTTAGATTTTTCTATAATATCAGACAAAGGTCAAAGTTCTGGTGTGATTTCTAAGAAGAAGTGATGTAGTAATAAAGTTATTTTGAAAGAATTTCATATAAAAAAATACCGTAAGTAGTCACAAATTAAAAATTAAAAAATTTTTTTTTTACGAGAATACATAAAATTTTTCTTGGCTGAATAAATAAATATTTTTTCCGTATTTTTGTATGCAAATAAGTAAAAAAAAAATATCGTTTTGGTAAAGCATTTAATAAAGAACATAACTGTATTTACAATTTTTGATATTTACAAAAACTGTATTTACAAAAAAATCGAAATGATTTTATAGGCGAGTTTTTTTCAGTTTGCCAATTTTGTAATATTTATTCATTATTATCTTAATTGTTTTACGAGATAAGGTTATAATGTTTTATATGTCAAATTTCAATGCGATCATTTTTCTCTTTATCTTTTTTTATTCCGTTTAGTGGTTTATAAGTTATGATCGTTTTTCTCAAGGCCGTTGACTCGCGTCGATTTTTTGCGCGAATATGTCGCGCGCTTTTGTGATAGGTGAGTTTTTACCTCGCAACGTGAGGGGTTAATAAAATCAAGCATGATGTAATAATGTTAAAAATACTTTTCCTTCAGGACCCACTTTAGATTTGTTTTTGGTAGAACTTTTTCACAAAGCAGAGTCCCCTGGGTGATAGTGTAGCGGACCTTAAAAGTCACTAAATTGCAGTGTCACCGACGCTGATAACGCTGCTGCGATATCGCGTCGCTCGGAACTCTACCTTTACCTGTCGAACGCCAACAGTCCCTTTAGGCGCTTAGGGTCTTTTGTCAGATCTGCGCTTAACCATTTCGGCCAGCATATATATTATATAAATATATAATATACACGACTAACAAAATTAATTATCAGGTAACAAAAGGTAATAAAATAAAAAATAAAATACAAACGGAGCTGCCATGGAATTCACCGACCTGAGTCGGGCCCATCATAATAATAATTTTTTTTTTTACACTTCTGGGGGGTGAGCAGTGGATTCCGGACTTACGAACCGGCTGTGGTAGGTTTAGGACAGCGGTCTTGCCACATGTGAGCGTTCACCTTACCACCCATTCACTCCCCCTTCGAAGCTATAGAATTTGAGATGCAGAAATCGCGGTTTTAGATAATTTTTCTAGAAAGGAGTTGATTATTTTCCTGGAGAGACCAAGATCTTTAAAAAGGTGAAACGAAGATTTAGCTGGCAGGCCACGAGCGCCTACTTCCACCGTGTGAAGGTGAACAGTGAAGCCGTTCCGGGTGATGGCATTTGCGAGGTCATGGTATTTATTTAATTTGTACTCATGGTCTTTTGGGATATTTGATTCCCATGAAAAAATGATATGGTCCGTATTTATATAGAAAATTGACCAAAAAGTTGCGGCGCAATTTTTGTGCGGAAATGCTGGCTTTCGAGCGATTAAGAGTCAAAAATACCTTTTCCCATTCATCTGGCGATTTGACAGTGCCGCTGTCGAGCTTGTTCAGGACATTGGAGAACTTTTGCCAGTTGGTAACAGACTTATCATTGCTTTTCGATAACATTCTTTGGCTCTCCATAAAATTGAGTAAGATTCCAAGCTGCTCTTTTGAAGATTTCGATTTGATTGGACCCAGAGCTGTAAGAAATGAATATTGATTTAAGTTGTGCGGTCAACGGTTTCAAGACTCTGCAGAAGCTGTGGAAGAGTTCAAAATGGACATTTTAACAGCCTCAATATGACATAGGAATTACCGTTTAAATAGTCAGTTCAAGCGAATGCAAAAATGCATGCAAAAAGTGTTTTCTACATGTATTTTTTCCTATTTGTGATCATTTCTCTCTGCGGAAATTCCCCTCTGATCATTTCTCTTATCACAATAAAATCTCAGACAGGAATCTACAGACCTGTGACCATATCATCAGCAGTGGCGAAATTACTCCAAATTATCCTTCATTTTTATTTTTTATTTTATTTTATTTTCGGGAAACATACAGCGCTTCATTAATTATTACTAATCATTCTAATACAGTGTTTTGCTGGCCGATTAATTGTTTCTACATTATTTTCTTATACGGTAAATCAAAAGTTGCATTGCACTAAATTAAATTAAATTACAATTGAACTATTGCAAGGAGGATAGGAAAGGAGAGGGATGGAATATATGTAGGATAGGATATAGGTATTCAAATTATACTCTTTGCTATTCTCATTTTCGCTCTGAGTGTTTTGAAACGATTTGTATACTCACTATATAATCACTTCCTAGACGCCTAGTGAGCTAACGACAGCCTCGCTGAATTTAGGTTTATTCAAGTAAAAAATTAATCAACCTAAATTCAGCGAGGCTGTCCTTAGCTTACTAGGCGTCTAGGAAGTGATTACATAGTGAGTATACAAATTGTTTCAAAACACTCAGAGCGAAAATGAGAATAGCAAAGAGTATAATTTCATGGCAATATATAATGCCAACTCGTTCCCCTACTTCTGCTTTGTTCAATCAACCATTTAGCAAACTTTACAGGAGATATCTAATTTACTTTATTTCTTGGAATCCACTTTTAGATTAAGCATCTTTTGTATTTATAGTTAGTACCTACCATTGATTACATAGAGAATTAGGTTGCCCAATGCCGTACTACGTTTTGGCAGCTAGGATTTTACTACGGAACGCAATGTGTAGATGGCGTTCATAGTTCCAAACAACTAATCTTCTCTTATGTTCAGTTACATACAAGAAGTCAACAATGTCAATTGTAATTTGGTATAATATGGGTTTCAATACATAATAATTAGTACTTTAATGTTCAAATAGACTAATAGATAGCATTCTAATCTCTTCGTATTATTTCTGTTATGTAATCGGCCTATATAAAAATGCGATAGATAGGACTAATAATTGAATTTCATTATTGTTATCATTGGTTAAATAAGGGATTTTATAATCAATCGAAAGTTTTTTATTTTTGTGTTTTTTACAAAAATGTTTCAGCAGAAGTTGCTTATGTGCTCGTCACTAATAAAAAAACTCACCCTTTATATTATACAAAAACAATAAGCGATATAAAACATGGTTGACTTACATTTCTTGCCGTACTTTTGTAAGAACTCAAATAGTCTCGCTTCAACCCCAATCATCTTTATATTCTTATGTGCCTTCTTCCTCACAAAAAACTTCCAGTCATTCCAACACTGCAGAAAAAGGTAGAAAAAATGTCATTAACCACCGTACCTTTGGGCTATTATTCAAAAAGTGGGTAAAAAAATCGTTGGGTTTTTTCATTACGTTTTTTTAATAACAATACTTTAATAACAATACGCAAAACGACAAGCGCAAGGCAGCATTTCTCAAATCCAAAGAGGAAGCCCGGTTCGACAAAAACCGTTTTAACTACAGCAAAACGGTTTTGTCTGCCGCCAAGGGAAAAATCCAAATCCCGGAAGAAATGGCCACGGAATATTTTTCGACCACGTATGAGGACCCAATGCGGCTCCATAATTACAGCCCTCCGCCGGGCATTACACCTCCGCCCCTGCCTACGGTAGCTTTTGCTTCTCAACCTCCATCTCTAGATGAGATTCTTAATCAAGTAAAGAGGAAGCCGTCGGGCTCTACTCCGGGTCCCGATGGTATTCCCTATTTAGTATACAAAAAATGCCCCTGCCTTCTGCAATATTTAGGATCCATCTTCCGAAATATTTGGAATAGCGGTGTAGTCCCACAGAATTTTGGCCGAGCGACAGTCATCTTAATTCCGAAGGTCCCAGTTTGCACCGGACCAAAGGACGCTCGGCCCATTGCTCTCACAGACACTGTGGCCAAAATCTTTTTTAGCATAGTCCACACGAGGATGAGCGAATTCATGCACCGGAATGAGTACCTTGGAGTATCAGTTCAAAAAGGCTTCATGCGCGGCGTCTCGGGCTGCCTCGAGCACAATTCTCTCCTGGCTGCTGCCATCAAGGATGCGAGACAGCACGAACGCCAAATCAATGTATGCTGGCTCGACCTAGAGAATGCCTTTGGGTCAGTCCGACACAGTCTCCTCCACTTTGCACTCCGCTGGTACAACTTCCCACCAGTCGTGCGTGACATTGTAGCCTCCTACTACAACTGTCTGACTTTCCATGTTAAAACGCAAGAATGGACTACCCGCTCTATACCATATTCAATTGGACTATTTCAGGGCTGTTGCCTCTCCCCGACGATTTTTAATATAGTTTTTAATATACTGCTGGAAAGCCTGACCCAGTTTGACAGGAAGTGGGGCTACCGTTTTAAAACAGACGGCCAATACACCTCGTCGTGCCTCGCTTTTGCCGACGACCTAACTTTCATCACCAGAAGCCCCAAGCAGCTTTCCCTGCTATTACAGAAAGTGGAGCTTTTCTGCGACTGGTCAGGCTGTATAAAAGTGAAGCCCTCCAAATGTTTTTGCCTTGGACTCGCCCGCATGGGCACAAAATTTACATCCTATGACCCCAAATTGGTCTATAAGGGCTCTAATATCTCCCTTATAGACCCAAACAATCATTTCAAATTCCTCGGCAGAAAAATCACCCATCAGGGAACAGACGTCTCGGGCGATCATGTTATAGAGCATTTCAAAAGTTGCCTGGCGAAAATAGATGCCTTGCTAATTTCTGGCCCTCGTAAGGCCTGGATCTATGACAATTATCTAACGTCACATTTGTCATGGCCCTTTCTTATTTACGATTTTACCAAAACCCAACTGTCCCGTCTAGATGCGCTGGTGACAGCTAGTTTAAAATCCTGGCTGTCCTTAGCCAAACCAGCTGACCCCTCGACTCTCTTCAGGTCCAAACAAAATTTTGGGCTAGCGCTTAAACTGCCCTCTCTCCTCTACGCCAACTCCAGAATAACCAAAAATTCGATTCTGTGCAATTCCAAAGATCCGGCAATATCGAAGCACGTAATAAGTGGCCGTAGTGATTCAAATGATCTACAAGCCCGCGTAGACTTCCACAAAAAGTTCCTTACTGGAATCAGCCAGAATGGCACTGGTCTGGGGTATGGCAGTACAACCACGAGCGACGTGGACTTGAAGAAGTCTCTTTTGCGGGGAGATTACGACAGCAAGAGTATGGCTCATGCTATTGGCCTTCAATGCCAGAATGATTGGACAACAATTGGGGACTTTTGCATTCCGCCTCCAATGCACTGGAAGGTAATGCTCTATGACTGGACGCCAGAGATGCTGAAATTTTATTTGAATGCCTTTCAGCATACACTTCCAGACCCCAGTAACCTCGCTCGTTGGAGCTTTGCCGAGGATAGTTCTTGTCCCCTCTGTAGCAATACCCCTTGCACAGCTAGACACATTCTAGCTGGCTGCAAGGTGGCCTTAGATCAAGGACGGTACACTTACCGCCATGACAAAGTTCTCGCTGTTATTCGCGAGGTAATTAGTCTATCAGTGGCTCGTGCCAACAAGGGTTTGACAGTATCCTCCAAACCCCCAATACAGTTTGTGCGGGATGGCTCTAAAGGCAAAAACATTTAACTACAAAACCTTTCTCAATAATCGAGAAAGCTACAGATTGGATTCTGGAGGTTGATTCGGTCTCTAAGCAGTATAAATTCCCTGAAAGTCTCGGATGCACAGCCCTCCGTCCAGATATAACTCTTTACTCTCTATCTCGGAAGGTGGCTCTTATCGTAGAATTAACTGTTCCATGGGAATCAAATATCCCAAAAGACCACGAGTACAAATTAAATAAATACCATGATCTTGCAAATGCCGTAACCCGGAACGGCTTCACTGTTCACCTTCACGCGGTGGAAGTTGGCGCTCGTGGCCTGCCAGCTAAATCTCTATTTCACCTCTTTAAAGATCTTGGCCTTTCCAGAAAAATAATCAACTCTTTCTTAGAAAAATTATCTAAAACTGCGATTTACGCATCTCAAATTCTATGGCTTCGAAGGGGGAGTGAATGGGTGGCAAGGTGAACGCTCACATGTGGCAAGACAGCTGTCCTAAACCTACCACAGCCGGTTCGTAAGTCCGGAATCCACTGCTCACCCCCCAGAAGTGTAAAAAAAAAATAGTATTATGATGGGCCCGACTCCGGTCGGTGAATTCCATGGCAGCTCCGTTTGTATTTATTGTTACAATATACCAGATTTAGGACTGTTCACAATGTAGACAGACACAAATTAGGGTCTTTTTTTGTATTTCGAATCGTAGACAATTTGACCTATCACGCACGCTATGTTTTTTTTGTATCTGAACATACGTTTTGTTGCGTTCGGCCAATAATATAGCAGACGTATCACGTACGTCTGAATAGGTAGAGCGGTTAAGTAGATATCAGTGCTGTTCTAGGAATATATCGACGCTTGAAAGGCATTCATGACTAAGAGCGACATTGAGAAAACTTTACAAAAGAGTGATTTAAAGTTAAAATATCTCAAAAAAATAACTTTTAATTCACCTAATTGTTGGATTGAAAGATATTCAACAATTAGGTAAATTTAAAATAGCTATTTTTTGAATATTTTAAATTTAAATCACTTTCCTGTAAAGTTTACTCAATGTAATGTCGCTTAGTCAGGATTGCTTTTTAAGCATCCTGGGGGTTGCGAAGGTTACCTCCTGGAGGTTGCGAAGAGACTCCCGGGGGGTCGCAGGCTATTTGAAAATAAAAATCGAAAATACTACAAAATCTTTATTTTATTTTATTTTCATTTCTTAGGAAAACTTACAGCTAGTTAAACATATATAGGTACACATTGAGAAATAAGTGCTGAAGGCCAATTAAAAGTTTTCAGATATAATAAAAAGATATAAGAAGTGAATAAACAAACAAATATAACTAGATAGATACTAATATTGCTAAGAAGAAAAGATCATATTGTTTAGTATAAGTTTCAATTTTTGAGAAGAGGTGTTGAATAGGCCAATATCAACTTCTAGCGCCAATACATTAAAACATCTACTCGCTCGTATGACATAAGAATTATTTTTATAATTCGTTTTTATTATATAAATGTTTACAGCTTTGGAAGAGAAACATAAGTTTATTGCTCTTTTTTTAACTCAAATTCACGTTGATCTAAGATGGAAACAGGTAAGTACAGCTTAGTACAGTTAAAATGGTAGGAAACAGGTAAGTACAGTTAAAATTAATGTGATTTTCGCCATTGTTTTTACAAAAAAAATATTGAATGCTGTGGAAGTTACAGCTGTGGAAGAGACTAGGGGGGGGGGGGGGGGGAAAGGCCGAGAGAACTAAGTTACAGTCTAAGGGGGGTCACATAAGTTTTTTTAACCAAAAAGGGGTCCTGATCTAAAAAAGGTTGAAAAACACTGCATTTTAGGTACCTTTCTCAAAAATCCAAACAAAGAAACACTACTACATTCGATCATTGTTATTTATACAAAAAAAATGTTATTACTTAGTATTTAAGATTTTTTAAAAATCAAATAACAACCTACCACCATAATACCTATGGTATTTATGTCTTATTTAAAAATAAAACCGGGTTAACCTACCGAAATGTTTGGGTTAAAAGCTTCTTTGAATGCCTCTATTGAATCTCGCTTATTTATTGAGACTGAATAAAGATTATTGCAGATTCGGAATCAGTGGCGAATATAATCGGGTGACGCTAAAAAAACAATATAGAAAAGGTTCCCCAAGATTCCTTTAGGCCGGATACTCGTCTGATTTGTTCTATACGACAGTTGGATCCGATAGTCTGATCGGACTTCAGAGGACGCTCTTGCTAACACTTGTTTGAACATTCAATACACGTCCGATCCGATAGTCGGATCATAGAGAAAAATCGAACGTGTATTGCCGACCTTGATGCATTAATACCCAGTTCTGCGCACAGAAATCTGCTAGCAATAGCTTCAAGCCAAAAAATGTTCAATGGTCGCAAAACAAATCTTGCATTTCTAGAGTAGTTTCAGTATCCTCAACTATATGTCTATCTATACTAGTGATGAGATGAATACCCGTTCGTTTAATAATATTAGGTTGGTTAGTTTCTTTAGTGCGGCCAAATTATAACCAACGTAAAAACATAACAATGTCTTAGCAAATTCGGATGAGGTTCAAAAGTACAGGGCTACATCGAAGCTGAATATTAATATGATCTTATAATAAATACCTTAGACCACTTCTCCGGCGTCTTAACCGCTCCATCTTTCATAGCATTTAAAGTATCGGCGAGCTTTTTCCAACTTCTCTTGAACTCCGGCTTGCATCCTTCTGTGCTGACGTGAGGATGCTCTTCCATGAAGCCTAAAATCTGCTCCAATTGCTCTGGAGATGCTTTCCGCGGCGGCGCCATTGCAATTTAAGACAAAACTATTCAATAAAACATAACAATCTGAAATTGGAAAGCTCGTCCGCTTATTTTGACGTATGCTATGTTTATTTATAGATGACGGAGTGTTGGGCGATTGCGGATACGGCGTGGATACGGCTACGACCATTCTTTAAACACTCCCACTTTTCAATGATATTGTTTTATAGTACAAAATACAAAACTATCGTGATGTTAAATAGTTGGCAGAGTTAAATAAAAGCTTTCTAGCCACTGTTGATACTAAATTTTAACTGCAACGTCTTTGGTATTCGAATCGATCATAGCGACTATCGCAACGATGTCCATCTCTAGTAGTTTTTAAAAAGAATATAGATAATTGACACCACTATTGACACTTCCATGTCAACGGATCGAAACACCGCAAAAAAATATTATTAATATTTTTAATGCTTTCCAAACATATTTTTTAAATATTTCAGTCCTTTTCGAAGCGAATAAAAATATACGTTTTGATATAAAAGGAAAGGTTCACTTGCACTGGGGATGTAGCTCAGTGGTAGAGCGTTCGCTTTGCATGTGAAAGGCCCCGGGTTCGATCCCCGGCATTTCCACATGCGGTAAAAGCTTTTTTTTTAACGATATGGGTACTGAGGGAGGATTGACTGGAGGATTGATTGAAAATATTTCGAGAATTCATCCAAATATTATTGAAAATATTTCTATAATTCATCGAAATATTAAAGTTTTTTAAAGCAATATAATTTAAGCATAAGCAAACTATAAAATAAATTTTAAAAAATGTAAAATGATTTATTTATTTATTTATATAAGTAATGCAAATAATTAAAAAGTAAACAATTTCAGCTTAGGAATACTTTCAAAATTGAATCAAAAGCAGAAAAAAGAATACAATGCATAGTCTATTGGCAACGTCACCTAACTAGGCTGGGACCTGTTCTGGTAAACGTTATTTTTTTTAATGTGCTTGCACAAATACCGGGTTTATAAGAGTGGCATATATTCCATGTATGCACAAAAATGGAATTGCAAAACAATATGAAAAATGACTAAATGCTTGATTAAATTAAATAATTAAATTAAATTTAGAAGTGGAAAATTAAAATGACAGCAAATAAATTCAAATCATAAAAAAAAACAAAAAAAAACAAAACAATTTAAAATAGTAAAAATTAGAATAAGAATTTAAACAAAATAGTCCTGCATTTTACTTATAACTAAGATAAAATAGTGTTAAAACTAAAACAAATTATCTCTTAATATACGTTAAAACAAAAGAATAATAATAATAATAATAAATAAAATAATAATACTAAAATAATACAAGTGCCATCGTGCCGTAGTGATTAAAATGCCATCGTTCGAAATTTATTGGTGGGTTAGTTAATCAGTCTGAATAATTATTATCTAATAAAGTTTAAATATATATGATTTGTTTATTTAAATAACAAGCACGACTGACGAACTAACCCATTTTTCCGTTTTGGTTGAAAAAGGGGAATCAGCGGAAAATGTTGTGTATACGTATCTCTCGTATAAGTAACTCAATGATTATATATATATATATATATATATATATATATATATATATATATATATATATATATATATATATATATATATATATATATATATATATATATATATATATATATATATACCTATATATATATATATATATATATATATATATATATATATATATATATATATATATATATATATATATATATATATATATATATATATATACATATATATATATATATATATATATATATATATATATATATATATATATATATATATATATATATATATATATATATATATATATATATATATATATATATATATATATATATATATATATATATATATATATATATATATATATATATATATATATATATATATATATATATATATATACATATATATATATATACATATATATATATATATATATATATATATATATATATATATATATATATATATATATATATATATATATATATATATATATATATATATATATATATATATATATATATATATATATATATATATATATATATATATATATATATATATATATATATATATATATATATATATATATATATATATATATATATATATATATATATATATATATATATATATATATATATATATATATATATATATATATATATATATATATATATATATATATATATATATATATATATATATATATATATATATATATATATATATATATAGTTTTGTTATATTTGATGCGAGGTAAGATGCACTATACACTGATTGGATGCGGCGAAACTGCAAGCGGCAAAAGAGAATGGACATTTTAAGCCTACCCACTTTTCCATTCTAACCTAAATCATATTCCAATGGAAAGATCTGCTTATATAGAACATTTATTACTACAACGACTGATCTCAATTATGAGCCGTTTCTGAATTATATCTTACTAGCTGACCCGTGCCCACTTCGTTGGGTGGTAAACATTTTTACTTGTGACGAAATTATGAGTATGGTTCGGTTAGTACTGAGTCCTATGATTTATTTCCTGACTGCCAAAAGGAGGGTTATATTTTTACTGCATATGTATTTGCGTGCCAATTTGGCTATATTACCGGGTTTTAAATGGCGAATGAAATGATTTTGATCGAATAAATTATGTTTATTTTAATTGTTCAAAACTTCTCTGTATACTATATTAGATGTAACTAATGTTATTATCTGGTACCAAAATATATTGTCTTTCAGGAGTTCCGACCCGAGATACGGCCGCGGTTCCATACCTATGTCGTATTATCACTTTAACAATTTATGCAGTAAAAGGGAAATTATAAGCAGTAAAAGGGAAAAATCTTTTGTTTTAAACATTTGAGACATTTACTTATTTTGATAATAATTCATAATTGTTGATAATATGACCAATAAAAATGACCTAACGATTCAAATTATTTTTTGAAATGTAAAAACCTACTTTTTGTGACTTAAACATAACATTTAGACATACGCTGTCACTGACTTTTCTGTAGGCATTACCAAGCCCTACAACTTTTCTCTAGAATACAATCATATATCTCTCATCGTTAAGGCAGCGTTCCTAAGAAACGTTTTCATTCGACCGTTTTTTCTCCGACTTACTTTTCAAATCCGACTACCACGAAAAAGTCTTTTAATTTTTTGTATTAATATATAGCCTATGACACTCACAAATAACGTAATTTTCTATTGGAAAAAGAATTTTCAAAATCGGTTCAGTAGATCCAGAGATTACTCCCTACAACCTCACAAACTTTACCTCTTTATAATATTAGTATGGATTCAATATTTATTTATTTATTTAAATAAATGCGCATTTTTTAAATCTGCAGTACATTACATATTATCATTAGAGGCTCCGTTGTAAATAGTAGCAAAAAAGAGAGTACCGCAGCCCAGTCCTTCTTTATATCAACGCTGTCTAACTAGGCCTAGGGCCGTACTAAGGCAAGCTTAGGACTATATCCCTTAGGACATTTAATACATCCAGACATAATAATATTACATATATCCCCTAGGGCACCTAACACATCCAGGCATTGAATTTTTAAAAACGATTTAATCGAAAACCGTCGCATAATTACCCGAAACGCTAAACTACATACGCTGTGTGACTACCTACTATATATTCCTAAGAATGCTCGACGTTGTCAGCAGTGGTCAGCAGTATAATTATGGAGGGAAATACTGGGATATGTTGCTTGAACTATGTAATGTGTCTTATGATTTCATTACGCTCATTTCCTGGCGTATGTAATATGCTAAGGTTAGCTGTTCGACATGGTGTGCTCAGTGACCGTACATCATAATATAGGTGCGATATTTTATGGATCTACACTGCAAATAATATATTTTAAATAAATAATTGGTATGGGGGGTTTCGTCTAATTAGAGCCATATTTAAGAAGATTCCAAACTTTAAAAACTCCGAAACGGCTCATAATTGAGATAAGTTGTAGTAGTCTTAAATATTGTAGATAAATAAATCTTTTCAATGGTAAATACGTTATTGTTATTGGAGAGGTGGCTCCAGCGCCTATATACACTTTTACCCATTGTCCTTTGAAAGCAGCAAAACTCCACGTCCGTGGTTACCATGTCTTGGTCGATTACTCGCTGCGCCATCTAGCGGGAGAAAGAGCCGCTGCGAAAATTTGCCATTTTGGACAATCAGTTGAAAACAGTCCGCTTGGGTGCGCTGGCATTCCAGTGCGCGGTGCAACTACTGGCAACATTACTGGATACAGAATGTTGGGCTGGACAAAGTGCGTTCCCTCTGCGGCCCAGAATTCCCACGTTTTGTAGCATATTGTGCAGAAAACGTCAGCACGCCGTTTTATTTACTCTATGGTTTCATAGGCTATACAGAGAAATGCAAGGAATTCGCAGATATTCCGCAGCAAACGCCCATGCTTTGAAGTGGGGGCGGGTGCTGCGTTTTGGTGTTGTAAGCACGGTAGACATCAAAATTTCAAGAAAAAAACTACTGCCGTATTCACCGCTGATATTTAAGTAGAACTTGAGGGAACCCCCCCACTCGAGTGACACCCAAGTACCACCCAAATTGAAGTCACCCTCATTCAACGGAGTGAGTCTAGGGGATTGTTGTAACCCAGCACGTAATGACGCAGCACATTCCCCACGGAATTATCATATAGATCTCGCCTTCAATATACCTTATAAAATTGGCTAAATCATAAGTCATATTGTCAACGAAATCGCGAATTTAACTCACAAAAAATACGAAAAAATTAGTGAATGTTCAACTCGCACTCGATAAAGTGATCTTGCAACTTAAAAAATGTAAGCCATTTTCACTCCCTCCACACTCAAATATAAAAAATATAAGAAAGACGACTCCTTTAAGGGCACACTCCTACTTGAGTGATCTACCTGAGTAGCTACTTAAATATGGTTTTTGACTGAGATGAGGGACTTCCTGAGTGTCGACTGTGAATACGGAATATATTATTTAATTTTATAAAATTTTAGTGTAATTAAAAATTTTGGGCGCTAAACCACAATAGAAATTGATAAAATATTAATAGGTAAGTATCTGTTTTGTGAGTATTGACTAAAAATCATATTTTTAGTTTTATAATTTTATTGCTCAAAAATAAACTTACCTTTTAGGGTTGTACTTCTTGATATGCTAATTTCCGCGATTCTACCATTGTCTCTGATATTTATATCTGATATTTATATAAAAAAGTAAATATATTAAAAAGAATAAAAACACGACTGCCGTTACAGAAAGTGAACTATTGTAGTAATAATTATTTTTATGACGGTTTTTCATGAAATATTTGGTGTTTATGTATTTATCCATATAGATAAATGTTCATTTCCGGAATGTGCTCAAACAGAACTTTCATGGGACACTAAACAACATTCATTTATGTTAATTTATTGACATTTGGACATTTAGAAATTTAGACAACTATATACGTAATATTCGGACAGTTAATGTAGTCTATGACATAACGATAATAACATAATAATTAATTGTAACAAAACCACACACATCTAAATCGGTTCAAGCGTTTAGAAGTTACGTTAGAATAAAGAAACCGAAAACATACATAGATGAATCCTGAACACATTACACTTCATTTTTGTTGGGCAGTCGTGTAATAACTCTGAGTAACACTGTTTACTTGATCTAATCATAAAGCTCCCGAAAAATGGATAATTTCATAATCTGTGAACACTGTTTACGATTGTGACTAGTGATTGTGACTAGATATTTTGACGATTGTGACTAGTGTCATCAACGTAGTTGTGTGATGCCAACGTCGTTTTTGGCGTTATCTCTGTCACTGCAGAAATTTCAAATGTATAAAGCGTCCCGTTAGTGGTGGCGCGAAAATCTAACTCGCGTACCCAAAGAGAACGCAGTTGAACGCACCTACTGGTTGTCACTTTTCGACAGTTCGTCGCGCCGATTTTGTTTTCTGTTTTCATTAGTAAGTCCCTATCACGTCCCTATTAAAAGTATCGGAATGAATCTGGCGGAATCGCCAGCAACAAAACGAAATGCATCTTATTGGCTAAAAGTTTAAGCCAATCACAGCCGAGGCTTAACCAATTACAAGCAGTTAAAAATTAGCGTTATGCAGCTTAACCAATATGAGGAATATATTTTAACAGGACACCAACATTATAATTGTAAATCGTCCATCATGTCTGTATGACTTTTTCGGGTTTTCTGCGAAAAGCAACTAATATCTCAATTGTTTATTTCTGCATTATATTTATTGCTGAATAAAAAAAACTGCTTGAGACATTTTAATTTTTTTTTTTTTTTTTTTTTTTAATACTTTATTCATTTTATTTTTGTACATTTAGCCCCATTGTTATCAATGTTATAAATAACTCGGAAAAATTGAACACCGAAATGCAGCTAATGCTCATTGCCCACCTAACTAGGACTAAACTGTCCCGTATCTAGGCGGGTCAGAGTAATTAAAATAAGTAATACAACTAATTAAATTGGAAATTATTACTCAGCTTGAACTCGAGGCCCGCCGATGCTCACACTTCGGTCTGGCAGCCATCGAGGAACCCACTTTAGAATGTTCAAAATTTTGCTATAGATACCTGATGATATAAGATATCACATATAAAAAGTGCATAAGGACGTTATTTCTTAAGTTGGAGATATTAATTCTCAAATTCGGGCTCGCGCATCGCTGGTGTTAGTATGCAGTTGTCAAGGCGGCCGCTCAAACTTCGGTCTGTCACATATCGAGAATCCCAATTTGGGAGCTTCAAAATTTTACTATACGTAGCTGATAATATTAGACATCACATATAAAAAGTGCATTATAGCGTTATTTTTTAAATTGGAGATATTAATTCCCAAACTTGGATCCGCACACCGCCGATGTTAGTATCTCTAGGCGGCCGCTCAAACTTTGGTCTGGCAAATATCGAGAATCCCACTTTTGGAGCTTCAAAATTTTACTATACATAGCTGATGATATTAGACATCACATATAAAAAGTGCATTAGGGCGTTATTTTTTGAATTGGAGATATTAATTCCCAAACTTGGGTCCGCGCACCGCGGATGTTAGTATGTCTAGGTGGCCGCTCAAACTTCGGTCTGGCAGATATCGAGAATCCCACTTTTGGAGCTTCAAAATTTTACTATACATAGCTGATGATATTAGACATCACATATAAAAAGTGCATTAGGGCGTTATTTTTTTATATTGGAGATATTAATTCCCAAACTTGGGTCCGCGCTCCTCCGATGATAGTATGTCTTGGCCGCTCAAACTTCGGTCTGGCAGATATCGAGAATCAAACTTTTATAGCTTCAAAATTTTACTATACATAGCTGATTATATTATACATCACATATAAAAAGCGCATTAGGGCGCTATTTCTTAAATTAAAGATATTAATTCCCAAACTTTGGCTCGCGCATCGCCGATGTTAGTATGCAATGTTCGAGGCGGCCGCTCGAACTTCGGTCTGGCAGATATCGAGAATCCCACTTTTGGAGCTTCAAAATTTTACTATACATAGCTGATGATATTAGACATCACATATAAAAAGTGCATTAGGCCGTTATTTTATCTCGTTTATCTCGATATCTGCCAGACCGAAGTTTGAGCGGCCACCTAGACATACTAAAATCGGCGGTGCGCGGACCCATGTTTGGGAATTAATATCTTCAATTTAAAAAATAATGCCCTAATGCACTTTTTATATGTGATGTCTAATATCATCAGCTATGTATAGTAAAATTTTGAAGCTCCAAAAGTGGGATTCTCGATAGCTGCCGACCCAGCAACAAAAATCCAAATTCATGCACTTGCCCAAAATTTGTGCGGTTTCCTCGACCACTGCATACTAACATCGGCGATGCGCGAGCCAAAGTTTGGGAATTAATATCTTTAATTTAAGAAATAACGCCCTAATGCGGTTTTTATATGTGATGTGTAACATCATCACCTATGTATAGTAAAATTTTGAAGCTCCAAAAGTGGGATTCTCGATATCTGCCAGACCGAAGTTTGAGCGGCCACCTAGACATACTAACATCGGTGGAGCGCGGACCCAAGTTTGGGAATTAATATCTCCAATTTAAAAAATAACGGCCTAATGCACTTTTTATATGTGATGTCTAATATCATCAGCTATGTATAGTAAAATTTTGAAGCTCCAAAAGTGGGATTCTCGATATCTGCCAGATCGAAGTTCGAGCGGCCGCCTCGAACATTGCATACTAACATCGACAATGCGCGGACCCAAGTTTGGGAATTAATATCTTCAATTTAAGAAATAACGCCCTAATGCACTTTTTATATGTGATGTACAATATAATCAGCTATGTATAGTAAAATTTTGAAGCTCCAAAAGTGGGATTCTCGATAGCTGCCGACCCAGCAACAAAAATCCAAATTCATGCACTTGCCCAAAATTTGTGCGGTTTCCTCGACGACTGCATACTAACATCGGCGATGCGCGAGCCAAAGTTTGGGAATTAATATCTTTAATTTAAGAAATAACGCCCTAATGCGCTTTTTATATGTGATGTGTAATATCATCAGCTATGTATAGTACAATTTTGAAGCTCCAAAAGTGGGATTCTCGATATCTGCCAGACCGAAGTTTGAGCGGCCACATAGACATACTAACATCGACAATGCGCGGACCCAAGTTTGGGAATTAATATCTTCAATTTAAGAAATAACGCCCTAATGCACTTTTTATATGTGATGTACAATATAATCAGCTATGTATAGTAAAATTTTGAAGCTCCAAAAGTGGGATTCTCGATAGCTGCCGACCCAGCAACAAAAATCCAAATTCATGCACTTGCCCAAAATTTGTGCGGTTTCCTCGACGACTGCATACTAACATCGGCGATGCGCGAGCCAAAGTTTGGGAATTAATATCTTTAATTTAAGAAATAACGCCCTAATGCGCTTTTTATATGTGATGTCTAATATCATCAGCTATGTATAGTACAATTTTGAAGCTCCAAAAGTGGGATTCTCGATATCTGCCAGACCTAAGTTTGAGCGGCCACCTAGATATACTAACATCGGCGGAGCGCGGACCCAAGTTTGGGAATTAATATCTCCAATTTAAAAAATAACGCCCTAATGCACTTTTTATATGTGATGTCTAATATGATTAGCTATGTATAGTAAAATTTTGAAGCTCCAAAAGTGGGATTCTCGATATCTGCCAGACCGAAGTTCGAGTGGCCGCCTCGAACATTGCATACTAACATCGACAATGCGCGGACCCAAGTTTGGGAATTAATATCTCAAATTTAAAAAATAACGCCCTCATGCACTTTTTATATGTGATGTATAATATAATCAGCTATGTATAGTAAAATTTTGAAGCTCCAAAAGTGGGATTCTCGATAGCTGCCGACCCAGCAACAAAAATCCAAATTCATGCACTTGCCCAAAATTTGTGCGGTTTCCTCGACCACTGCATACTAACATCGGCGATGCGCGAGCCAAAGTTTGGGAATTAATATCTTTAATTTAAGAAATAACGCCCTAATGCGCTTTTTATATGTGATGTGTAATATCATCACCTATGTATAGTAAAATTTTGAAGCTCCAAAAGTGGGATTCTCGAGATCTGCCAGACCGAAGTTTGTGCGGCCACCTAGACATACTAACATCGGCGGTGCGCGGACCCAAGTTTGGGAATTAATATCTCCAATTTAAAAAATAACGCCCTAATACAATTTTTATATGTGATGTCTAATATCATCAGCTATGTATAGTAAAATTTTGAAGCTCCAAAAGTGGGATTCTCGATATTTCCCAGACCGAAGTTGGAGCGTTCGCCTAGACATACTAATATCAGTGATGCGCGAACCCAAGTTTGGGAAATCATATCTCCAATTTAAAAAATAACGCCCTAATGCGCTTTTTATATGTGATGTATAATATCATTAGCTATGTATAGTAAATTTTTGAAGCTCCAAAAGTGGGATTCTCGATATCTGCCAGACCGAAGTTTAAGCGGCCGCCTCGACCATTGCATACTAACATCGGCGATAAGTAAAATTTGCATAGTAAAATTTCGAACCTCCTAAATTATGATTCTCGATCATTGCCAGACTAAAATTTGAGTATCCGATTCGGTCTATTGCCTACTCTGCTAAATACGACAAGCATAATTTGTATTTCCCGCGGGAGCCTTAATATTTAGTTTTTGTTGTTGCATAATTCAGGCGTTGTCATTGGTGGACTGGTATTGGCTTGCTATATGTACGTATGTTTATATATATCGTTTTCTGGCGCCAGCTTCAGAGTGTCATTAGTCTGTGGCTTGTTCGGCTTTTGCTTGTGTTTATTTCGATTTGTCCACCCAAAACTTTTAAGATGTTGTCGGAGCTCTCTGAAGAGCAACAGGTCGCGTTGATTGGTGCAGCTTATTTAGTTCTCCATACGAAAATTTTGAAAAGGAAAACGAAGAAAAGGTGGCTGGTCCGGAAAAACTTGCAGCAAAGGGAAAATATGGTGGACGTCTCGAGCGATCTTCGTTTATCCGACGGATTATGTGCAAATTTCACACGGATGTCGACCAGCGATTTCGAAATTCTCCTCGAAACGGTCGGGCCAGCCATATCAAGACAAAATACAAGATTTCGGAACTCCCTTAGTCCCGAAACCCGACTGGCAATAATACTGAGGTATCTCTCCACCGGTGAATCGTACGTTTCGTTGGCGCGCACTTTTAAGGTATCGCAATTCCTGATAAGTAAAATGCTACCGGAACTCTGCAAGGAATTGGCAAACGCTTTGAAGGATTTTATAAAAGTGGGTACGATTCAGTCAAATCTGTCTAATCTAAGAGGCGTGGGTTTCGACTTAATCCCACAATCCATTGTTTCCCAACATAATTGGGACAATCAAGCATCCTTCCCTGCTAAGAACAAAAGATCACTTAAATCACGCAGGTATCACTTTATTTAGTGCCCAGGAGATCTACATCGTTTGGACAACACCGTTATCATTACCTTGCTCCGAGATTAATGAATATTTTAGGAAAACCGATATTTCAGGACTGACAGGTGGTTCTTAAAAAATGCCTCATTCAGTGGTTAATTAATAAAGGAAGAATGAAAACTCAGTGTATCCTCAAGACCTTTCAAAAATAGCAACGCTTTTATACACACTTAAGTTATACACCCTCTGACAATATAACTTACCTATAGTTAGTTAGTTTGTCTGGGCTGTTTCCCGCACTTGGCCTCTTGATTGGGCCGTTGTGCGGGGCTCATGTTTCTATTTATGTTACTCCAGCCAACCCAGGTTGTCCCAGAAGGTTAGCAGCCTGTTAAGGTTGCTACAGACCTCCGGGACAGATGCTGGAGATTGTAGTTAATTTGCCTGTTGCTCTGCCACGCCTTTGCATTCCATGAGCACATGCTGTGGCGTTTCTTCTTTCTCCATGCATCCTCTGCATAGAGGGCTGTCTGTCACACCTATGGTAAACAGGTGTTTGTTTAGGGGACGGTGGCCTGTCATAGTACCGATGACTATGGATTTTGTCCCTTTTTAATCTGGTGAGGTTGCGGGCAAGTTTTTTAGACGCTTCCGGAACCGCGTTCTTTGTTTGCCTGCATCCTGCGTTTTTTTTCCATCCTGTAAGGTGGGTTTCATCGGTGTTCCTGCATAGCCATGTTTTTATTTGGGCCTGGGGTATGAGCATCAAGGGTTCCGGTCCATATACTATTCCCATTGATCCCCTTTTGGCCAGTTCGTCTGCCGCGTCGTTGCCCAGTGAGTCGCTGTGCCCTTTAATCCATTGCAGGGTCACTATTTGACCTTGCAATGGATTGAAGCGCATTGTGGCATTCCAGTACAAGGACAGAGGTTATAGTATTTTTTGCTAGCGCTTGTAGCATGGAGGCACTGTCGGAGACAAATTTCAAGCTTATGTCTCCGACATCTTTGGCTGCAACTGCCTGTGCTGCTCTGGTGATGCCAATGCATTCTGCTTGGAAGATCGTATTTAAGTTGCCTAGGGTAGTTGATATTTTGATGTTTAGATCATTTGAGAAGACGCCGGCTCCGGTACCTTGAGTGGTTTTGGAGCCATCTGTGTATATCCTTACTTCATTTGTTACGTCTTGTTACCTAGTAATTATGTTAGTCAAGTATACTTATGTATATATTTATGTAATATATAGGAGGGCCAGCGAAGTTACGCGCGGATCTGTTAAACACCGCAAAATGTCTACAGGCTCTGTTCGTGTCCGACGGGTTGAAAAACAAATCAAGACTTCATAAACATTACTGAAATTTTAAAGCAAAATAAAATTAAAAGTGAGTAGGTACTGCTGTCACCCGTCGACCAACATCGTCGAGTTAAACTTAATATTTTTTTATGAAGATTTAAAAAGATATATATTATAAAATCATAGGAATTGTCCATTGTATATTTAGCAAAGGTAGTCTTACCTAAAAATGATAAACAACATAAAAAAAAAAAAATCTTGCTCTTACAGACTCCAGCTACTGCAAGCGAATGGAAAACAAAAGCTCGTGAATATGAAATTTTATGGAATTTTCCGCACTGTATTGGATCAGCAGATTGCAAGCGTGTCTTAACTGAAGCATCACCTAATACCAACGATAAGGAAAAATGCAAGATGGGTCTTCTAGCAGTCGTGGATGCTTATTATAATTTTATTTATGCAAGTTGTGGCACATTGCCTGATAATGAAGTGTTCCAGGAAACTTCTTTTTATAAGACATTGGCAGAAAAGACTGTTAACGTGCCAGATCCAGAGCCGATAACAACAAACGGACCGGATTTGCCTTACATCCTAGTTGGAGACTTGTCAGAAAACATGCTGAAGCCGTTTCCTGGTTATCATAAAGTGGGTGACGCCAAGCGTATTTTTAACTACAGGCTTCTAAGAGTTAGGAAAATTGTGGAAAACGTGTTTGGAATAATGTGCGTTGCTTTTCGAATACTCCGAAACGTGATCCCGCTCAAGCCTGGAAATGCCAAAAATGTCGTGATGGCGTGTGTAGGCTTGCACAATTTTTTAATGCGCAATCCAGCTTCGAGAGCGCTGTATGCTCCTAACGGGACATTCGACCGCGAATATTCTGAAAAAAACATTATAGAAGGTTCGTGGCGCAGGGAAATAGGTGAAAGGAACAACATGGTAAATTTGAACTTAGCGGGGAAATCTTCAGCACAATCCGCCGCGATAACTGAATATTTCATGAATGCTCAAGAGACAGAGACAGAGAACGCTCAATGAGACATTGTAATGATCTATAGTGTATAAAGAGCAACGCACGTAAAACAGTTCTCGGCTTAACACAGAGATGGCGCTCGGATTATAAAATGGATGTTTCTCCGTGGAAGCTGCACGACTCTGGAATGCTTTACCAAATGATGTTAGAACAGCCCCCAGCATCTCCTCGTTCAACGCCAGGCTTAAGGAGCATATAACCCTAAAATCCATAAATTAACCAATCCACCTCTCCCGCCCCCTTTTTGCTTCCCTTTCCTTCCCTCCTCTCCTTCCTTTCCTCTTGCCATACGTCAGGATTTGTCCTGACATGTCAGGATTTTTAGGCTCTTGTCAGGATTGCGACCGGATTTCGGAAGTGTCAGGATTTTTCAAATTTTTAATAAAGTACAGCAGATTTTTTATATTTTTTTTTATTAGAAAGTTCTACGAAGGGTAATGTAATTACTAATTTGAGTAAATTACACAGCACAATAAACTTAAACAGAAACATAATCATTTTTACCAACTTGAAACTAATCAGTTTTATCATATTTACTCTGAAATGATACCTTAGCAAGTAGGTTTTTGTCCTGAATTATTATTTTATAAAAGTCTTCGCACGTCGTGTTTTTTAAATTGTACTGGGTTAAAAGCAAAGCCCGGATTGAAGATACAGATACGGTTAGTCGGTTTCTTTCCTTTGACCATTGAGCTCCCATTATAAAAAAAACTCTTTCCACATACACGTTTTGGGCTGTGATAGCAAATACATACTGACAAATACGCAATAACTCGGGTAATCTTGCAACACCTGTGTTCTTGAAATTTTTTACCCATAATATATGGAGCATTACATCAAAAAATGCGTCTTCTTGTTTTGATATAAATGTATTCAAAGCTGCAATTTTGTCAAACAATTTCACATCATCGATGTGTACTCCTTTTCCATTCAGGAAATGAATTGATGAAGCAATATGATCAAAGTCAATATTTTCGCCCTTCTTCAGCGCCAACCAAGTGAAAACTTTAACCCCTCGCGTACCAGACGGCCCGAAACGTCCAGAATTGATATTTACCGTCGAACCCCAGACGGCCCGAAATGGCCAGGCGAGGCCGACCGCTAATTATGTTAGTACAACTTTGACTAATAATTATGAATAATCTTTATTGCTTTACATAACGACGTTACAAATATCTAATAGCAAATTTCAATAGGAACATAAAACAGGTCTTTTTTAGACGATCGGTGTGACAGTTTCGGAGTAATCGTTTTTTTTCTGAAACGCCATCTTTTTTTTGAGACTCGCGAATTTCTTACGGGCTGTAAGGCACACATTAAAATTCAAACCGCGGGCCGCGAGGGGTTAAAATCATCTAAAGGCTTTATCCACTTGACCAAATACTCCATGCAAGTTTGATACATATTTTTAACGTCTTGCTTGAAAACTTCCTGGTTTTCCTCAGTGCATGTAGCCAGTAATTCTCTCACTTTAAGAGACATAAAGTTTACATTCGCTCGTGCAGTTAATATTTCATGTGTAGATTCGAGGATTCTTGCAATATCCAGAACAGAGTTGCTTTCTTTTTCTATATCTTGAATTCTCACCTGGAAGATTGACATCAGAGTGGGCGAGAAATAAATAAACTTCGCTCAGTTCATTTTCAAAAAAGTTCTTAAAAACTACTGGTACACCAGAAGTAGACAAAAAGTATTGTTTCAAGGGCTCATACATCCTTAGTATTCTTTCGATTGCCGGGAAGAGGCTCAGCCGGCGCGTCTTACTATGAGACAAAAGCTTCTGATAATTGACATCTATGTAGTCGCTGATATCTTTCAACGCCTCAGTGCGTATCGTATATACGGAAAAATAATTAAACAATTTCATTACTATAGATTCCATGTCAATATGAAGAATGTCAGTGCCGCGTTGAATACAGTTGTGAAGAATGTGCGCTGGGCACCCAACTCCTACGATATACGAGAAAGACAAATAACATTCTATTAGTGCAATTCAACTATACCAGTGGCGACATCTATTGGCAACCTGTAAACTAATTGTCATACTTTGTAACATTATCTAACTAGGTGAACGCACTCCGTAGTTCGCAAAGGGGCTATTCGATGGAACTATCGAACTGACTGCTCCGACGAGGCGTAATGCACGCGACGTGTCGCCGCGCGGTAGACACACACTGAGCGGGGAAGGGGCTAGCGCAGGCAGAGGGAGGGGGCAGGGGCAGCGTGCGGCCATTGGCCGTGGACCCACGTGGACCGAGGGTCGCCGCGCCACCGCTCGCCGGGCCGGGCGAGCCAAAGCATAGAAAAATATTTGAAACACAACTTAGTTTCAAATATTTGTTTATGTTTTAGCTTTGTACTTATTAAGTAAGTACGCAGTGTTTAATTACGTTTGCAACAAAATGTCAGGACTTTTCTATGGAAATTAGGCTTTTTGTCAGGACTTTTAAATTTTTCATCTGGTAACATCTGTGTCCCTATTTAATTTTAGCCATTTGTTTTACTTTTTTTTATTATCTGTCTCTGTCTCTTTCTAGTTTCAGTTTGTTTTATTTTGTCATTTTTGTTTTTATTGTTCTTTTGCGTAGCCAACATTCTAAATTTGTTATAAACTTAAGCTATAGGTTAGCTCAGTGGCGGATCCAGGGGGGGGGGGGGGCTAAGGGGCTGAAGCCCCCCCAAAACATAAATAAACAAAATTTTCAGATTTGTCCAATACAGCTCCAAAAAATTCTACATATCTAAGTAAAACCCAGAATCAGCTGATTGAATGTTGCTATACTCTAATTATGAAAAATATATAAAAAAAAAGTGAAAGAAGCAAAATATTGTGTCACATAGGCTATATATTAATCCGAAAAATGAAAAGACTTTTTCGTGGTAGTCGTATTTCCAAAGTAAGTCGGAAAAAACGGTCGAACGTAAACGTTTCTAACTAACGCTGCCTTAACGATGAGAGATATATGATTAAGTTCTAGAGAAAAGTTGTAGAGCTTGATAATGCCTACAAAAAAGTCAGCGACAGCATATGTCTAACTTTTATATTTAAGTCACAAAAAGTAGTTTTTCTAATAAAAAAAATAATTTAAATCGTTAGGTCATGTTTATTGGTCATATTATCAACGATTATTAATTATTATCAAAATAAGGAAATTTATCGTCTAAAGTGTTTATAACAAAAGACTTTTCCCCTTTACTGTATATAATTTCACTTTTACTGCATAAATGGTTGAAGAGATAAGACACTCACAAATAAGAAACTCACAAGAAGACACTCACAAACAACGGTAATATAGTCAAATTGGCATGCAAATACATACATACATTGCAGTAAAAATATAACCCTTCATTTGGCAGTCAGGAAATAAATCATAGCACTCAGTACTAACCAAACCACACTCATTATTTCATCACAAGTAAAACGTTTTACCGCCCAACGAAGTGGGCACGGGTCAGCTAGTTTACTGATATAGCTATTAGCGAGACCGACCCTCAGCCCCCCCCAAACATAAATCCTGGATCCGCCACCGGGTTAGCTGATAGACATTGCTACGAGGCAATAGGCTCGCCTTTTTTATTTAAAATAAAGAGTTTTTTATTATTATTATTATTGTAATTGTTTTTAAAAAATTTGCAATCTTCCAGATCTGCAATCTGTGCAATCTGGCGCAAAAAATATGTCAAAATAAAAAATATATATGAGATTGAAAGAAGCAAGTCGAGCATTTTATGAAAATTAACAAATTCGAGTACCTCGCAGCATTGATTATACAGGCGAGTTTTTAATTAGTTACAGCCTTGAAGTGGGTGAATCAGTACGAGCAAATAAGCATATTTTAATAAAAATAAAAAAAAAAATCTTTTTTTTTGGAAAATTTCAAATTCTGACTGATAAATAAAAGATTGACAAGCGTTGAGGATGCTGCACCATCTAGCAATGGGTAAAATATAGCGTATAAATAAAATTCGCGTTTTTTACCTACCATTAGATGGCGCAACGTACTCAACTCTTTTTATACTAATTTTCAAAAAATTAAATTTTTCAAATAAAAAAAAACATTATTTATTTATTTATTTCAATATCAAGAGAAATCTTTCGAGTTCACAGCAAAAATTAATCATATAAAATTTAAATCTTATCTTAACCCCTCGAGTGGCGGGTTGGCAGTCACCTGTTATTTCTGAGAGTTGAAGGTCAAAAATATAGCACTTTAGAAAAACGATCATAGGAAAAAAACTACTTGATGGATCATGAAAAGAAGAATTGTAGAATGATCGCATTGAAATTTGAAATATAAAACATTAAAACCTCATTTTGTAAAAGAATTAGATAATTATGAATAATTATGAGAAAGTTGGAGAACTGAAAAAAACTCACTTATCCAGCGATATCAAAGTTTTATCTCAAAATACGAAACCCTATCTATAAACTGTAAACACATGTGTGTGCGTTATTACATGCTTTACCAAATCTATTAGTTCGTTTTATTTATTTTCAAACATATATCTGAAGAGAAGCTACATAATATCCAAAGAGAAGCACATATCGGAGCAATGGCAGCACTCGACTAAGTGCCCTTAGAATACAAACAATTATATTAGGGATTCTAGACTGCGAGAAGCACGACTGAATAATCGTACAATATAGAATTTATCCGTCTTTTTTACACATATCTGACATGGGTGACATGGGTGGTTGCACTGTGATTTTGGTGTAAATTCAATTCGTTGAGAGCGCGGTTTGTCGCGCTGCGCTCGTACCCGTTTTGGGACGTCACTGAGCATTGACTACAATACATCGTACCCGATTCGGGACGTTACTGTCTTGAGGGTTTAAAGCAATTCAAACTGTCCTTACATGTGGGTAAAGCGTTCCAGAGACAAACTCCACATACGGAGTAGCGAGAGTAAAAATAACTACTGTGCAAGGTAACCCAGTGGGGCCACATCGGACTCTGGCTACCAGTTTTGGTAGGATATCTCCGTCTCCAATTAACCTTCAGGATAGCTCCTTACTCCCGATTATTTATGGAACCGAAGTCGCTTACGCGGCCTCTATCTGCTGTAATTCAGCAGTGATTCGCTTTGAGTCTATCGCGGACCAAAAGCATCTTTTGCCAGGCTCTGAATTCAGGATTAGGAACTTAGGAGAGTTTTTTATTTTACCCACAAGGCTGTTCCTTTTCGTGGAACCCGCCTTGTTGCCTATCGGCAACATCTCCTAGGTGGGCATTTGTAGCATCACGCAGTCAAACACTCAGGCGGTCATCCATCCAACTATTGACCGCGTCCAACGCTGCTTAACTTCGGTAATAACGAGGAGAAACCGGTGTTAACGCGGCTACGGACGCTACAAATATAGCATATATTTCCATAGTCTCCAGTCTCCTTCAGCAATTAGAGTGCGGGAGCAATAGGCGTCGACGAACAGTGCGCAAAATGTTTGGCAGCGCTGGGAGGCTATCCCCCGGGAAAAACCGATCCACCAGTCACGTGGCCTAAGACGCGAGTCTTACCCAGGATAGCCTCCACATGAGGAGGCTTCTGAACAGAAGTTGAATCGTGAGTTGGACCGATCAGAGAACAAAGTGGATCTTATGGCCCAAGCTGTACGAAACAATTTGCTTATTATTGGATATGGACAGATAAATAATTTCAAACATTTAATATGAAATCGTTGTTTCAGTAAGAGATTTTGTCAGTCTCTTCAGGTTTTCCGGTTTTCTAAAAATAAGAACGTTTTATTTTTTGAATTCCCTCATGGTTTTTGATTTCGTTTATTATGCTAACATTAAAATAACTCTCACTAACAATCACAGACTATAAACTTTCAATGTATTCTATAAACAGGCAATATCGAGTCCTCTTTCCTTGTCTCTGGTGTATACTCGTATATATGTCTCGTTTCGTCGAGCACCTTTGCAAGGCATTTAAGAGCATTTTTTACAAATCCATCGACTATAGAGTTATTCTGACTTATTCCACCATGCTCTATGTAATAGTCGAGGGTCGACTTCAAAACAGATCGTAACTCTAGTATTAAATCAGCATCGCTAAAAAATAAAACAGAAAAAATACATAACACTCTTCTCAATGGTGTGTATTATCATTGATTACATAAGTTGTTAATTTGCTGTCTACATAGAAACGCTATAGTTCATGTTGGCAACCCTTCAGCACCGGCGAACTGCAGGTGACACCGATAGCATACATGGCTAAACTAATAGCAATTTATTTGGCCATCTATAATAACATTGATAACGAATGTTTTTTTTATAAAGGAACTGATTGATTATAAAAACCCAAAAATTTAAAAAATGCTGACAATAATAACATTCAATTATTAGTGCCATCTATTGCATTTTCATATAGGCTGATTACATCATAGAAATGATAAGGAGAAAAAGAATTCCATCCACTAGTCTATCTGATCATTAAAGTGCATAATTATTACGTATTGAAGCCCGTAAACCAAATTGACACCTTATATCAATAATAGTGAAATAATAAGAGCTATGATTTCAAAATACCTTTGTTATTATATTATTATATGCAAAACTATGCCAACCACCTTATCTATATCCACTCGGATAGCAAGGCAGCTCTTATGGCACTAGCCTCGAATACTATTAATTCAAAGCTAGTGCAAAACTGGTAACACTACTGAATTCCCTGGGCGAAAAGAACAGGGTAATTCTAAGATGGGTTCCCGGCCATGCAGGAATCGAGGGAAATAAAAAAGTGGACGAACTCGCTAAGACGGGAGCAAAGGGAACGTTATACGGCCCTGAACCTTGCTGTGGCGTACCAAAAAGCCTTGCAAACCTAATGTTCAAACAAATATGTTTAGAACAATCCGTCACTGGAACAACACACCAGGGTTGAACCAATCTAGAGCGCTAATTAAAGCTTACGACCCTAAGACGGCCCGTGAGGCCTTATCGCTAAATAGGAACAATCTACGCATACTGGTGAGGGCGCTCACGGGGCATTGTGGCCTTAACAAACACATGTACAACCTCAAGCTCCGAGACACAAAAATGTGCAGGTTCTGCCAAGGGGCCGAGGAAACTGCCCTGCACCTCATGTGCGAGTGTGGCCCGCTGATGCGTAAAAGATACACCCACTTGGGTGGTCATTACCTCCAACCTGAGGAGGTACAACAATCTGGCGCCAAAAGCCTGTTGCGGTTCTTAACCCTTGGAGCAAATGGGTATTTTCATGGATGCATCTGTCTCTTTTGCAGGATTTTCGGCGACATCGACTTAAAGTACTATAACTACGAAACTACTACACCAATCATAAAAAGAACAACTGCACAATGATTGCATTGAAATTTCGAATATAGAATATTGAAATATCATTTTGTAAAACAATTAGATAATTATGAATAAATATGAGAACGTCAAAGAAGTGAAAAAAACGCGCGACCAGATTTGGTCGACTCGTACTCAACGGATAATTGTTTCGCAACCAGATTTGGCTGACTCATACTCAACGGGTTAAATGACACGAGGCTTAGCGCAGAACTATAGTAGGTGGCGAACTCAATAGATCAGCAATGATCGCAGTGTTACACGGCTCATAAAGACCTTAGAAAAGCCCCATACAACAAAATAAAAAATTAAAATATCCACTGCGCAACAGTTGCAAGTTGCACAGTTCTTATGATGCTGCAAGCTACAAAACCTAGCAGTTTTCAGCGCTTGGAGCTCAGTCCAATAAAATTATTGTATTTAATTTTTTTTATTTACTCACAAGGCGTGTGCCTTTTTGTGGAACCTTGCCTTGCTGCCTGTTGGCAACATCTAAGTGGGCATTTATAGCATCACGCAGTCAAACACTCAGGCGGTCACCCATCCAAGTAATGACCGCGCCCATCGCTGCTTAACTTTGGTAACAACGAGGAGAACCGGTGACAACATGGCTGCGGACGCTACTAAATGCTCTAATTTTTAAAATTAAATGCTCACCTCTTCGTACACTGAACGTCTACATTATGGTTAATTACTTTGACAATGACCAGTGGTTCTCCAGTTTTTTCACAGACCTAAAATTAAAACATTTATTATTAGATATTATTTTCCAAGGATCATGTTGCAAGGTTCGCTAGCGAATCTTAAAGATTTTTCCAAAAAATATTGAAAAAAATAATTAAATATATTTATTAGAAAACAGTTACGGACTTGAAAGTAACATTTAAAAGCAAGAAATTACAAACAAGTGACAATATCAATCTAAGCAGTGGACAGTTTCAGCAGGATCTTAGAAAGATCAAAGCATGGCTAGAAGATTGTTTGCTTACCATGAACACATAATATTCTCTGGCAAACGACCAATTAGAGGCAGTTAAGCATCAAAAAGATCTTGGAATAACAATTAGTGATAATCTGAAATAGGAAAAACAAATAGTTCCAATCGCTAAAAGAGTCAACTCAAATCTTTTTCTGATGTTAACTCGATGAAAAGGTGTTTATAAAGATCTTCAAGGCATATGGCATAGGCATAGGCCTTCAAGGCATATTCTGAATATGGATATCAGCTCTGGAACCCCTACTTAAGCAAAGATGTAGATGTTCTGGAAAAGGTGCAGCAAATGGGCAACAAAAATGCCAATGGGCCTGAAGAACAGGAATTATGAAAGATCGCTTGGAATTACTTGGACTGACTGCTCTCAAAAAAGAAGACAAAGAGGGGACCCGATTGAGACATTGTAATGATGTACCTGGGCTAGAGAATATTTACAAATTCAATATCAAGAGAAATCTTTCGAGTTCACAGCAAAAATTAACCGTATAAAATTTAAATCTTATCTTAACCCCTCGAGCGGCGGGTGTAAATCTTGGCAGTCACCTGTCATTTCTGATAGGGCGTTTACACTCTCGCGCGAGGCGCGGGGCGAGACGCGGGACCATATGGTAAACAAATGGAACAGAGGCAAAGCTTCTAACGGCGTACAAAATGTTTACCTACTTTGCTAGAAGCTTTGCCTCTGTTCCGTTTGTTTACAATATGGTTTCGCGTCTCGCCTCGCGCGAGAGTGTAAATGCCCCATGAGAGTTGAAGGTCAAAAATATAGCACTTTAGAAAAACGACCATAAGAAAGAAACTACTTGATGGACCATGAAAAGAAGAATTGTAGAATGATAGCATTGAAATTTGAAATATAAAAAATAAAAATCTCATTTTGTAAAACAATTAGATAATTATGAATAATTATTAGAAAGTTGGAGAACTGAAAAAACTCACTTATTCAGCGATGTCGACGTTTTATCTCAAAATACGAAACCCTATCTAGAAATGGTAAACACATTTGTGTACGTTATTACATGCTTTACCAAATCTATTAGTTCGTTTAATTTATTTTCATACATATATCCAAAGAGAATATCCGAAGAGCACAGATCTGAGCAATGACAGCACTCGACTAAGTGCCCCCAGAATACAAACAATTATATTAGGGATTCTAGACTGCAAGAAGCACGACTGAATAATCGTACAATACAGAATTTATCCATCTTTCTCATACATATCTAACAGGGGGTGGTTGCACTGTGATTTTGGTGTAAATTCAGTTCGTTGAGAGCGTGGTTTGTCACGCCGTGCTCGTACCCGTTTTGGGACATTACCGAGCATTGACTACAATACATCGTACCCGATTCGGGACGTTACTGTGTTGAGGGGTTAAGAATGTTTTGCAAAATAGAGCATTGGACGTGTGGAATAAATTACCGTGAGAAGTGATTAGTGCAAGATCCGTCAATAAATTTAAAAATAGACTTGATCTGTACCGTAAAAATTGTTAATAATGTTTTTGACTAGCTTTACAAGATCAAATCTGGATTTATCAGCAAATCTGCTTATCCAGCATAATAATTGTCCGAATTACCAAGTTTTTCGTATTTAATTAATTAGTTATGCGGCAATACGAGCATTGATCCGAAGGACGTGGGTAAAATCGAGAGAGGGGTTATGAAAGGTCCAAGTCTTCGAGGTCACAACAAAAAACTCAACCGTACAAAATTTAAATCTAATCCTCTTAAGAACGTTCTGCCAAATAGTGATGGACATGTGGAATAAACTACCATTTGAAGTGATTAGTGCAATCTCTGTCAATCAATTTAAAAACAGACTCCATTTGTACGTAAAAACTTGTTAATAGTGTTTATAGTATATTGTTAATATTGTTTAGCTTTACAACATCTGATCTGGACGTATCAGCAAAGCTGCCTATCCAGAAATAATATTATTAATAATAATACAAAATTGATATTAAGCTCAGTCTCAACCCTAAAGAAAAAGAAAAACCGCCAACTAGTAACAAACATTAGAATTTCAAATAGGAATTACCTCGTTTGACGTTTCCAATCTTAACTCTCCTTCAGCCATTAATGCGACGGTTAGAGGCGATACTAGTGACGTTTGTCCTGCGCAGACGACCTTTACTTTATCTGCTATTATTGGCTTGCTGTCTGTCACAGCCAGCAGGCGAGGTAACATTGTATTCGAAGCTCCCGAATTGCAACTATCTGCTGGTATATAAGCAGTGGAGCCACAGCTGAAAGGAAATGACAAATATTTTCGATTACTAAGAGCGAGGAGTGAAAAGTCTTCTTCTTCTTGTTTTTCTTTTGGAGGGTTATTCTATCCAACGAGGGTTATTTCTACCAGGTGGTTGCTTAATGTATTTACGGGAAACTGGGTTGTTAGGACAGCATTGAAACAAACACGCAAACCTTACAATGAGGGAAACAGTAGAAACAAGCAGAATATCTTAAAAATTACATGGGTAAAATGACCATTGTTGGGTTAATAGGAAGGAAACAAATCCTGGAAAGTTTATATGTAATAAGACTTTTAATATAATTGCCATACTTCTGGTGGAGTGCAAAAGTGGTGCCATACTCAAAAGTTTTTTTTAAACGTTTTCAAGATACGACTATAGAAGACGTAAAATTATTTAATATAGTAAAACATTATTGTATTAAAAAAAATATCCCATACTGCGATCATGGGACTGAAGACTATCACAATCGTGCTACGATGTAATAAAAAAAGAAAGGTCAAAACGACTTCTTACAACTAAGGTTGTCAACTACAACGGGCAAACCCCTCACCTCAGGAAGGTTTAACGATAGTGACTGTTCTATCTCCCATGAGATGAGCGTAGATGACTTAGAGACAATACAAATCTACCGTCTAGCTAAGCCAACATGCCTGTCAGAAGCCAAAGCCTTAAGGTGAGCCACCGGGAAAGGTACTCGGCGAGCAGCCTCGCCCATGACTACCACTTTTGGAAGGATAACTCAGCGCTAAGACCATTTTTTTAATTTCATAAATTACCTAGTTTAACTTCTGAATGGTTGCCATACTGTGTTATACTTGTAACAAATGACTTGAAATTTTCTGTCACTATCGCCCAGCTCTACAAAGGGAATTAGGAAGCCACAGGTATGTGTAATGGTAAATTGTTACTGAAGAGCAATGAGATTGAGGGAGTCACATTTAAAGGGAATTATAAGAACTTTTGGAAAGTTAAGGGAAAGGAGATGGTCTACACACAGTGGGAGCTGAATTTTGAAGGCTGTAAGGTCCAAAATGAAATTAGAATAATAATTATTAATTGGGAAATAAAAAACAAGACTTATAATTATTTATTTTCAGTCAAATAATATATAAATGGTTGGACTGCAAAACTCCCAGACCAATTAATATTTGAATAGCATAATTCTAGCTACTGCAAAAACTTGGTTTCATCCTGTAACTCGATGAGGTAAAAAAGAGGTAAGTTGATCCCTAAAAATGGTTGGATTTTGGAACCCTCCAACACGGGACGGGGATGATAAGATAGATAAGAATAAAAGTAGTTATTTCCACTACAACCATAACAATTGTGTAGGAATGACATTAATTAATCTTAACCTAGTTACTCAATTTAGCCAAGAGATGATATACAATATATAACTTTAAACTTACCAATTTACAAAAACAAAGACTATATCATAACAGTTTACAACAAAACAATTAACGGTAAATAATATGTATTAGATTAAATGGGTAGATACGATGCTATGTATTTTTATACATAGCATTGTATCTACCCATACATGTTGATTTTAAGCAGATAGACTCGGATGGATCTTTTGAAAATATCGATGTTTCTAATTGATTTAATCTTTCAGGCAATTTATTAAAAAGTTTGAGGCCTAAGTATCGACTAGTCGCCTGGAACTTGGCAGTACATGCTACGAACGGTTGGAGATACTGGGTTTTATTCCTGGTGTCATGCCGATGTACTTCCTCGTGGGACATGGCCGAGCTCTTATTGCAATAGAATTCGCAAAGAGCTTCTTGAGCAAAAATCGCATATACGGTCAATATCCCTAGTATGGTTCTTTAGACTCTATTAATTGACTCGAAAGCTAACGAAAAGGTTTCATTCGGTAACCACATGAGGTAAAATTATCTTTTCGCTGCGGAAAACCTCCCTAGCTGAGCCAGGAAGACCATTTTTTTTCTTACCTATTTGAGGTGCACTTTTCGTGCAAAGCGGTATTATTCTGCAACTCAATGGCATAAGTAATCAAGCAGCCGCTGCCCGGACTAATAGGGGTTAAAAAGAATATCCAATAACTCACTCTGCAATCAATGTTGAGCTTTTTGTCAATCTGCCAGTGCTCTTGACAGTGGACCAGTCCTTGACGAGTGCCGCTACTCCGGAAAATAGAACAGCTTTCGTGACCTCGTCAAAGTTAGCCATGGCATCCAGGCTGTCCACTGCATTACCATATCTGTCCGTGTGGGCCTCGTTTATGAGACCCACTTGTTGAAGATGTTTTATATAGATCCGTCTGAGGGCTGCAATGTAATATTATTATTATATTATAGTGTTGCACCGAATATTTGGATACTATTCGGTATTCGGCATCTTTTTTATTATTCGGACAAATACAGAATAGTGAATCTCAAGCCGAATACTCGGCTGGCCGAAAAGTGACAATTGTATGTCCGTTTGACTTGTGAAAGTATTGCTGTATTATTGACAGAGATTCGTGTCTGCTGGTATGGTTTTTCCTAGTGCCTCGCCATAAGGCTTTGGACTCTGGTGGGTTCGGTTGCTGGACGGTAGGTTTCTATTGTGATGTGATGGTGATGGGTTTGCCCGTTGTAGTCGACATCCCTAAGTGTTGATATGGTAGCGTTCTCGGACCGGTCCAACTCACGATTCAGCTCCTATTCAGTTGCATCCTCATATGGAAGACTACCCCAGGAAGGACTCTCGCGTCTCAGGCCTCACGGTTTGCGGATCGGCTTCCCCTGGGGGATTATCTCCCGGTGCTACACGGTTTGCGCACCAACTAGCACTGTCAACTACAACGGGCGAACCCGTGACCTCAGGAAGTTTTAACGATATTGGATCGTTCTGTCTCCTGTGAGGTGACCGCAGATTTGGGACGAAAACAATCCGCCGTCTAGCTGCGCCACATGCCCGTCAGAGGCCAACGCCTTACGGTGAGGCACCGGGAGAGGTAACCAGCAAGCAGCCTCGCCCCCTGACTACCAATTTGGAAGGATACCAGAGGTCAGCGCAAGCGACTTTGAACCTGTGACCAATCGGGAGGTCGGGGTTATATTGATGGTTAATTCCAGACAGAAATATCCTACCAAAACTGGTAGCCAGCGGATGACGCTGCCCGCTGGGTCGCCTTCCTGGTGCCTCCTCTAACGGGCATGTTGGCTTTGCTGTATGGTAGGTCTGTATTGTTCCTAAGTCTTCTACTCACCTCACGGGAGACAGAATGATCATTATCGTTTAAACTTCCTGGGGTGCAGGATTTGCCGTTGTGGTCGACAACTCCAAATGTTAATAAGGTAGGGAATGGTTCGATAGCGAATGGTTTGATAGCGAATGGTTTGATAGTGAATGGTTTGGTAGCGAATGGCTTCATGCAGTTCCACTGTGTTTCTAGAGTCAGTCCAACCTTTTTTTTGCATGAAAACGTCTCTTGAGGACCACCAGGTATAATTTAAATGAAAAGAAATGAAAATCACCTTTCAGTGAATTAATTTATTTATATTTTTTCAGTTTATGTATAAGTATTTTTATTCTGCTTAGCTAACCTTATAGAGTACCTCAATATCCACTCGACGACACACAAATAACTCATGTAACTCTTTCCGATGTGGAGTTAAGACTAATTCTTTTGCTGGGGCCACACTAATGGGAAACTTCAATGACCCATCATCGCAATAAATATTGTGTTAACCCGCTGAGCACGTAACATCCATTTGGGGACATGAATGGCGGCCGCCGAAATTCCGAAACGTCCACTACTGGATATAGCGCTCGGCTCTTACGAAAATGTCGTTTAAATTTCGAAATGCGATTGTATATTCTATCGAATGATGCCATAATATAGCCAAATATGCAACACTATGAAATTGCTCGATTGCCGCATGCGATGTTAGAAATATGAATTACTACATCCCTTACAAAATCGATGACCTCATTTCTGACGACAGTCGCGAACTGCCCATTCGCGGCGGCGTATAATTCCGCGACGTGTTGTGTTGTGAATTGTTTTGTGTATATAAGTACAGTGCATACCGGATAAAAGTAAGTAATTTCCATTTTTAAGTAGTTTAGGCCTTAGGATTAAACAATTTACACAGCCCATTTGCTGTTTTTCACGAATTTTCGAAGAAAACACTTTGGCAAAACGTAACGGCTCGCGAAAGATGGCCGTTTTTATTTTGTAATGTTTGTGAAATATCCCGTTATATCGCGAAACATGACGTAATGTCGCTTTAATTTACTAATAAAATAGGTATTGCTTCATTTACATCCTAAGTTATCACATAATTAGGCGTATTTTGAACATTATATGTTGTTTTCTAATATGGCTCGCGAAAATGAAACTTGTTTTGATAATTACTATGAGAGAAAAAAGTGTGATTTTCCATAGTTTTTCGATGAAATGTGACTCTTTGGAGTATAGTAATTAGTTATTAGACATATAATAAGTCTATGATAAGACAATATAATTGAAAAAATCTAACGAATTTTATATTATGGGCATTCAAAGTTTATTATTAGGTTCGGAAGTCGGAAACTCTCAAAACTTTAGATTTTTCTATAATATCAGACAAAGCTCAAAGTTCTGGTGTGATTTCTAAGAAGAAGTGATGTAGTAATAAAGTTATTTTGAAAGAATTTCATATAAAAAAATACCATAAGTAGTCACAAATTAAAAATTAAAAAAATTTTTTTTTACGAGAATACATACAATTTTTCTTGGCTGAATAAATAAATATTTTTTCCGTATTTTTGTATGCAAATAAGTAAAAAAAAAATATCGCTTTGGTAAAGCATTTAATAAAGAACATAACTGTATTTACAATTTTTGATATTTACAAAAACTGTATTTACAAAAAAATCGAAATGATTTTATAGGCGAGTTTTTTCAGTTTGCCAATTTTGTAATATTTATTCATTATTATCTTAATTGTTTTACGAGATAAGGTTATAATGTTTTATATGTCAAATTTCAATGCGATCATTTTTCTATTAATCTTTTTTTAATCCGATTAGTGGTTTATAAGTTATGATCGTTTTTCTCAAGGCCGTTGACTCGCGTCGATTTTTTGCGCGAATATGTCGCGCGCAAAAGTGATGTTTTTGGGCGCGGTGAGTTTTTACCTCGCAACGTGAGGGGTTAATTATTAATGCGTTACATTGAGTGACCACACTTAACCCCTCACGTTGCGAGGTAAAAACTCACCTATCACTTTTGCGCGCGACATATTCGGGCAAAAAATCGACGCAAGTCAACGGCCTTGAGAAAAACGATCATAACTTATAAACCACTAAACGTATTTAAAAAAGATAAAGATAAAAATGATCGCATTGAAATTTGACATATAAAACATTATAACCTTATCTCGTAAAACAATTAAGATAATAATGAATAAATATTACAAAATTGGCAAACTGAAAAAAATCGCCTATAAAATCATTTCGATTTTTTTGTCACAAAATACGTAAAATATGCAAAAATTGTAAATACAGTTATGTTCTTTATTAAATGCTTTACCAAAACGATATTTTTTTTTTACTTATTTGCATACAAAAATATTTATTTATTCAGCCAAGAAAAAATTTATGTATTCTAAAAAAAATTTTTTAATTTTTAATTTGTGACTACTTATGGAATTTTTAATATGAAATTCTTTCAAAATAACTTTATTACTACATCACACTTCTTAGAAATCACACCAGAACTTTGAGCTTTGTCTGATATTATAGAAAAATCTAAAGTTTTGAGAGTTTCCGAGTCCGAACTTAATAATAAACTTTGAATGCCCATAATATAAAATTCGTTAGATTTTTTCAATTATATTGTCTTATCATAGACTTATTATATGTCTAATAACTAATTACTATACTCCAAAGAGTCACATTTCATCGAAAAACTATGGAAAATCGCACTTTATTCTCTCATAGTAATTATCAAAAGAAGTTTCTTTGCGCGATTCAATTTACAAAACAAGATATAATTTTCAAAATACGCCTAATTATGTGATAACTTAGGATGTAAATGAAACAATACTTATTTTGTTAGTAAATTAAAGCGACATTACGTCATATTTCGCAATATATCGGGATATTTCATAAACATTACAAAATAATAACAACCATTTTTTCGCGAGCCGTTTGTTGTCGCCAAAGTGTTTTCTTTAAAAATTCGTGAAAAACAGCAAATGGACTATCTCAATTGACTAATCCTAATGCCTAAACTACTTAAAAATGGAAATTACTCACTGTTATCCAGTAAACAATGCACTGTTATCCACAAAACACTGCACAAGACCACCATTCCGCGAAACCATTCGCGGCCGCGGCGCTGGCCGATGGACTGCCCGTTTTGACGTCTATGCTGACTTTTTAAATCGGCGATCGATTTTATCGTCGTTGGCCGGCGAATTAAAGATTATTTGGCCATGTCGTTCCGCGGTCAGAAAGCATTAAGTACGACGTTTCGAATCGTAAATTGCATTTTTCGCAGCGGCGAGCGCGATGTCCCGTAGCGGATGTTTCGGATTGTAGGCGGCCGCCATACATGTCCCCAAATGGATGTTACGGATAGAGCGGGTTAAACGAGCAACTTCGATGCCCATTCTCGGCAACAAAATTGGCATTAAAGTTCCTTCATTTTCAAGTAAGATGGACGTTGACGCTGATACTGTATTTCATGACTGTATTTTTTTATTATATGAATACATTTGGGTTCATAGATGGGTTCTATAATAACCCATTAGGGTTTTCTTTTCCTTTTTAATTTCTTCGATTGTTGTTTTAAATGGTAATAATTCCATTATTCGTCGCCAAGCGTCATTTTGTCATGAACGATTGTTAAGTTTTGTGTCTCGGATCCCACAAACATGGCTTTGGTTGCAGAATTTCGAGAAACACAATGACTATCTCGTTAGTCCACTCGCAGCAACGCATTAATTCTCGCGTTAAATTTGTTTGATGTACCGCCACTCGACCTATCGCCAAACGGCAATTTGAATGCCGTTGTAAAATGATTGCGATAAGTCGCGGCTACACCAACGTTAAACGTCCATCATTGCGATAATTAAAGGCGTTTCCTGTTAGTGTGGCCCCAGCATATGGAGTGAATTTCAAGGCCCTTTTTCATCCCCCCCCCCCCCTCTTTGCTCAATGAAGAAGGTATTTGATGGCATAAATGCACTAACAGGCAACGTACAATAGTCTATTTTCAGAATATATACAACATTTGGCGATACAACTTCTAACTCTGGCGGGACCTTTAAATGGAAGCCTTTTTAACCCTTCAGGCTTCGGCCTCTCGGCCTGACAAGTTGCTGTCCCAAAATTTTTTAGTAAAAAAATTGAATTACGACACTGTCTCACCAAAACATTAATTACTGCCAAACCATTGTACCCATAATTAAAATGAAACATATTAACATAATAAAACATCATAAAATAAAACAAATTAAATTAAAACGGGGCCGTCACGCCGAATCGTGTTGTGGCAGATATCGGCCAATCGGGGCCTGAGGGGTTAACCCCTCAAATGAATGGCGATTAGCTCGGGTTGCCTACGGCAAAATGTATATAAATTTATATTTACATTTACATTTACATGTACATAGAGCTGGGTTTACTATAGAGCTATAGCATTACTATAGAGCGGATTACTATAAAGCGGCGCACATTTACATTTATATTTACATTTATATAAATTTATATACATTTTGTATACATTTTGCCAAGGCATCCCTTAAGGGACGCCTCACATTTGAGGGGTTAATAATGTTTTCATATGAAAAAGGAGAGGATATAGAGATTAAACTGCTCGAGGCTACCATGTCTATTAGCCAACATCTAACAAACAAACAGAAACAATCTCACCTCTGAGTGTCAGCATGCGATCGGCTCTTACTTTATTTTCATCGCAGAAATCTTGCCCATTTCCATTTTTGCGATGTTTAAAAAAATCCTCGACCAGCGAGTGGATCGCTAGGTGGTCAGACACCGGGTTGTACTGACGTTTTAAGGTACGGATAACTGAAAATAGAATACAGTTAACAAGTTCACTATTGTAATAATTTTTTACCATTTTATATCTCAATCAGATCCCCTACAATAAAACTTTTAACTTCTGGATTGAGGCACTTGAAATAAATGGCCTTAAGATTAGTAGAAAGAAAACAGACCACATGTCGTGCATTTTCGATAACCACTAACCCTAATAACATCAAGATCTCTTTACTAACGCCTTTACTTTACTAAGAGCCTTTACTAACGGTCACGCAATTTAAATATTAGGGCTCCATACTAAGCAACACAATTGACGACGATGTTACTCATAGATCTACAATAGGATGGATGAAGTGGAGACAACTAACAGGTGTCAAGTGCGACAGAAAAATGCCCCTTAAGATCAAAGGACAATGAATTAGACCAAAGCCATTAGACCTGCCGTCTTGTACGGATCAGAATATTTGGCGTCTTAATAAACTACATACAGCGGAAATGCGCATGCTACGCTGGTCAGCGGGTGTCACACTCAGTGGCGGCGTTAGGCGTCGGCGACGTCGGCGACCGCCGACGGCCTCGCACCTGAGGGGGCCTCGCAAAGGTTTTAAAAATTATTTAAAATTTATTTATTTATTCTGTTTTATTTTCATATACTTGCCTGAGTAAAGTGAGTGAGTAGTACTTTAGGGGTATTATCCAGAGTACTCTGGCAACACTATGAAAGTTCGCGCGCGAGTCTCGGGACGGGGAATCCCCGTGTCGTATAAATATTTGTATTTCATTCTTCTGTGAGCGTAACTAACGTAAACAATCATTCATTCTGTGAATAGAACTAGACTCGCATCCACAAAGTTTCTTTTTATTGTGTTGTAAAGTCATTAGCATTACCCCGGTGGCGTTCTAGTGGATAAAAGTGTTAATTTAGATTGTGATTTATTTCATATTTCTAAGGTAAGTCAAATAACGACTTTAACGAAATGATTTTATCGAAATCGATAGGTATATATCTTTTATAAGTCGTAAATAAATACAATGTATTTCTCTGTACAAACTGAAATAAAAAAGTAGACAGTTACCTTGTTTTAAATCTGTGTAGTGTTTTTTTCACACCGGAGAACATAGAAAATTTTAACTTTTCGAGTATGTTTTTTTTTGTAGGCATCCAAATTCTTAATAGGTATCTATATTATTTTCACCGAGTTCTCTTTTCCATACGTCTCGTGCGGTATTCTTTCAATACAAAATAATCTAGGTTCAATAAATTATATCAATTTTCCATAAAAAGTGTTGTCGTATCTATAGGGTTGTTTATCATGGGGGGCTTGGGCATCTGCTACAAAAAATGACAGATCGGCAGATCTCGTTTTGTATTATTTAACTCTGAAGCTACTGAGCCTATTTTGAAAGCATCTAATAAAATATTTTTTCCAAGATTACATGACCCAGCCCCCGCTCTACAGATGCCTATGAGAAAAAGACCTTGCTAATAGTATAGAGAAAATTATTTTACAATTAGTAGCAATTATATATTTACCAAAATACACTTCTTAGCTTAATAAATTAGTGACTATAGAAAATAAAATATTCTGGATGATTATTGATGATCACACCTACTTCTTATAATCAGTATACATTAAGTTCAAGTTTAGTTTAAGTACTGTACTTACCAAACTTTAATAAAAATATTTTCAGGTCATCATGACTGGAGGACCCACTAGAGACAGAGATGTAGGGAGGATATGGGAATCCGGTGCATCAAAAAGAAAAAGAAAAGCTGAAACGGTTATATCCAACCAAGCTCTGAGTTCCAGTATGATGAAATTTCTTAAGAAACCTTCAAGGAGTACAAGTGTCACAGCTTCAGAGTCAGAGTCATCTGATGAAACTTTAGTTTCTGAACCAGCTTCAGAGTCAAATAAATCTTTTACTCAAATTTCTGATACAGCTTCTTTACCATCAACATCGGGTGAATCTGCTGTGATCCAAATGTCTGAACCCAATGAAGAGTTAGAAATTGAGAGGATGTGTGACTCGGGAAATCAAGAGCAAGCAGTTAATTTAAAAGAGTCATTTATAGACTTAGATCCGGGGAAGTGGGTATTTCCAGTTAATGATTTGCAGCGTCATGACTTAATTGAAAACGGACCCAATCATCAAGATCTAGAGAAATCTGATGAAATTTACCCAAAAGACGCAAATAAAAGACATTTTTCTAAATTTCATTTTACTCGAAAAGTAAGTAACGGCGGAACGCAACATCGCAGAAGGTTAGTTTACTCCATATTTCAAGATAAAGTTTATTGCTTTCCATGTAGACTTTTTTCACATTTGCAGACACAGATGGTAAAAGAAGGATGTTGTGACTGGAAAGATTTGAGTCGGATATTGCAAAGACATGAACAAAGTCAAGGATACATGGAGTGCATGATTAAATAGATGGAATTCTATAAAGGAATCAAACAGGGAAAAACAATAGATAAGGATAACGAAAGATTGATTAGGGAATCGCAAAAGTATTGGCATAATTTGTTTGAAAGAATGATTGACATAATAAACTATTTAGCCTCACACAATCTGGCATTTAAGCTCATCGAGAATCTCTTAAATTGAACGATAGCAGCAACAGTGGTAATTTTATTGATTTATTTAAGTTGTTATCCAAATATGATCTGACACTGCGGGAGCACATGCAACGTATTAATGAAAAGCAACTTACTCAACATTATCTGAGCCACGACGTCCAAAATGAATTAATGGCATTAATGTCTAAATCAGTAATTGACGAAATTATACACAGAGTTAAACAAGCAAAATACTACGCCTTTTTGCTCGATTGTACCAGGGATGTCAGCCGTGTTGAACAAATGTCAATAATATTAAGATTTTGCAATTCCTCAACTGGAGCAATAGAGGATCATTTTGTTGGGTTTATTGCCGTCGCAGAAACAACAGGAGAGTATTTAACTAATTCAATATTACAAGAACTGGAAAGAAATGGTCTAGATATCCAAAACTGTCGAGGACAGGGATATGATAACGGCGCCAATATGGTGGGTATTAATAAAGGTGTCAGAACAAGAATACTCAATATAAATCCAAGAGCATTCTTCGCGCCGTGCGGATGCCACAGTTGGAATTTGCTTTTGATTGATGCGGCTAACTCTTCTACAACAGCCAAAACATTTTTCGGCTTCATCAATAAAATCTATGTGCACTTTTCAAAGTCAAGTAAGCGTTGGGATGTTGTAAAAACTAAATTAAAATTGACATTAAAACCTCTGTCTGAAACACGATGGGAGAGTAGAATCGGAGCAGTAAAAGCAATATTTTTGCAATTTGATGATGTTATCGAATGCGTGAATGACCTGAAAAATAAAAGTGATGATTCTGAAACTCTAAGCGACTGTGAAGCAGTCTTGAACGAAATGTTAACTTTTGAGTTTATTGTTGCAATACACGTGTGGTACGAGGTTTTACTACGTGTGAACAATATAAGTAAACTATGGCAATCGGTTCAAGTCAACTTGAAAGTCGCTATCGATACTTTACGTTCATTTTGTAGCTGGATTCAAGAATTCCGTAATACAGGATTTGACAATACTTTTGCACAAGCTCGATTGTTTGTGGAGAAAAGTACTTTCGAAATTCAGTGTCAATTTAAAGAAAAAAGAACAGCCAGGAAAAAACGAATGTTCGATTATGAACATACTGATGAACCTATTCAATCTTTTGAAATGCATTACAGAGTTAACTTTTTTAACACAATGATAGATGCTATTATAGTCGACACCGAATGTCGATTTAAAGCGCTCAATGAATATTTTGAACAATTTGGTTTTATTTATGATATTAGTTATTTGAAATCGATATCAAAAGAGGACCTTCTCAAGCATTGTAATGATTTAGGTACAATATAGCGGGAAGGCGACGGCGAAAACAGTGACATACAGCCTTTCGAGCTATATGAAGAGCTATAGCTTTTAAAAGCGAATTCACTTGACTCTGTCAACGACGCGAAACAACTCATTCAGTACATTTTAGAAAATAATTTGGAAGAAATATATCCTAATGTTTACATAGCAATTAGAATCATGCGCACAGTTCCCGTCAGTATAGCTTCCGCTGAGAGAAGCTTCTCAAAGTTAAAATTGATTAAGACCTACTTGAGAAGCACGATGACCCAAGAGAGACTATCTGCGTTATCAATTCTATCAATTGAAGCTGAAATAGCGGCTAGTATTAGCTATGACATAATCCTGAAAAAGTTCAGTGAGGCCAAAAGCCGAAAAGTTCGTCTATTTTAATTTCTATTTGTGTAATTTTTACCATCATTTGATTAGCAATAAAACTCGTTTACTCATACATTAGTTTCACTATAATTCGGCTCATGTAATATAACGTTATCTTTTTGACTGGGAAATAAAAAAGGCCTCGCGAACCTAATTTCGCCGACGTCCAAGTGTGGTCTAGTGCCGCCACTGGTCACACTATTAAACAAAATCCGAAATGAGTACTTAAGGGGAAGTTTTAAAGTCGCTCCGATAATTGATAAAGTCAAAGAAAGACGCTTACGGTGGTACGGTCAAGTCCAGCAACGCCCAAATGATCACATGGTGAAGCTTGACGAAGATTGATGTTCTAGTAGCACGAATCACCAGAAAAGAATCTAAATAATTCAGTAGAGCTAGTTGATAACAATTGTTAATATATAAGACGTTAATTAATGTTGTCTCAAGGAGTGCCGAATAAATGTTGATTCTATATAAAAGTGATGTTTTTAAAATATTCTCTTAGTAGATAATTAACAGTTGAAACATATTTTTAAGAACTTATGGTATTATTAATACATAATAACACTATTTATTGATTATTTCGCAGCCATCTGAGTGACGTCACATCAGCTTCAATGACCTGTCTGAGAAGTAGTGTAATTTTCGAGTTGCATAGCCAAATCTGTTGATTTAAGTCATGATCAATACAGAACTTGAAATTAGCAGAAATGAATTTAAAAAAAAGTAAAATAGTTAGTGTCTAGGTATAGCAACATGGTAAAAGCTCGTGAATTAGGAGATGAGCCGAACCATTCAGCTACAATGACGGGATTACTAGGATTAGTGAAGACATTTAGCGGCTTACATTCTCAATTTACAGTGCAGGACTTTTAGCAATAGCGCCTATATGCTTAATCCGATTGAGCTGAAATTTGGAATGCAAGCATAATTTGGTCATGGTAAGAGTTGAAAAGGTTGCGGTCGAAATCGGTCCACCAGGGGCGCACTAGTCATATTTTAATCTCGAAATATTGGAAATGAAATTTGGTACACAGATGCCTTGTTGGGCCAAAATCACATTCAATTTTTGCCTATTAATATATTTGCGTAAATGCCTTGCATTCTCAATATCTGCGCTTGTCGTCGATGAACGATTTGGATCGTTGACTCTTGATATATTTGACGTTTCATCGCCGTACTGTGTGAGTTACTCCTGTAAATCCTTCCTTAACCCTTGGAGTAAATGGGTATTTTCATGGATGCATCTGTCTCTTTTGCAGGATTTTCGGCGACGTCGACTTAAAGCACTATAACTACGAAACTACTACACCAATCATAAAAAGAACAACTGCACAATGATTGCATTGAAATTTCGAATATAGAATATTGAAATATCATTTTGTAAAACAATTAGATAATTATGAATAAATATGAGAACGTCAAAGAAGTGAAAAAAACGCGGAACCAGATCTGGTCGTATCATACTCAACGGATAATTGTTTCAGAACCAGATTTGGTCGTATCATACTCAAGGGGTTAACCCTTGGAGTAAATGGGTATTTTCATGGATGCATCTGTCTCTTTTGCAGGTTTTTCGGCAACATCGACCTTAAAGTACTATAACTACGAAACTACTACACCATAAAAAGAACAACTGCACAATGATTGCATTGAAATTTCAAATATAGAATATTGAAATATCATTTTGTAAAACAATTAGATAATTATGAATAAATATGAGAACGTCAAAGTGAAAAAAACGCGCGACCAGATTTGGTCGACTCGTACTCAACGGATAATTGTTTCGCGACCAGATTTGGTTGACTCATACTCAACGGGTTAAGTCCTTGGCTACTTGCCTGGAAAGGTTTGGGCTGTCATAACCGATTTTTGATAACTCTTTTTGCAATATATTAATTTATGTATTTGCTGATTTTATAGAATATAATAATCCCCATTGATTGGAATATGCTAATGTTATAAGTAATTGAAGTGTTACAAGGAAGAACGATCAATGTAAACTTTAAAAAAATTGTGGTAAGTAATTCCATTTTTAAAATTTACTAACTTAAAATAGGATTTTTAGCCAGGATTTGAGTGATGAAAAAAAACATTTTATTTAAATTTTTACCGCATAAAAGAAGTATGCTATCCTCTAAAATAAATTAAAAAAAAATTAATAAAATACAAACGGAGCTGCCATAGAATTCACCGACCAAAAATGGGGCCCATCATATATAATTATTACACTTCTGGGAGGTGAAGGGTGGATTCCGGACTAACGACCGGCTGTGGTAGGTTTAGGACAGCTGTCTTGCCACATGTGAGCGTTCACCTTACCACCCATTCACTCCCTCTTCAAAGCCATAGAATTTGAGATGCAGAAATCACGGTTTTAGATAATTTTTCTAGCAAGGAGTTGATTATTTTCCTGGAGAGACCAAGATCTTTAAAAAGGTGAAACAAAGATTTAGCTGGCAGGCCACGAGCGCCTACTTCCACCACGTGAAGGTGAACAAAGAAGCCGTTCCGGGTTACGGCATTTGCGAGATCATGGTATTTATTTAATTTGTACTCGTGGTCTCTTGGGTTATTTGATTCCCATGGAACAGTTAATTCTACGATAAGGACCATCTTCCGAGATAGAGAGTAAAGAGTTATATCTGGACGCAGGGCTGTGCATCCGAGACTTTCAGGGAATTTATACTGCTTAGAGACCGAATCGACCTCCATAATCCAATCTGAAGCTGACATTGATCGTTCTTCCCCGTAACCCTTCGATTGTTGCTTATCTACCATCACGAGAAGACTCACCTGGTTTTCTATCCATAGAGTCGACGAAAACATCGAAATTGTTAGCAATGTAAGCCACTATATCGAGGATGGGTGTTACGGTTCTAAATATAACTGCGTGAACCAAGGTCTTGCTCAGTCTCGGATGCAACGTAAACTGGGATATCATACGCCCCAATCCTGTTAATCTGGAAGTATCAAATGAAATTAAATATAAAAGCTGCAAGGAGATTGCATTTTGGACATGGATTGAGAGTAGTCTAATTAAACCAATTAATTGGGAAAAAAATCTGCAATTGAGTAGTGTCGATGTTATTTACAAGTTATCAAGTCGCGATTGACAGTTACTAATCGTTGCCCATCCCTATACAATCGACTTCCATAATTTGAGCACCATATGTATACAGATGATACACAAGTATGCCCTTTGATGTAGAGCAGTGATTCCCTAAGTTATTTTTATCACAGCCCCTGCTGCCAAAAGAAAATGCCCACGCCGCCGCTGTACTCTTACAAATTATATAAGAGCAAAAAGTAATGAAATTCACAGAGGTTTTATTTATTGCTTATATACACATACAAGCTTACATACATACATGTTATAAAATAATAAATAAATCAATGAGATGGATGAGCTTGCATATTTTTAACAAGATTTACAATTATTGGTTGAATTGTTTCTACTCTTTATTGTGAAATTTCACAATGGGCGGGTTTATTGTCATACGACAATCTCTTATAACCAACCCTAATTGGTGAAAGTGCACAGCGTAAATCACCAGCAAGATCGAATTTGCGTCTATACTTTGGTTTGTGAGGGACCACCCCTCACTGGACTCCAAATTGTGTGGTGTGAGGTGGTGGTGTCAACTTGCGGGTTATCTCCGTATTGAAAGTCGAGTTTAAGTATATCAGAAGGTGTTTATTGAAAGTTAGATATTGCCAGTTTGTAACGCTTCCCAAATAGGTTGTATTGACGCGGATGTATTGGCATCTGTCTGAAGTTACGAGGGTGTATGGATGAGGATTGTACTTGTGCTCCTAGTGTCTCGTACTGGGCACGGCTCAAGTCTGTGGGATTGCAGACTGATGCTTCTCGCCTCAATAAGGCAAAGGAAGGAATAGGTAACCAAGAAGCCGGGACACCGAAGTGTGCCGTCACTATCTTGGGGAAATGATCACTCGAGGAATGATACTTTGGTTGCTTTTTGCCGGTTTATATAGGCCGGGAAATGATGCAATCCAAAATATTCCGAGTAAAAGTATTGTTTCATCGTGCTGATTCATCGCTGCACGAGGTAAAATAATGGCTGAATTTGTGTCAGTGCATTTCACTGGAAATCAATTTGTTGATTGCATGTGACGGTACTTAAGGTCCGTTACAGGTTCAATTGCTACAACTGATGAAGATGTCTTTTCGCACAAATAAGTGCTTGAAAAAGGTAAATACAAACGCAGCGCTTGCCCTCCTATAGAGGTGAACCTTTAAAATACTTGATTAAAAACAAGTTATCGATCTTGTCAAAATCGTATTTGGCAGCAAAATCTTTTGTAATTTACAAATCCTGCTCTTGAAACAGTGGCAGCGCGTCTATGTCAACATGAAATGGATCCGTCATTAATCTATAAATATTATTAACGCATGAGTTAGGGATATAGAGCTTGAACTCTGCTGCAAATGATTTAATATATTTCTCTTAACCTGTTAACCGAGCGCGACATATATATAATAAATAAATACAAACGGAGCTGCCATGGAATTCACCGACCGGAGTCGGGCCCATCATAATACTATTTTTTACACTTCTGGGGGGTGAGCAGTGGATTCCGGACTTACGAACCGGCTGTGGTAGGTTTAGGACAGCAGTCTTGCCACATGTGAGCGTTCACCTTACCACCCATTCACTACCCCTTCGAAGCCATATATATATATATATATATATATATATATATATATATATATATATATATATATATATATATATATATATATATATATATATATATATATATATATATATATATATATATATATATATATATATATATATATATATATATATATATATATATATATATATATATATATATATATATATATATATATATATATATATATATATATATATATATATATATATATATATATATATATATATATATATATATATATATATATATATATATATACGTCAAACGTAAACAGTATTGAGGACGGGTAGGACATATAGAAACATCCTCGAAATATATGTTACTTTCTTTGAACGGTTGGAACTTGTTTTATCGTTTAACGAAAAAAAATATATTTCGTTGTCTATTAATTAATTCTAAGCATTGATAAGAAAAAAATGAATAATAATAAATCTCGTCACGCAGGCGTGAAGTAATAACCCAACTTTATGAAAAAATGCGTGCACGTTGTATATCGCGTGATTAAAAAGGAACCTCCCCGGTTAACAGGTCATTATAGGTATCATCAAAAACCTCAACGGATTGTGTTTTTTCTGAGATTGCCAATATTTTAGGAAAGTAGGAGTAATTAAATGGGTCTGCTAAAGTGTTACTTTTTAAAGTTTCAACTTTTCAGTATACGCAGTGATTTATTTATTTATTTATTTTATTTTATAGCAAACTTACAGATAGTAAATATATGATAATAGTATCTTAAAAACATATTTAAACGAAACAAATTTACTATCCTATAAATAGTTTGCAATGCTTGCATTACACATTAACATAGAAATAACATCAATACGTTGATAGTAGGAGAAAAAAAATAATACAGCTAATAATAATAAAAGGGTAAAAAAAGAAATAATTAAATAAGTTGTTAATAAGGTTATTTGGATAGAGCAAAATAGAAGTATGAGTAATAGGATAATAATATTTATTATATATAATATGATATAATACAATAGTATGTTGTAATATAATAATCATATAATACAGTGCATTAGGATGGCAGTAAGTGAAACCTTAAAAGGAGGAGATAGGCTAGGTATGATTGATTGAATCTTTTATTATATTTATGGAATCATAAAATACATCCAATCCTTTACACGATTTATCAAAAACGCAACACATTCTGGCAAGAGGTCTATTCGATCCGATGTTGTTATTGCAAGCGACAACCGAAAATGTTTGAGAGCTCCTCGTTAGTCGCGGTGGCACACGAAATTGATTTTTTTCTAGACTAGCTGGGCTATCTAGTCGATTGCGCAAAAGCTTATGGAGACATGTTATATCAGTTATAGTCCTACGTGTTTTTAAGTCTATTAGGTTAAAGTGCTCTACATAACCATTCAGAGTATTTCTGAGGCCACATTTGTTCGACAGCATACGAGTGAATTTCTTTTGGACTCGTTCAATTCTATCGCTGTGAACACTGTAAACACTGTGATGGCATAGAATGCCCCCCTTGGAATGTCTTCATGCCTCCCTTGGAAGGTGCGTGGGAAAAATCAATGGTCTACACCAGGGGTGCTCAAACGGTCGATAGCGATCGACCGGTCGATCGCGAGTGCTTTTTGAGTCGATCTCGAGAAAAAATTGCCGTACAAAATTTTATACATTAACCGTAGAAATGAGGAATCTGCTACTGAAATAGTAACTCAGTTTAACATGGACACATCTTCTGTCAAAAATGAGGTAGTGCAGATTATATCACATATACATCTCAAAGCCACAACATCTGATACACAATTCTGGTTTTTATCTGAAGATAAATATCCGAATCTAAGGCAAATCGCCCTTCAGTTGACGGCAATCAACTTAGTTGTGCGAGTCTGCATTTTCTGAATTGAAGATAATTAACCCTTCGGCTACGTAACGACCTAATTTGGCTGCACATCAGAACACCGTTGACGACGTAACGTCTAATATTGGCGGCTTGCTCCCGTAGCGCACAGTAATATTATTTTATAATTCGAACACATCCTAAAATCCATACCAAATATATCATTACTACCATAGATGCATAGACGGCCACTAGAATAATTTCGCGGATATTTCTGGTAAAAATCCATCATCTTTTTTTTTTTTCGTGAAATCATCAAAATTTTTATTGGTTTTTATGAGCTAACATCTAAATATTATTGTATGTAAATAAGCAAAACGAAATATTACCTTTGATAGAAAATGTAATAAAGATCACGATAGTATTTACAATTTCTAAATAGGGATCCGTATTTTTCCGTAAGACAAGTACAAGTTAGAAATGCAGAGTTTTTTTTACTTTTTCGACTTTCTCATATTTATTCATGATTATCTAATTGTTTTATAAAATGACATTTCAATATTCTATGTACATAATGATGCAATCATTGCACAGTTATTCTTTTTATGATTGCTATAGTAGTTCCATAGTTATAGTACTTTTTGTCGAGCGCGGCGATATTGCAAGAAATTCCAATAAATTGCTGTGGTCTGCCTTGAAATTATGCTACTACTCGAAGTGTTCAGTCAAAATATCGCAATCGACTAACTGAAGTACATATGTCATCATGCTTGCGATTACCACTCGGTAATTACGTACCATCTTATGAAAAGTATGCTGAGGACATGCAGTGCCATGCTTCAACATCCAAAGTCATTCTATAGTGTTTCGAAACTAGAACTCTGTTTGTTTCATAAGAACTAATAAACTCGCAATTTTAAATAAATATGGGATTTTTTAAAGACTTTTTAGAGCAGACCTACGCTTATTATTTATGGCCATGAAATTCTACAACATCCCTATATGCTAATACCTGCGCCACGATACACCCTACCTACCTAGACGATAATCCTGCATCACACATACTTGTAGCCTCTCAGAGTCGATCGATCGGAGTCTAACAATATTGAGGTAGATCGCCAGCAGTTTAAGTTTGAGCACCCCTGGTCTACAAAGGCATGTGGATCAAAATCAAGTACAATATTTGGCTCTTTACTGTCACTGATAAGCTGCATTTATCTTCTCTAAAACGCACACTTCACACTGATATTTTATATAGCCTACACACCTGAAATTTAACTTAAATAGAAGCTAATTGAAAATCAGTATGTACCGTGTCAATTAATCGGAACAAAGAGTATATTTCTTCAAGAAGTACTTTATTGGACATAAACATACAAAAACAGTACTGGTAGTTATAGATTGTTAGTTTTAACCCGTTGAGTATGAGTCAACCAAATCTGGTCGCGAAACAATTATCCGTTGAGTACGAGTCGACCAAATCTGGTCGCGCGTTTTTTTCACTTCTTTGATGTTCTCATATTTATTCATAATTATCTAATTGTTTTACAAAATGATATTTCAATATTCTATATTCGAAATTTCAATGCAATCATTGTGCAGTTGTTCTTTTTATGATTGGTGTAGTAGTTTCGTAGTTATAGTACTTTAAGTCGATGTCGCCGAAAATCCTGCAAAAGAGACAGATGCATCCATGAAAATACCCATTTACTCCAAGGGTTAATATAGAATGTGTCCTCCTTTTGCGTTGATAACACCTTCCACTCTTGTAGGTCCAAATTTGAATTCAGACCAATATATTGACATCTTATCAAACCATATGATTCGGGAGCTTCACAAGTTCTATCCTTCCAACGAGGGAATTTTTTAACAGGATCTCGCCCCATGCCATTCTTTGAAAAAAGTGAAAGTTTTTCACACAGAACCAAATTACTGTACCTACTTGAATGCCTCGGAAACTTCCCCGATCTCAACCCGATCGAAAACGTCTGAGCCATTTGAATAAAAGGCTCTCCAAGATGGATTGTACAACGAAAACCAAGATGATCAGTGCAGTAATTCAAGTTTAGTTTCACAATGATGAACCGAAAGGAAGCTGTCAAAACCTGGTAAATTCTATGCCTACAAGACTGAAAGGTGTTATCAACGCAAAATGAGGCACATTCTATATTAACCCTTCGGCTTCGTAATGACCAAATTTGGTTGCACATCAGAACACAGTTGACTACGTAACGACCAATATTGGCGGCTTACTCCCGGAGCGCTCAGTAATATTAATTTCTAATTCAAACGTTAGTCTAGTCTAGTCTAATTAAAAATCATTAAAATTTTTATTGCTTTTTTATGAGCTAATATCTAAATATTTTTGTTAGTAAATAAGCAAAACGAAATATTAACTTTGATAGACAATCTAATAAAGATCACGATAGTAGGTATTTACAGTTTTTTCACTTTTTCGACTTTCTCATATATATTCATAATTATCTAATTATTTTACAAAATTAATTTTCAATATTCTATATACGAAATTTCAATGCGATCATTGCACAGTTATTCTTTTTATAATTGCTATAGTAGTTCCATAGTAATAGTACTTTTTGTCGAGCGCGGCGATATTGCAAGAAATTCCAATAAATTGCCGCGGTCTGCCATGAAATAATGCCACTACTCGAAGGGTTAAAACTAACAATCTATAACTAACAGTACTGTTTATGTACATAAAATACTCTTTGTTCCAATTAATTCGCACGGTACTGTATACCGTAGACTCCCTACCTCTCCACTAGCACAGTATACCAACCAGTAGCTTTAGTCTCGAGCTACAGGGCATTGGGGGAAGAGAGTGCGAGGAATGTGGGCAGAGGGGTACGTCCCGACGAACGCCTTTGGCTAGCATTACGCACAGGTAAAGGCTGGTGACTTTTCGAACGCTATATCTGCGTGGGCCGACGTCCGGCAGCCATATCCGAGCCCTTGCGTGACGTATTTGCTTTGATTTCAATTTTGTTCTAAAAGAAGCTACTGTTTGGTATACTGTGCCACTATTTAGTTACACGAGTTAGTGACATATTATGTTTCTTGATTACCTCGACCAACTAGGGTTGTCGACTACAGCGGGCGAGCCCCTCACCTCAGGAAGTTTTAACGATTAGTCGTTCTATCTCCCTGGAGTGAGCGCAGAAGACTTGGACAAAAGAGTCCACCGTCTAGCTCCGCCACAAACCTGTAAGAGGCCAACGCCTTAACCGTGAGATAGCCAGGAGTGTTACCCGGCGGGCCTACACTCACGCCCTTACTCCCAATTGTGACCAGATTACTCCAGTCTCTCGATTGGTTACGAGTTCGAGGTCGCTTGCGCGGTCCTCTCCCTTACAAAGCGGTGAAACGGTGTATACCGAATCTATCACGGACCACAGCGTCCTTTGCCCGGCTGTTCACCCAGGATCGGGTAGCCGATGGTCATTTCAAGAGCAGTCGCCGTAAGGTCCGCAACCACCCCCGCTCTATAGGACACAGTACTGCTTCCAGACTCCCCCGACTGTTAGTCAGAGTGCACAGTCGATTGGCTTACGCCGCACGGTGCGCAGACCGTCCAGGAGCGCCGGAAGGTTGATTCCCAGGGGAAACTAACCATGAGGCCAGAGTCCTACCCAGGCTCGCACTTCATGCGTGGAGGCCGTCGGATAGGTGTTGACCCTTAAGTGTGACCAACCCTCGACCATTCATTAATTGCCGAATGGGTTAAATATAATCGCCAAGAGAATGCAGTATCGTTTTGTAAAACAAAAGGGTCTGGACTTATCACCTGCCAGGATCTGCGGTTATTGGAAAGTATTTGGTTTCCGTGAAAGCTAGAAGTTGCTGCCTAGGTCACAAAATTGGGGTTGCACATTGCAATATTGGGCATAGCGATACGATATCGCATGTCAAAAGGTACAAGTTAATAAATTCAGCACTTACTCTTCGTTTTCATCCAAGGCGCCCATATTCGTAAGTTCCTCGATGGCCAAGCGGATTGCGTTAGGTTTGGGAGGTTCTGGTAGCTGACTCAGCAAATCCACTGCTTTTTCCTTTGCACTGTATAGCTAATAAATAAATATTATATTACATTAGATTAGATGTCTCGAGAGATAGTAGTTGACAACTCTCAAGTGTATAACAATGTGTAGTGGCCGACTTAGCCTGAGCGATCGATATATAAAGAAGAAGGAAATCCTACCTTACAATCTAGAACAGTCTTTTCTAAAGGTACTCTTTGGATTTCAGGCGCCGTGTATTCCTCAAAGGAAGCTGCTCTCCGGGAACTGTACAAACGAAATGCAACACCTGGCATTATTCGTCCCGCCCGTCCAGATCTTTGTTGCATGGATGAACGACTTATCCAATCCGTTTGCAGTGAAGACACACCTAATGGATATTGTTATGAAAACATTTTATAGGTCTTTACTTATATAATTGTAATCTAGAATGAGAATGGGGAATTTCAATAAAAGTTACCGTTGCGTCCTTTCATTACAAACTGCTTGAAGGCTCCAGTATCAACGACGTAGACCACATCGCAAATAGTAACACTCGATTCAGCAATGTTTGTAGCCAATATCACCTTTCGAACTCCTTTAGTCGGCGGATTGAAGATCTCTTTCTGATCTTCGTTTGATAATCTACAAATAAAATAAATATTATTAATGAGATTTTTAAACCATGAACAAATAAAAATAGATTGTGTCACCCTAAAACTTTCCCGGCAAGTAGCCAAGGACTTATAGAAGGATTTTGAGCGTGATGTCCCTTTGAGAAGGAGGTTGACCTGATTGAAAGTTTAAGTTAAAATATTGTCGGCGAGCAATAATCCAGGGTCGCACCCTGGATTATTCTATATATATATATATATATATATATATATATATATATATATATATATATATATATATATATATATATATATATATATATATATATATATATATATATATATATATATATATATATATATATATATATATATATATATATATATATATATATTTCCTTCGCTACTTTTTAAGTAGCTTTTACTAATTTTATTTTAAATAAAAACATCACCTATAAACGGATTTCTTTACAAACCTTATCAAATATAACAATATTATACTGTTTTCTACAATATTTCTTTACAATTTTTTAATATTATACAATTTTATATAGGTTTACCCTATTTTGATAACATTATACAATCTTTATTATAAACTCCTCTGCCAGAAATTAAGATTGAAGTTTCTTCTTTCATTTCATTGAGCATATGGAGGTTTTTTTATTTTTATTTCGATTTAATGGCTCGTTGATAACAAACTCAGCCAATTGTATCATATTTTAAATGTTGGTAGCATTCCAAATTTGAATTATTTCGTAATGTCACTTTCATTTAGAAAACGGCTTTGCCGAAGTGATCAATAGTTTAATTTTTTATTTTTTCGCTTAATTCGTCTCAATTGAAGGCATTTTGTGTTGCATAAGGATAAGCCCTATTTATGAGATATATGGATGAATAGTGATCGTTAGTCGACTGCAAAAGGACCTTTAAACTTACATTGCACCGTCGAAAGTCGTGCACATCCGTAAGTATATCTCATTCAAACATAAGCATTTCCCAATACAAGCTGGGATTTCCTTCGCTACTTTTTAAGTAGCTTTTACTAATTTTATTTTAAATAAAAACATCACCTATAAACGGATTTCTTTACAAACCTTATCAAATATAACAATATATATATATATATATATATATATATATATATATATATATATATATATATATATATATATATATATATATATATATATATATATATATATATATATATATATATATATATATATATATATATATATATATATATATATATATATATATATATATATATATATATATATATATATATATATATATATATATATATATATATATATATATATATATATATATATATGTATATCCTTCTAGCCGTGTTCGACCATAGCGACTGCATTGTAGATTCTAGTGACTTAATTTTATTTCAAGTTATCGTTGGGGGTTTTGCCCTCAGGTGACTGATTTAGCCGATCTTGGCTTTGAATGTGCGTGCACATTTGGCGCAAGTCAAGACACCATCGACGTAATTATACTTTATGGCCGCCGGTGGTCGGGCCTTTAGCTCGTCGCTTTTGGCATCTAAGTCGATCAGCCTCTTCTTTTCAAAATCATCTACATTGCCCTGCACTAGCAGTCTCCATCCTGGGCGATCTTTTGCTTTACTCTACCACTGAGAGGGCTCAATGTTGCACCTTTTCATATGCCTCTTCTGAGCATCCTTGTATCTGAGGAGCTGGCCGCCTTGTTTCCGCTTGTTTTCCCTTGTTTTTTTTTATTTTTTTATTTTTATTCTATATATCATCAGTTTGACACAGGATATTTCTAAATTGGTCGCTGCGAAATGGCAGACTGCAAAAATGGTTACATCTTTTCAAAGACAAGTTGCAGTATTTATTTCGATGGACCCAACATGCATTTTTATTTTATCCCGTAGGAAACTTATTAGTCTTCACGCAAATGTAAATCAAACAATGTTTCTTTTTCAAAGAATAATTTTCTATTGTGATTGTAAATATACAAATAAAGCAATTATTAACTGTTTAAAATCATAGCAAATGGACAAATTATACCAACTCTAGGGATCCAATTTCAAAGTAAAAATGAATTATTATGTAAACCTGGCACAAATAAGAAACTATAAAGTTATAAGAAAACAGTCTAGAATCAAACTATGCATTTTTTTAAACGATGCTAACAAACTGTACAAAAGAGCTTTTCAAAACAAAAAGAGCTTTTCAAAAAAATCTCAACGGTTTTAAAACAAGGAAAGTAACAAAAAAGTAACAATAAAACTCAATTGAATGAGTATGCGTTTACCGGCATTCGAAAAAGTGGAAATACATTATATAAATTTTACGACTTAAAAACACAATTGCGAGTTTTGTTGAATATGTCAATTCATATTAAAAATTATTTAAATTAGTATATTAACCCTTCGAGTAGCCGTATAATTTCATGGCAGACCGCGGAAATTTATTGGAATTTCTTACCCTCTGTTGCAACCAGAGTACAAGTGGGAGGGCAATATCGCCGCGCTCGACAAAAAGTACTATAACTATGGAATTACTATAGCAATCATAAAAGAATAACTGTACAATGATCACATTGAAATTTCGTATATAGAATATTAAAATCTCATTTTGTAAAACAATTAGAAAACCATGAATAAATATGAGAAAGTCGAAAAAGTGAAAAAAACTCGGCATTTCTAACTTGTACTTGTCTTACGGAAAAATACGGAACCCTATTTAGAAATTGTAAATACTATCGTGATCTTTATTAGATTCTCTATCAAAGGTAATATTTTGTTTTGCTTATTTACATACAAACATATTTAGATATTAACTCATAAAAACCAATAAAATTTTTGATGATTTCTGGAAAAAAAAAATTATGTTTGACAATGGAATTTTATCAGAAATATCCGCAAAATGACGCGCGAAATTATTCTAGCTACCGTCTATGTATCTATGATAATAATGAGATATTTGGTATGGATTTTAGGATGCGTTCGAATTAGAAAATAATATTACTGTGCGCTCCGGAATAAGCCACCAATATTGGTCGTTACGTATTCAACGGTGTTCGGATGTGCAACCAAATTTGGTTGTTACGTATCCGAAGGGTTAAAAAGCTAAGACTAATTTAATAAAGAAAAAAAAAAGATTCAATAAATAAATGAAAAACGATTTGGAATATTACTAATCATGAAACTGGAAAATTAAAAAGCTTGTAATTATTATAATAAGATAATAATTGCCAATAGAGAAGTAGCCAAAGCATTTGAGGAGTTTTTCATCAATATTTCTATCACCACATTAATGGGATACAATCATCAGGATCCTTTGTGAAAATTGGTGTTCCACAGGGATCCTTTGTCAAAATTGGTGTTCCAATATTAGACCCTTTTCTAGAGCCGCATGCAGCTCTCTAGCCGCAGTTGCCGACTTGTGGGCTAAAGGGCTAAGAACCAATGACTGAAGAAAAACCTTAAAGAAATTCTTACTTTCACATCCCATTTATAATCAGAGCGACGAGCAAAGCTGATAATATTAATCCACCAACCTTGAATGTATCGGTATGATGACTATCGTAGAACTATTGCCATAACATTCATTAAGAGCATGCATTGTTTTCTTAATATCGAGCCAGCCTGGTAGAAATACTAGAATAGCTCCTTCAGGTAGGTTGAAGTCTATGGCCCGGACTACATTCGCTATCTGAAATATAAAATTAGCAAAAACAAATTGCTTACGAAATGCTTCACGCTTATTATAGGGTATCCAACCTTGAGAACATGTATACCATTAACACCCACAAACAACTACGCGGGCACTCCTTGAAATTAAATAAAGCAATTGCAGCATGAAGCACATTTCCCCCTGTTCATTCCCTCTGTTTCACAGGAAAAACTTTTTGACAAATCGTGTAGTGAAAGCTTGGAATACAGAGGAAGTGATAAGTGCTGACTGTGTCTGACTGGACAATTTCGTTAGTGTAAAACAGTCACAAGTTTACAAACAAGCGTGATATACCTACAGCCTTACGCTGCTGTTGTTTAATATAATAATAATAAATTAATATCTTTTGGGGCAGTCTCCAAAAATTCATCTTATTGTCTATCTGTCTCAAATTCAATGCAACTACAAATCTCGTTTGTTTACAACTCAGGTAAAAATATGAGGGGAGATTATTGACATAGATTTCATGGAAAAAAGAATATTAATGTATGGATCGTAAAATCAATCGAGCAGTATGGACAATAGCTACAAATGACATGACATAAAAACCTAAATAAATTATCGTTGTCAAGCATTCTGAAATTTATTTAAAAATTTGTTGTTTTTTTTTTTTTTTAAATAGTATAAAAAGCTATGAGTACGATGGGCTATCTAGCGGTAGGTAAAATATTGCTAATATTGTTTATTAGCGATATTTTACCTACCGCTTGATGGCGCAGGGCGCTCAACGCTTCTCAAACTTTTCTTCAATAGATACCATTTACAAATTTGACAAAAAAAAACCATTTCTTTTCAATGAAAATTTAAAAAAATATATTTTTTTTCCCAAAATAATCTTGTCAAATGTTGCTTATTTTGTCGTACTGATTCACCCACTACAAGGATGTCACTAATTAAAAACTCACCCTGTATAGTAAAATGGTCATAATATATCCAGTAAAATGGTAACATATATAGAATGGTTTAAAAATATGAAAAAAACAACAAAAAAATAGTTGTTTCTTTTTTTTCATTTGTTTTTAATAGTTTAAAAAGCTGCGAGCACGATGCACTATGTAACGGTAGATAAAATATTGCTAATATTGTTTATTAGCAATATTTTACCTATCGCTAGATGGCGCGACGAGTTCAACGCTTCTCAAACTTTTCTTCAATAAGTAAGATTTTGTTCGTGCCCCCTCGACCAGCTCGCTCTCAGCGTTCCTTTCAACTGCCAATTGTCAATTTTAACTATGCACAAAATGCTTTTCTTTATAGAGCTTGTCATCATTACAACTTGGTGTTTATGGATGTTGATATATTTGCCATAGGCCCCAGATACATTTAAAAATCTAATTATGAATATATTACAATTTAATTAAGTAATCTGTTTATTATGAAAATAGTTATTCTCCTGCTATATTTGTATTTACATAGCTTATTCCTTTTTTCTATTTTTTATTCTCATAAAATGTGTCAATACATATTTTTTTTTATTTTTTTTTTTTAGATTTAATATATTATTCATTTATTTGTTTGTACATTTAGCCCCTTTGTTATCAATGTTATAAGTAACTCGTTTATGAATCTATTTACTGTTTTTTCTGCTCTATTTACTTTATATTTACTCATTTAATACTTTGGACTGTTTAGTGACTTAGCAATTACTTTTCATAATATTTTCTGTTTATTTAAAAAACCCAATAATTTCACGTTCACTTTAAAAAATCCTTGTATATTTTAAACTTTTCTTTTATATAGAATAATGCACTATATGACCGTTCAACCCAAGGGGGGCCCACGCACGCAGATCGGCGTTTTTCGTATTATCCGTATTATATCCATATTTATTCAATTATTGCCTACATTTCTTCCTCCACTGGGGTAAAAGGCTGTCATTGAAGCCTGCCATTGAATAAGCCACCGCTATTTATTAGTATGCTTGCACACACCTTCTAAAAACAAATTTTCGAGGGCTTCGAATGATCTGTGTGGAATGACTGGCTTCCGAAAGGTTAATTGGTGGAAACATAAAAATGGTTTATGTTTGTTATATTTTGATAGGGTAGATATGTTTTTTGTAATGTTTGTTTCCTGAATAAAATAAATAAAAAAAAATACGTGTGGCACTAGGGGACTGCCGCGGTAAAGCTATTGCACAGCATTTTTTAACAACTTATGCAATTATAATATTTTTTTTTTCTGATATCAGATAACTGCGCTCTATCGGAAAACGTTGAAATGATTCCTAATCATTTGCGGCTGCGGAAGCAAATGATTCGGAATAATTTAAACGTCTTCCGTAAGAGCGCCGCGCACGAATTTTTTATTCGCTAAAGCAAAAAAAACGAATATTATTCAAAAAAACTACTATTCGAAAAAAATCGTATATAAAAAGATAGATAATTAAATTATTTTTAAAATAAGGCAGGTTTCATAATAATACGCCAGATAGTATTTGCGTAGTAGTCGTTTTTGTGTTCGGTTAGACCTAATTTCACAAATTAATTACACTATGTAATATAAACAAAATTTAAAATATTCAAAGCTAAGAATATTAGGAAAATGTTCTTGTTTAACATATATTTTTTTCGAATCGTAAGCAGTACTCGTTTAGACATAATTATCAGTTTAAAATCATTAATAATCGTATAATCATCTACAAGGATGTCACTTATTAAAAACGCACCCTGTATATTACTAATCATATTGCACGCACCTCATATGGGTCCACATGTGGTTTAGCATTATGTCTTTCGCTGTTCTCCTCAGCTATGGGTAAGCGAATATTGTTCAGTAGATTAGATGACAAATCTTCTAAATGGTAACTAGTGACAGGAAAATAGCGACCGGGAATCTTAAATATGGGGCAGTCATTGAAGTACCTGAAAAAAATAGTAAAAATTGTCAAATATCTTTAGAGTTGTATGACCAATTTGAACCGTTTCATCGACATTTCGACATTACTTCTGTTTCTGAATTTACCGATGATGCTAAAGGACCAGATTTTTAATTATATGACTTCCCAATTGCTAGGTTTGAAGTGTGCGGGTATAGATTCGGCAAATAAAATGTATTTTAAATACAGTAAAAGCCGCTTATAACGAATTCCTGCTTATATGGAACATTTTTCATGGTCCTATACTGATAGTACTAATTTTCCCGCATATATCGAACCCGTTTATATCGTATTCCCGCTTTTTTCGAACCGAATTTTCGGTCCCTTGGTCCAAATTTTACCCGGATATATCAAATATTCAGAATTTTTTGAAATGTGTTGAATAACAAACAGGAAATTCCACAGATGAACCGGTGAACTTCGTACCACCTAAAATTGATTTGGTTGTAACTCTTCATAAGCGTTTATTGATCCTAATCAACCTTCCAAATCCAATTCGTTGAAATCCATAATATGACCGAATCATGTACGGTTTGAGTCTCGCTTGGTGATTAAATGAAAGTCGTTTGTAAATAAAATAAATTCAATGTAATTTAATTTACATGATAAAAGATGCTTTTTTGACTTTTCCGATTTTTTCGACTTTTTTTGCATTTTTCGACTTTTTGGACTTTTTTGACTTTTTCGACTTTTTTGACTTTCTTGACTTTTTCGACTTCTGACTTTTTCGACTTTTTCGACTTTTCTGACTTTTTCGACGTTTCCAACTTTTTCGACTTTTTGAAACATTACACAATCGCGCGGATGAATAGCAGTTATGGATGGCGCAGCTGTCAAATAATAGGATCGCCGCGAACGCCATCTATTGAAAGTGGCCCATTTCCAAAAATGACTTTCAGTTGTTTCTTTTAAGTTTTCCTAAATATTTTTTTGTAAACCATCCTTGAATCAAGGCAAACAAAACAAAAAAATAATAATTCAAATCGGTCAAGTCATTTTCGAGATCTTGCGAGACTAACGCATGGCGAATAATTTTTATATATAAGATATACAATATATAGAATAAGCCTGACTAGATATCAATAACTACAAAATTACAGTACAATTTACTTGGATACGATGGAAATTGAGTAATGTACTCATCACTTCTTAACCCCTCAAGCGGCGGGTGTAAATCTTGGCAGTCACCTGTCATTTCTGAGAGTTGAAGGTCAAAAATATAGCACTTTAGAAAAACGATCATAAGAAAGAAACTACTTGATGGATCATGAAAAGAAGAATTGTAGAATGATTGCATTGAAATTTGAAATATAAAACATTAAAACCTCATTTTGTAAAACAATTAGATAATTATGAATAATTATTAGAAAGTTGGAGAACTGAAAAAACTCACTTATTCAGTGATATCGACGTTTATCTCAAAATACGAAACCCTATCTAGAAATTGTAAACAAATTTGTAGTATGCTTTACCAAATCTATTAGTTCGTTTTATTTATTTTCATGAAATGAAATACAAACGGAGCTGCCATGAAATTCACCGACCAAAAATCGGGCCCATCATATATAATTATTATACTTCTGGGGGGTGAAGGGTGGATTCCGGACTAACGACCGGCGGTGGTAGGTTTAGGACAGCTGTCTTGCCACATGTGAGCGTTCACCTTACCACCCATTCACTCCCCCTTCGAAGCCATAGAGAATAGAAGCCATAGCCATATCCGAAGAGAATATCCGAAGAGAAGCACAGATCCGAGCAATGGCAGCACTCGAAGTGCCCCCAGAATACAAACAATTATATTAGGGATTCTAGACTGCGAGAAGCACGACTGAATAATCGTACAATACAGAGTTTATCCGTCTTTCTCACACATATCTAAGGGGGTGGTTGCACTGTAATTTTGGTGTAAATTCAGTTCGTTGAGAGCGCGGTTTGTCACGTTGCGCTCGAACCCATTTTGGGACGACTGAGCATTGACTACAATACATCGTACCCGATTCGGGATGCTACTGTCTTGAGGGGTTAAAAAAGTCTTCAAGGGTTGATTGCTTAGGGTGTTGGGTAGCTGCAGAGATGGTCAGATTCTCTACTTTGTCCAGCATCCTGAATATCTCGTAAATTTGCAAGTTCAAAATGATTTGAGTCACAAAAAAGAAATATGTCTGAAAATATGTTTGTATTTGATCATATTAACCCCTCGCGGCCCGCGGTTTGAATTTTAATGTGTGCCTTACGGCCCATAAGAAATTCGCGAGTCTCAAAAAAAAGATGGCGTTTCAGAAAAAAAACGATTACTCCGAAACTGTCACACCGATCGTCTAAAAAAGACCTGTTTTATGTTCCTATTGAAATTTGCTATTAGATATTTGTAACGTCGTTATGTAAAGCAATAAAGATTATTCATAATTATTAGTCAAAGTCGTACTAACGATAAAAATTAGCCACTGGCGATAAAAGAAATATTTTTGTTCAAAATACTCATTTCGGTAAGCCCTCGGTATGAAATTTCTACTCGAATAAATAATAGTATCATTATAATATATAAAGAACTTACGATTATGACGATATAATCACACAAACGAACGTTTTTTCTCTTTACGTCTCGAACGTCTTGTTTACCGGCCGAGCGATCGCGGCACTATGGATCTTCAAAAATTTGTAGTGGCTAGTCAACGTGACGAAAAATACTTATCTGGCTACCAAACGGTAGAGAATTTTCTCCGCTCCTCGCACATACTACGGGCTAAGTGGTTGGTGCGAGACAGTAAGATTAAATAATTCATAATTAGCGGTCGGCCTCGCCTGGCCATTTCGGGCCGTCTGGGGTTCGACGGTAAATATCAATTCTGGACGTTTCGGGCCGTCTGGTACGCGAGGGGTTAATTATTGAAAACGCATTTCAATCGTAATATCAGTGTCCTCTGTTGAGAGACTGTGAGTCTAGTAGTGGAAAAACATTTATTAACAAGATTTTGATTTTTACTCATTTTCTGGCCTTTACAAGCAAAAATAGACGTTTCTCGCTTATAACGAATTCCCGCTTATATCGATTTTTTACTCCGACCCCCTAAAATTCGATATAAGCGGGTTTTAATGTATAAGAAAATACCTTTTAATACAGGTTAAAAGATAGCAGTTTGGACTGGAAATATCTACTCTGTTTTTTTTTGAATGATTAAATATTAGGGGTATTGGAAAAGAATGACATTATTTCATTCACCGGTTTCGGGGATTAGTTGTGTTTTGACTACCGCCCTTGGAAGTTGTTGTTTTGTGTTATTTCGGTGACTTTATTAGTCATGAAGGTATTATGATTTGCAAAATTATATATTTGTGCCCTGATTTACAATAGTTCGTGTGTTGTCCATCTGCCATCCATCAGCCCCATCCCGATTTTTTAAAGATTTCTCGAACCACTGGAATGCCCATACCACCGATCGGTGGTTTTACTGTTGTGACGATTCGCAGGTGGCCGATCTCCTTATTTATGCAATAATATGCAGTAAAAGTCGCCTTCATTGAATAAGCCACCGTTATATATTAACCCCTCAAGACAGTAACGTCCCGAATCGGGTACAAGCGCGGCGCGACAAACCACGCTCTCAACGAACTGAATTTACACCAAAATCACAGTGCAACCACCCCCTGTTAGATATGTGTGAGAAAGACGGATAAATTCTGTATTGTACGATTATTCAGTCGTGCTTCTCGCAGTCTAGGATCCCTAATATAATTGTTTGTATTCTGGGGGCACTTTGTCGAGTGCTGCCATTGCTCGGATCTGTGCTTCTCTTCGATATGTATGAAAATAAATAAAACGAACTAATAGATTTGGTAAAGCATGTAATAACGTAAACAAATGTGTTTACCATTTCTAGATAGGGTTTCGTATTTTGAGATAAAACGTCGACATCGCTGAATAAGTGAGTTTCTTCAGTTCTCCAACTTTCTAATAATTATTCATAATTATCTAATTGTTTTACAAAAAGAGGTTTTAATGTTTTATATTTCAAATTTTAATGCGATCATTCTACATTTCTTCTTTTCATGATCCATCAAGTAGTTTCTTTATTATGATCGTTTTTCTAAAGTGCTATATTTTTAACCTTCAACTCTCAGAAATGACAGGTTGAGGGGTTAATATGCATGCACTACCACCTCCTACAAGTAAATCATCGTGAGTTTCATTCCCATGGCTGGCTCTCTAAGACCATGAGTATTCGAGATTGTTTACAATTTTTTCAATAGATAAAGTTGGAATGCTTTCGATTTCAGAAGTCAGTATGGTATCGTCTACTTTTCTAGGTCTCCCACTTCCAGAGCTATTTTTCAAATCAAAATTTACCGATCAAAATTTCTTGAACCGTCTTTGACACTTGCAAACATCCAAATAATCGCCAAGTACAGCACACAGGTCTTAAAGTGGCAGCTGTTGAAGTTTCTTTTTAAAAAAAAATATATTCTATATATAAAAATGAATCGCCGTGCGTTAATCTCGCAAGATCTCGGAAATGACTCGACCGATTTGAATGATTTTTTTTTGTTTTGTTTGCCTTGATTCAGGGGTGGTTTAAAAAAAAATATTTAGGAAAAACTCAAAGAAACAACTGAAAATGGAAAAAATAGAAATTGGTCATTTTGGGAAATAGGCCACTTTCTAGATGGCTATCGCGGCGATCCTATTGCTTGACAGCTGCGCCATCCATAACTGTTATTCATTTCGTACGTGCAAAATTTCAAAAAGTCAAAAAAGACAAAAAAGTCAATAAAGTCAAAAAGGTCGAAAAAGTCAAAAAAGTAAAAAAAGTCGAAAAAGTAAAAAAAAAACATTTATTCACCAAAAGAAACTCAAACCATAAATGATTCGGCCATATTATAGATTTATAGATTTCAATGAATTGGATTTGGTAGGTTGATTAGGATCAATAAACGCTTATGACGAGTTACAATCAAATAAATTTTAGGTGGTACGAAGTTCACCGGGTCATCTAGTTTCTAATAAATTCTTCACTTGGTAAAAATTGATCCATTGTAAATCGGGGCACAGAATTCTAATGTTATAAATCACAATACACTCCTGCCAAATAAAGTCACCGAAACGGAACAAAACACGTCTTCAAAGGTCAAAGTCAAACGCAAGTCAAAACGCAAGTCAAAACGCAACTAATCCTAAAAAAAGGTCAATGAAAAGAATGACCTTCTCTTCTATATAATGTACTAATATTATTTCTTGAGATTCAGCATATTATTATATATGTACGTAATTTATTTACATTGAATAAAAACCTATCAATTTTGATTTTAAAGTGGTTATAATCAGAAGGTTAGAATGGTTAGAATAATATTATTTTCTCAAAATTTTCCAATTGACTTAAAATATAGTAAAATTCGTAAAAAATCTAAAAAGATTTTTTTATTCAAGTTTTTAAATAAAAAAATACATTATTCATTTTCAAAAATTAAAAAAAAAACCAAAATGAAAAAAGGAATCGCAGTTCCAGAAGGCCAGTTCCAGAATATTTCAATAAATCCCTTGTATGTAATATTAGGAAGAAATACCTGGAAAATATTTCAGTGTTGATAGTAGCGCTCATGATAATGACTTTTAGTTCGCTGTTCAAAGTCATTGCTTTCTTCAGCAAGAGCAGGAGGATGTCGGTATTTATGTCTCGCTCGTGTGCTTCATCCACAAAAACATGCGTGCAGCCAAGAAGACCTAAAAAAATGTAATTGGTACAAGTTCCTTACGGTACTTTCCCAAAATTTCATGTATCTACCGTAGACTCTTGTAAACCCGTAAACCTGTAAACTTAGCAATTGATGACCACAGGAAAAAAAGGGGGATTAGCAAGTTCATGCTTTTTTATTTCAAGCATACTACCAATTCATAAATGTTACAATTTCCTTACCTGGGTTGTTTAGAAGCCTCCTCAAAAGCACCCCGGAAGTACAGTAGAGTAAGGAATTGAGAAGGCGTTTTGGTGGACAACTTTGTAAGCGTACACAATAACCAACATTTTCGCCAACCTGAAGACAAAAACGTTAGAGTTATTTTACAACATTTTAAAATTTTGCATTATTTTCGGTACATTTTTAAAGGAAATTGTGATGTTTTTTACAGCAACCATTAAGTATTTCTCAAAAATTCAGTATAATATATGGTAAATATAAATTAGTGACAGGTTGCATTACTTTTCTCGTAAAATATGTGCTAAACTCACCCGACTGTATGACAACTTCTAGCGACTATTTAAAATATAAAATGAGTGGCAAGCGTTTATATTATGTATTGTTGACTGCCCTTTTTACCTGTATTTACCTACCTAATGAAACAATTTCGTAGTGAAATAATTAATTCGATTTGCCATTTTAGAAAAAGATATATGAGAACTACGGTCCGAAGTACGGTCTCGTACTTCGGTCAGCCTCTGACAGTTTATTAAAAATTCCGAGTCATAATAGTGATTTCTATTCCTATTCTTTCTGTGTCCATGGTGCAAGACTCTGGAACGATCTCCCAGCAAATATACGAAACTCGCCTTCTTTACCATCGTTTAAGACTCACCTTAAGGATTACTACCTTTCTAAGAAGTAACCAGTTCTTCCCTTTCTCTCCTGTTCCTCCCCCAATTTCCTCTCCTCGGGCACTATTAGTCTTAAATTCTTCCACTTGTCTGTATGTTATGTAATAATCTTTATTTTCACAATGCGCGCATGTACCACTATGTTTAGGTTAGCTGTAAGACATTGCCATGTGGCAATAAGCTCGCCTTTTTTGTATACCTACTCTTTAAGTGCAAATAAAGAGTTTATTATTATTATTATTATTAGAACTCCTCGAATAGCCGATCGCCCCCCAGCATACTTTTTTTTAAAACTCTCCAGATTCAGAAGATAAATTATTTGCTCACCGCCCAGAGCAATCACATACGAGTATGTCATGGGTGTACAGGAGAATATGACTAAGTCCATCATCATCATCATCAACAGCCGGTAGACGTCCACTGTTGGACAGAGGCCTCCCCTATAGAATGTCATGATGAACGGTCTAGAGCTGCCTCCATCCACTTCCTACCTGCGACTGCGGCTATGTCAGCGGTCCATCTTGTGGGAGGCCATTCCATACAGCGTCTGCCGGTTCATAGTCGCTATCCAAGAACCCTTTTTCCACAACGATTGTCGGTTCTGCGAGCTATATGGCCCGCCCATTGCCATTTCAAGTTGGTAATTTTACGAGCTATATCAGTGACCTTTGTTCTTCTGCGGATTTCCTCATTTCGGATCATATCACGCAAGTGAAACTCCAAGCATTGCTCTCTCCATGGTTCGTTGCGTGACTTTGAGATTGTGTTGAGTCAATAGCTTATAGTTAGCAATCATGTCTCAGTGCCATATGTCATCACACACTGATTATATACATTTGTCTTGAGGCTCTGCAGTATTTGTGACGAGAAGATATGGCAAAGTTTCCTGAACGCTCCCATCCGAATTGGATTCGCCGGCAGAACTCCTTGTCGAAGTTGAGTCTGCCTAGTTGGATCGCCTGACCCAAATAAACATACTGGTCCACAGCTGCAATAGTAACGTTCCCAACATGTATCGGTATGGGTGCGACATAGGCATTCAACATGATTTTTGTCTAACCCATGTTCATTTTTAGACCCATCTGTTGGGAGATAGTATTGAGGTCTCCGAGCATTGTGTCAAGGTTGTCCATCGATTCCGCCATGATAACCACGTCATCGGCGAATCTGAGGTGAGTGTTGTATTCGCCATTGATGTTGATGCCATATCCGTCCCAGTTCAAAAGCTTGAAAACATCCTCCAATGCAGAGGTGAACAGTTTCGGAAAGATAACCTCTCCCTGTCTCACCTTTTTTGCAATTGGATTGGATTTGTGCTATGATCCTGAAGTCGGATACACATCGTGGCCTTGTTATACAACCACTTCAACACTTCGATGTACCTGTAGTCTATTTGGCACCGCGCGAAATATACGTGACTCAATAGCGAAATAGGCCTGTAGTTCTTCAATAGGGTTTTGTTACTTTTATTAAATAACAGTAACACCACGCTCTTGCTCCACGTCTTTGGCGTTGTACCCTCACGGATGACGGAAACTTCTAAAGGACTTCAAGTACGGGTGTTCTGACTAAGTCCAAAAAAAATAAATTACAGTTTTATTTTCGTTGACTTTTTTATTTCCTTTTCTGGTATTTTTTTTTATTCCTATTACTTATTTATTAATTTTGGTGACTATTGTTTCATATTATTTAACATTTTATTTTATTTTTATTTTATTAACACGATTATTTATTTTCTGTGTTTTATTTCCTCTTGTGATCATTAGTTAGTGATTATTAGTTATAATTTGTAATGGTGACGGGAATATATATATATATTTCTTTTCCTTTTTATTTTTTATTCAAATTGCTGAATATATGTGATCTAAAAACTAGAGAGCTAGCTGCCCTGGAACAAGTCCTGGCACTTAGTTAACCCTTCAGGCCTCGGCCCCTCAGCCGATTAAAAAGTTGATGTCCCAAAAAAATTTTGTAAAAATTAGTTAAAAAATTGAATTATAACACTGTCTCACCAAAATATTAATTACTGCCAAACCACTGTACCCATAATTAAAATGAAACATATTAACATAATAAAACATAATAAAATAAAACAAATTAAATTAAAATAAAATTAAAACGGAGCCGTCACTCTGAATCGTGTTGTGGCCGATATCGGCCAATCGGGGCTTGAGGGGTTAAGGCAGCAGCAGTACATAAATGCTAATGCTCATATCGGCCGTGTTCAATTTTAATTTTAATTACATATTTTTTTAATTGACATGCTTATTAGTGATACTTATGCATTGTTAATGAATTGTTAAATTAATTAAATAAATAAATTAAATAAATTGCTTAGGTAGCTTATAATTGCCCTATACATGACATGATAATGCTTAAGTACAAATATATAGCAGGAAACAGGTATTTCCACTATATTTTGACAAATCAAATCAAATCAAACCATTTACCGTCTTAAAAACTAATATAATAACTGTACATAATAACAAAACATTTGTTGAGCGGACCAATATTAATGAAAATTCATAAATATTAGAAATATTATTTAACCCTTCAAATGAAAGGCGTCCTTTTGGGGATGCAAGTTTTAATACACTGAAATGAAGGGCGTCCATTTGGGGACGCGATGGGGGCCGTTTGCGAAAAAATCCATTTAAAAATAGAACGGGCTTCTTTATTTTATCGTATGATGCCAGAAAATAGCCAAAGATTCGTTACTATTAAATTCTACGATAGTATCATGCGATAAAAGTCGTATGAGATATTGCAACACTCCAAACGTCGTGGAACTTTCCACTGTTGACAGCGACACAAAGCGCCGAACGAGTGCTACGCGGCGCGCTACAATTATTGTGATTTTAAGTGTTTTTAGTTGGATTTTACCCGTAAAAGTGAGTTATATGCATTCTAAAATTGTGTAGGAATGATAATTACCGATTGGAGCAGGCCATTTCCTTTTTTTCACTTAGTTTTTAGTAAATTTGTGAAGTGACGTATCGCATTCTCGATGGCGTCGCAGCGAAAATATTTTCGAAACGAATGATATCAGGCGAATGTAGTAATAATATTGGTTTATTTCGCTTATAAAATCGTTATTATTCAATATAGGAGGTATATACTCAAGGAATTAGATGTATTTTGATATTTACACGTCGTTTACAAATGCAACCACGTTTTCATAGTTTATATCTTGGCGGCAAAAACCGAGATTTTTCAATGTTTGTAGAGAAGGCTTGGATTTCTATCGATATGAAACAACAAAAAAATACGGAAAAAAAATTTTTTTTTTCGATATATTTATTTTTGAGAAATTTGGTTATTTGAATATCGGGTTTTATAGGAAAACTAAAATGCAGCTTAAAATAACATACAACTTTTTTTCAATTTGGGCTTATTTACTGAGGAAATCTAGACTGTGTCTCACCATGCGGTGTAAGATCGTTATACCAGCCTGGGGTGACGGGTTCGCCCGTTGTAGTCGACAACCCAAGTTGTTAGTCAGAGTGCACAGTCGATTGGCTTATGCCGCACGGTGCGCAGACCGTCCAGGAGCGCCAGAAGTTTGATTCCTAGGGGAAACTGACCATAAGGCCAGAGTCCTACCCGGGCTCGCATTTCATGCGTGGAGGCCGTCGGATAGGTGTCGACCCGTGAGTGTGACCAACCCTGAACAGAATGGGTCTTCGTGGCTACCTCAGCGAGGGCCCATTAACTTTCTCAACGGTCAACAGCACAGACACGATTGGGTTACTAACTATTTTGTTTTTTTTTTGAAAAATGTATTTTTGTTTTTTAGATGTCTTTTAATCGAGATCCGGATCGGACGCCGCCCCAGGCGTTCCTAGATCTCCTGGAGGAGTCGGGGTCCAATTCGGATGAAATAGATGAGGGTGCAGCGCCGGCGTTCTGGGATGATGACGTTGGATATGACGATGACGACGCAGATATCGTGAAAATGTCGATCGATTTTCAAAGCCCCGGCGGAACTCTGGGTAATTAGTAAGTATATAAAGAATTCCATGTTATTTTCAGAATTTATCGTCAATTTATTGTATTTTTGTCTTTCAATAGTGAGTGGCCGCTGTCATCATCCCGGTTGTCGGCTGCGCCGCTGCCTCCACCACGCGGGCCGGTTGCAGCCCTCGCTGGCACAGCGCGGGGACTGCCCGTTCCGGCCCAGCATCCGCCACCCGCCGCCGCCTAGAACCCAGCGCTCGCCCGCCGGGCCGCCCACCCGACGCCTATTTTTCGCCCAACTACAGAGAGGTATAAAATACAAATATTTATTTATTTTCCAAAACTTTTCGGTACGAGTACTTTACCTTCCTAATAACTCACATGAATACTCAATATCATTAAAACCATAGATTTAAGTAGCAAAATTGCGTTTAAAAGTATCCGAAGACGACTATTCGACCATTCGGCTACCCGATACCAGGAGATAGCCGGACAAAGGATGCCATGGTCCGCGATAGATTCGGTACACACCGATCACCGCAAGACAAGGGAGAGGATCACTCGAGCGACTTCGAACCTGTAACCAGTTTCGAATCGCTAATCGCTAGTTTAGGTAGGTTTAGGACAGCTGCCTTGCCGCATGTGAACGTTTACCGTACCGCCCATTCGCTCCCCCTTCGAAGCCGAAGAATGTGAGATGCGGAAATTGCGGTTTTAGATAATTTTTCCAGGAAGGAGTTTGAAATTTTCCCGGAGAGACCGAGATATTTATAGAGTCACCCGTTCTCTCAATCTCGGTCTTCGGCGGGTACAAATACACCAATTCTTCTAAGGACGGTCAGATTATCGACGATCCTACTAAGCAGTATTTTGTTACTTTTCAGACATCGCCGCTGCGTACGCGCTCTGCTTCCCCTGTCTGCCTTTCGCCGCCTAGCACTCTAAGGTCTGTATTTATTCATTTTTCTGGAAGTCTCTAACTATAGAACACCTTTGATAATCCACTATATATAGATAATCCACTATATACATTGATCTGGAAGTCTCTAACTATAGAACACCTTTGATAATCCACTATATAGGAATTGTGTCATAGTACATCAAAAATCAATAATATTCACCGAGACGAGATTTTAAAAGTGTATGTTACCAGCCGATTCTAACTTATAAACCTCAAATTGATTCAAACTAGCTAAAACCAAGTGCATAAGGACCTAACAAATGGGTCTAGACACATAGAATACTCATTATTATTCTTCTTCTTCTTTTGGAGAATACATTTTAGTCAGGATAGGAGAATTTCATATATGAAGGAGCTCTCGTACAAGTGAAAACAGGGCAATCATCATCCGATATTGGAAAAGTGACTTAAAACTATTAGCATACATTGATCTGGAAGTCTCTAACTATAGAACACCTTTGATAATCCACTATATAGGAATTGTGTCATAGTACATCAAAAATCAATATTATTCACCGAGACGAGATTTTAAAAGTGTATGTTACCAGCCGATTCTAACTTATAAACCTCAAATTGATTCAAACTAGCTAAAACCAAGTGCATAAGGACCTAACAAATGGGTCTAGACACATAGAATACTCATTATTATTCTTCTTCTTCTTTTGGAGAATACATTTTAGTCAGGATAGGAGAATTTCATATATGAAGGAGCTCTCGTACAAGTGAAAACAGGGCAATCATCATCCGATATTGGAAAAGTGACTTAAAACTATTAGCATACATTGATCTGGAAGTCTCTAACTATAGAACACCTTTGATAATCCACTATATAGGAATTGTGTCATAGTACATCAAAAATCAATATTATTCACCGAGACGAGATTTTAAAAGTGTATGTTACCAGCCGATTCTAACTTATAAACCTTAAATTGATTCAAACTAGCTAAAACCAAGTGCATAAGGACCTAACAAATGGGTCTAGATACATAGAATACTCATTATTATTCTTCTTTTTCTTTTGGAGAATACATTTTAGTCAGGATAGGAGAATTTCGTATATGAAGGAGCTCATACAAGAGAAAACAGGGCTATTTCACTTGAAATCTCAATTATCTGCATACTTTGAATATCTTTATACATATATTAGTACATATATATATATTATTACATATATATTAGTACATATAGTATACATAGGAAATAATACACGAGATTTGGTTTAGGTAGTAATATATAATTTAATAAAACAACTTAAATTATTAGCGAGAGCAATTGAGACTCCGCATACATTGGACCCCTTTCAAGCAGGTACTTCTTTATAAGTATTTTGAATGAATTTAAGTTGTTTGCATTCTTATAACTCTCATTTAAATTATTATAAAATCTCGGCGCAAGGAAGTAAAAATGCCTTTGGGCAAATGAGGACTTTACAATCGGAATATTATAATTCGACCCAGTAGCTTGCCTTGTGTTTTTAGTTTGTTGGCTTCTTGTCTGCTGATCCTTGATTCTGTGAAACTCAATTCAGTAGCCTCCTCGTGTAAAAGGCTACCCCAGGTAAGGCTCTTGCGTCTCAGGCCTCACGGCTAGTGGATCGGTTTCTCCTGGTGGATTTCCCCGGGCGCTACTGGACGGTTTGCGTACCGTTCGACAATTTGAATATTACGATGAATAATTTTACTACATATCTTTTCTACTACTTATGAATAATTTTACTACGTATCAATTGATTTTATATTCCCTAAGGGGATTCATTTTTCACTGGACTGTTACGGGATGACATAACGATTCTAGTAATACCGCAGACTTCTAAATCGGTCTGAGCGTTTAGAAGTTATGATGGAATAAAGAAACAGAAATTTGCGGTCAGGGGAAATTTTCGATCACTACAACAGAATTAGGTTTTTGAAATTGAATTGAAATTTAGACAGGACGTGAGAACTAATAATATTGTTTTAATTTTCAGACGACCTCTAGCGGCGGCGGGGCGAGTAGCCGGCGCGCGGCGCGCGGCGGAGAGCGACGGGCGGCGTTTTGTTATTACTGTTTCATATAGAATAACGACGTTTCACTCGAAATTTTGTTGAATTACAAGGAATTTTGATGAAACTCCATTACTCGATTATATGTATCATTATATTTCAACGATGTAACGTGATGTGTGTTATGCACTTTTTTTTGTGATACATTATAAATTTTTATCAAATGTGGCAATTTTTAAACGTGCATGTACTATTTTGTACTGGATATTTAGTACCAATAAAAAAAAATTAAAGCATAAGTCGCATAAAAAATAAATGATAAAATCCAATCTCATATTTTTCTATGTTTCTTTTGTATATAAAGAAACGAATAATTGTATACCTAATATACCAACTGATGAAAGTTTTTATTTTAGTCGGTACAATTGTTTTGTTTATTTTTATGACATGTTTGTTTTATTTTTATCAAATGACTGTTACTGTAAAATTTTGTACTGGAAATTTATTCTATTTTTGATATTTCTAAATGATATTTTTAATATTTAGACAATGTAATGGTTGATTTTGTATAGTTTATTGACTTTCAGATTTCTAACTTGATTTAATTTTATTTTTGCCAGATATATGATATGTTTAAAATATGAATATTATAAAAAATGTATTTATTAATTGTAAGTTCTATACCCTTACCGGGTTTTTTGGAATAAATAAACTTTGAACTTTGAAATAAAAAAAAAATGGTTTCTTGAGTTTTCTTCTAGAAAATAATAATTATTATACAAAAGTTGTTAAAAAACGAATATACCGCGTGAAGTTTGTAGCACCCGACGTTTCGGCGATGTTGCAGCGGCCGCTGTCCAGTCTACTCGGGACAACGGCTGCTGCAACGTCGCCGAAACGTGGGGTGCTACAAACTTCACGCGGTAAATTCGTTTTTTAACCACTTTGTATAATGCCTTTGCCATTATTATGAAATCAAAAACTTAACGCGTTTGTTTGACATTATAAATAGCTTTATAAACGAATTTACCGCGTGAACTTTGTGGCACCCGACGTTTCGGCGATGTTGCAGCGGCCGCTGTCCAGTCTACCCTGGACAACGGCGGCTGCAACGTCGCCGAAACGTCGGGTGCCACAAAGTTCACGCGGTAAATTCGTTTATAAAGCTATTTATAATGTCAAACAACCGCGATAATCTTTTTCATAATAATTGCAAAGGCATGATACAAATGTGGTTAAAAAACGAATTTACCACGTAAAGTTTGGACACCAACGTTTCGGCGACGTTGCAGCCGCCGCTGTCCAGTCTACCCTGGGCAACGTCGCCGAAACGTCGGGTGCTACACACTTCACGCGGTAAATTCGTTTATAAAGCTATAATGTGAAGCAACCGCGATAGTCTGATTTCATAATAATTGCAAAGGCATACAAAAGTGGTTAGAAGTTTTTCGAATGTATTGAAAACTTGACGCTTATTAGATGTCCAATAACTAATTATTATACTCCAGTCACATTTCATAGAAGAAACTAGAAAATCACACTCCGAATTTGCCTAAACAAATGAGATCGCACCGCGGCGATATTGCATAGACAGGCGCGCTGCCTAATTTTATCGATATTCGCGAAATCGCGGGGTGCGCATACCTATTTGTTTACGTAATTAGTATAGAAGAATTACCATATTTTGAGTGTGATTTCCTATAGTTTTTCTATGAAATGTGACTCTTTAGAGTATAATAATTAGTTATTAGACATATAATAAGCACATAATAACACAATATATTTGAAAAACTTTATCCACTTTTGTATTATGACCTGTCAAAGTTAATGCCAAATTTTCGTCACCGACTCGCAAAAGTTTGGATTTTTCTGTAATATTAGACAAAGCTGAAAGAACTGGTATGATTTTATAAGAAGTGTAGTGTAGTGGAAAAGTTATTATGAAAGAATTTCATATAAATAAAGTCCCTAAGTAGTCAGAAATACAAAATTAAAAAAAAAAATTTTTACGAGGAGACATCAAATTTTTCTTGGTTATTATGACTGAAAAACTAAATATTTTTGTATGCAAAGAAGTAAAACAAAATAATGGTTTTGGTAAAGCATTTAATAAAGAACATAACTGTAAATACAATTTCCGCATAGACTTTCGTATTTTGTGATAAAAACATCGAAATGATAAATAGGCGAGTTTTTTCACTTCGCGAAATTTGTAATTTGTCGCCATTATTATCTTAATTGATTTACGAGATAAGGTTATAATGTTTTATATGTCAAATTTCAATGCGATCATTTTACAGTTCTTCTTTTTATGATCCGTATAGTGGTTTACAAGTTATGGTCGTTTTTATCAAGGTCGTCGATTTTGCGCGCAAAAAGGTCGCGCGCGAATGGGACGGCTGAATTTTATTCCGCGAGGAGAGGGGTTAATAACAATAGGAATTTGTTACATGGCCCAAAAGTGTTGTTAGATAGGAACTAAATAAGAACAAAGTATGTATGAAAACATTATTCCGCACAGTTACTACATATGTCAACATTATGGGGACCACAAATAGCATTTTAGCATTTTATGCAACGGTGTTTAGTCATTCTTCCAGCCTTCGATAGACACAAGTAACAAATTCTGTACTCATTCGACGCGAAACGAGCAAGAGCTTCTAAGTTGGACGAAACACCCAGAATATCTTGTAATACTAAAATACAGTAACGTATTTACATATTGCAAAAACCTATGTAGTTACTGAACTTTCGATGAAGGAACAATGAGATTGCCGTAGGTCACTACTTAATTAGCGTATGATCGCAATCGCATCATACTTTGCACTGTTTACAACAATTAGGAAGGTAGAGAAAGCATCGAGGGAGGGGGACGCGGGGAATCACCTGAACTCAACTTTTGGAGGAAGGTGGGTTGTTGTGCAGACGAATATTTAGTTATCTTGGGTTAAACTCAGAATATGTTTGAATTGGTAATAATAAATAAAATGTTGACCTCCTGTCCAATATCTTTGGCGACTGAGCGAGCAAGGGAGATAGCAGCAACTTTCCTAGGCTCTGAAACAACGATGCGTGTATTTCGCTCCGTATTGTACAGCCCTCCCCATAAAGGAGCTCTTGTCGATTTGCCACAACCGGTTGCACCCTCTATTACTAGTGCACCTCCTTCTACACCAGTCAGATATTGCTGCAGTTGTGAACTGGAATAGATAGGAACATGTTTTTTTTATTTATTTTTATTATGGCAATGTAAAAGATCAACACGAAACATAGGTCATATATGCACTATAACAAAGAATAAAATTATACATGCTTACATGTGAGATCGGTCTCATGCAGACAAACTAAGCGATAACTTGTTCCAGGGTAAACCTTTTAAACATAGTAAAAAGAAGGCCAAATGGCATACTTGCTTAAATAAAATATTAAAAACTAGTTAACTAAAAGAGAAATAATAAAACAAAAAAAATATTTATAAGAAACTAAATTAAAAAAAAAAAAAAAATAATAGATTATAAAATACATTTAACGTATGCTTAATATTAATTCATATAATCACAACAACAAATATAAATAAAAGTTCTAAAGTTTGTAATCAATTCAAAATCACAGAAAAAATAAAATAATAATAGTCACAAAGAGGAAGTCAAATAGAGCTAGATAATGGATAGTTCTCGATAGATTCGGGACCTTCCAGACCTAAGCATCCACGAAACAAGTTTTATATATATTGAGATATCTTTATGTCTGCAGGAATATCTCTGGCTGATCTTTATACCTGCAGGCATAAGCCTGCATAATTATATATCGTAGGCCCAAGAAAAATAAACTTTTTAATAATGATACAAATAAAGATTACATCTGTAACAGAGCTACATACTCAGCATGGAAAAACCCATGACGATTAATAGGTATGCGTAAAAGGAATCAGCGCCTAGAGCTTGGTGCAATGCACTAACGAGGAAGTCGCTTAGTACAAGGCTTAACAGCAACCGAACCAGGAACAAAACGGGCGACAAATAAATCAAACATCTTAAATTAACATGCCAACACTGCTTAGTCTTACTTCCCACTGCCATAAACAAGCACTATACTAAAAATAAACTTACAAATCCCACGAATTCAACTTATAACCTTCAACAGAGAACACGAAATTGGTGAGCGCTTTCTAGAAGCAAATTCCCCCTTAAGCTCGTTTTAACGTCATTCGCTGATTCGTTTATTTACAATGGTGGTTACAATATGAGATAAATACTTACAAATGCTCATCGATGGGCATTCGAACATCTGAGTTATTTCTGAAATTTTGAAGATCCTCCAGTAGGGATTCTTTATGATCGTCCGTTGCGGTGAAATCTATGCTTTCTAAGAGACGGCCCGTGATAGGATCCATAAAAATATTCTGCATCAATTCTGCAACAAAAATATGAAATATAGTCAGCTTGTTAGTGCATATGGTATGGCTTGTCGGCAAACCTAAAGAGAAAATGAAAAAAAGTGACCTCAACAAAATAAATTAGAATTGTTAGAAAAGGAAATTATTTAAAAAAATGTAAAACAAAGCCTCTATAATGCATCTGTCTATATAATGCCGGCATAATTTCTGTCCATATAACGCCGGCATAATAAGTGGTTTGTGTACAGGTTGTTCCAAAAGTCATGTATCAAATGAAAAGTGGTGATAGCGGAGGTCATTTGCAAAGAAAATCACCTATATGTAGTGACCCAATTTTTACAGGTGGCGAAAGCCAGCACGTACAGGCTTTCGGCCCGGGAGAAGGTAAATTGGATCTCACAAGCACTAAGATCAGTTCTTGACTCGCTAAAAAGACGCTGCACTAGGAGGCCGGTAGCCTTAACCCCTCAAGACAGTAACGTCCCGAATCAGGTAGGATGTATTGTAGTCAATGCTCAGTAACGTCCCAAAACGAGTATGAGTGCGGCGCGACAAACCGCGCTCTCAATGAACTGAATTTACACCAAAATCACAGTGCAACCACCTCCTGTTAGATATGTATGAGAAAGACGGATACATTCTGTATTGTACGATTATTCAGCCGTGTTTCTCGCAGTCTAGCATCCCTAATATAATTGTTTGTATTCTGGGGGCACTTAGTCGAGTGCTGCCATTGCTCGGATCTGTGCTTCTCTTCGGATATTATGTAGCTTCTCTTCGGATATTCGTATAAAAATAAATAAAACAAACTAATAGATTTGGTAAAGCATGTAATAACGTACACAAATGTGTTTACAATTTTTAGATAGAGTTTCGTATTTTGAGATAAAACGTTGATATCGCTGAATAAGTGATTTTTTCAGTTCTCCAACTTTCTAATAATTATTCATAATTATCTAATTGTTTTACAAAATGAGATTTAAATGTTTTATATTTCAAATTTCAATGCGATCATTCTACAATTCTTCTTTTCGTGCTATATTTTTGACCTTCAACTCTCAGAAATGACAGGTGACTGCCAAGATTTACACCCGCCGCTTGAGGGGTTAAATGGTATACTAATGGGTCCAAATCGGGACTTGACGTAGGCTGTGGTATAATATGGAGAGCGACCAAACATAGAGAGAAGTGTAAACTTGGAGAAAAACCAAGGTATATGCCATTATTGAATGTCAACCTCCATAAGAACTACGCCAACCACCGTATGTATATCCACTCGGATAGCAAGGCAGCTCTTATTTTAATAAAATGTATATTCAATGTATGTAACGTATGTCTTTATTATAATTAAACTATTATTAAATAGTTTATTTAATATTATAATAATATAGTAAACTATATTATAATAAAACTATTATTAACCCGTTGAGTATGATACGACCAAATCTGGTTGTGAAACAATTATCCGTTGAGTATGATACGACCAGATCTGGTTCCGCGTTTTTTTCACTTCTTTGACGTTCTCATATTCATAATTATCTAATTGTTTTACAAAATGATATTTCAATATTCTATATTCGAAATTTCAATGCAATCATTGTGAAGTTGTTCTTTTTATGATTGGTGTAGTAGTTTCGTAGTTATAGTACTTTAAGGTCGATGTCGCCGAAAATCCTGCAAAAGAGACAGATGCATCCATGAAAATACCCATTTACTCCAAGGGTTAAATAGTTTATTTAATATTATAATAATATATTATAGTTAACTTTATTATAATAAAACAGTAGAAACTTTATTATAATAAAGTTAAATATCAAGCGGATAAAAAAGCCATGCTTGTGGTTTTTAGACATTCTGTCCGACTCTTAGATCACAAGAAACTCAAGAACCGTTGGACAAGTTCTAATTTAGTTTCCACAATTGGTTGGGCAATCTTTCAAGGAAAGTTGAAATGTAAATAACATTAATATCTGCAAAAAGCGGACTATGCAATGATGAGTTATGTTAATTGAGTCAATAGAAAACAATCCCTGTAGGATTTTTAGTTTCCCAGTTATTAGATAGTTTTGTATCGTCACGAAAATGTTAACGTTAATGAAAAAAGAGTCTACCTTCATCTTCGCTAGCGCTGAGATCATCATTTTCCATTTCGTCTGATGTCAGCTCATCTAAAATGTAAGAAAAAAATAAATATCTACGAAAACATATGCTGAATTAAAAAAAAAATGTAAAAGCCGCAGACGTTACCTTCTTCTAGCAACTCTGAGGATGACTGACATTTCTGCGCTTCTGAATTGTACTTTCGATTTGTAGCATCGTCACTGGCTTCACTGAATATTTTCGCTGAAAAGAACAGTAACCAATTATATTCCTAGGATCAGTTTTAACTTTCTCATATGAAGTACGGTAGAAGCTCATTAGGGCTGTTTAAAACATTTCATTTTCCTAATTTTGGAATATATTAAAGAAATGTATGTGCTATTGTCTTTATTATAATAAAATGTAATGATAAACATTAGCTACAAACATGTTTATTATAAAATATAATTATTTCTATTTAAAACATCTACTTATTGAACATATTTGATGAATTTTTAAAGAAATAAAATGGTACGCAACTAATATTATACGATGTACGATATACTCGCACAACTTGTGTCATCTGCAACGGGCGAACCCGATACCTCAGGCTGTTATAACGATATAGATCGTTCTTTCAGCCATGAGGTGATTACACTGTGACTCAGGGACAACACAGTCAGCAGGAGCTAGAGCTCCGCCAACATGCCCGTAAGAAGCCGATGCCTTGCCGTGAGGCGCTGGAATGTGAACCAACGGGCCAACCTCACGCCTATACTACCAGATTTGGCCAGATTTCTCCGTTCTCCGGTCTGGTCACGGGTTTGAGGTCACTTGCGCGGCCTCTATGACGTAAGTGGTTAATTAGTTTGAATATCTTGCGGACCGCAACGCCCTTTGCCCGTCATGGACACTCAAGATCGGGTGGCCGACGAATCGATTTAAGGGTTGAAGACGTCAGGTCAACGACTACCCTCCGCTGTTATAGGAAACGTACGTCTCCTGATCCCTCTGGTTATTTGCCAGCTGGGCATTCAACACCTAGCAAACCGGATGGTGCACCAACTGCCCAGTTCCGCCCGAGGTATTCCCCCGAATCTGCGATCTTCTCATCCAAACCGGCTCAGACTGCAGGATTTCAGCAACTAGGGTTGTCAACTACAACGGGCGAGCCCGTCACCTCAGGAAGTTTTCTCAGTCACCTCAGAAGAATCTCCCTGGAGTGAGCGCAGAAGCTCCGACACAAACCCGTAAGAGGCCAACGCCTTAACCGCGAGATAGCCAGGAGTGTTACCCAGCGGACTTACACTCATGCCATTATTTCCAATTGCGACCAGATTACTCCAGTCTCTCGATTGGTTATGAGTTCGAGGTCGCTTGCGCGGTCCTCTCCCTTATGAAGCGGTGAAACGGTGTATACCGAATCTATCGCGGACCACGGCATCATTTGCCCAGCTGTTCACCCAGGATCGGGTAGCCGATGGTCGATTCAAGAGCAGTCGCCGTAAGGTTCGCAACCACCCCCGCTCTATAGGAAACAGTACTGCTCCCAGACTCCCCCAACTGTTAGTCAGAGTGCGCAATCGATTGGCTTATGCCGCACAGTGCGCAGACCGTCCAGGAGCGCCAGAAGGTTGATTCCTAAGGGAAACTAACCCTAAGGCCAGAGTCCTATCCAGGCTCGCACTTCATGCATGGAGGCCGTCAGATGGGTGTTGACCCGTCAGTGTGGCCAACCCTGAACAGAATGGGTCTTCGTGGCCAACTCAGCAAGGGCCCCTTAGCTTCCAGCGGCCCTGAGAGTGTAAGCCCCTCTTCGAGGAGGCTACCAGATAGCAGTTGAACCACGCGTTGGGCAGGCCAGATGGCATAGATTTTTAGCCGACACCAACATGTTGTTGACATCTATGAAAATCGGGCACGAGCTTATGCAATCATCTGATAAATAATTAAAACACAATAATTGGAAAATCCGCTTCAGACCACACTGAGTCGTTTATTGTTAATCAATTATCTCTTTAACTTATAGTTTCTGAGATTCAGGTCTAAGCGGACGGATGGCCAGGCGGACAGACAGACTTATCATTTAAGATTTTTTCGAAGGAGAAGGTCTACAAGCAAAGAAAGGTAACATAAGTCAAATAAAAAAAGATATGCATTACCTACATCAGCTTCATAGAGATCGAGCAGTCTGGATATAGTTTGTGAGCATTCACTTCCAAGAGTCAGTTTAAACGGAGGGTTCAGATGCTCTATTAACTTGTTCACTGAATCCATATCGTGAAGTGCTTTTCCATTTTCATTAATGTAACCGCTCGTAAGCAGCCAATGAAGAACTTGGATAGCGATTTTGCTCTGAGCCTCATGTTTGGTACTGCCGGTCCTAAACAAAAATGATGATGACGATAAGGTAAGGGGGAAGGGGCAGTAATCCGACCACCTGTACTTAGGGCTTCGTGATGGACCATTGTAGCTCACCCCCATAACAGGTCTGTACTCCCAACCTACAGTTCCTGCAACCAGTCTATCTGAAAGACCACTTGCAGAAACACAACCGCCGGAATCCAGGGATTGGCAGGGGGGCTTGTCTACTTGCCGGGAGTCTTGGAGTGACACAACCGATTTTTCTATGGGTTTATAGAAGTTTGGAAATGGATGAGGATTTTGAGAGGAGGAGGAGGCAGGAGCGGTTCCTGAATTACGATTGCTTCAACCAATCAGCGATCCATCATTCTCATTAACCCCTAGAGCCCCAATTGGCCGATATCGGCCACAACACGATTCAGCGTAACGGCCCCGTTTTAATTCTATTTTAATTTAATTTGTTTTATTTTATTATGTTAATATGTTTTTTTTTAAATTATGGGTACAGTTGTTTGGCAGTAATTAATGTTTTGGTGAGACAGTGTCATAATTCAATTTTTTTACATTTTTTTTTTCAAATCAACTTGCCAATCGGCTGAGGGGCTGAGGCGTGAAGGGTTAGTTAGTTAGTTAGTTTTCCTGGGCTATTTCCCGCACTTGGCCTCTTGATTGGGCCGTTGTGCGTGGCTCATGTTTCTATTTATGTTACTCCAGCCAACCCAGACTGTCCCAGAAGGTTAGCAGCCTGTTTAGGATGCTACAGGCCTCCGGGACAGATGCTGGAGATTGTAGTATTCTTGCCCGTTGCTCTGCCACGCTCCTGCATTCCATGAGCACATGCTGTGGCGTTTCTTCTTCCTCCATGCATCCTCTGCATAGAGGGCTGTCTGTCATACCTATGGTAAACAGGTGTTTGTTTAGGGGACAGTGGCCTGTCATAGTACCTATGACATGGCGTGAAGGGTTAACCTTCACTAGTCGAAATTCTACAAGCCTTATATTTGTGTATCGTCTGAACATTGCGGTCTAACATATCGCACCTACATATCGATGCTCAATGCAATAGATAGCATTGCAAATTGCACAGTGTGCTAAGCACTCTATCGAATAATTTCTCGATTAAGCTGCGCTGGGCATGCGTTATGTGGAATCCAGGGGTTGACAGGGGGGGCTTGTCTACTTGCCGGGAGTCTTCGAGTGACAACCGATTTTTTAATGGGTTTATAGAAGTTTGGAAGTGGATGAGGATTTTGAGAGGAGGAGGAGGCAGGAGCGGTTCCTGAATTACGATGGCTTCAAACAATCAGTGATCCATCATTTTCATTAACCTTCACTAGTCAAAATTCTACAAGTCTAATATTTGTGTATCGTCTGAGCATTGCGGTCTCACATATCGCACCTACATATCGATGCTCAATGCGATAGCATTGCAAATTGCAAAGAGCGTGCTAAGCACTCTATCGAGTAATTTCTCGATTAACCTGCGCTGCGCATGCGTTATTATGCATATGTTCATTCAATAGCGCGTGTGCCGCTTGATACGCCTGCAAGGCCTCTGTTGAGAGATCTGTGCATAGTGATGTTTCAGTCCATTTATATAATGAAAGTAGCGCTATACATATATAATATTTACACACAGCCACACAGCACACACACAGATATACTTCAATCTGGAAATGGTCTTAATCGTCTTAGGGGGCTTAAAATAGATATTTCCATCTACCGCTCCATTTTTTTAGCGCATTCACAATACTTTCACCAACCCGGGGAGTCCTTCGTTAAAGGCCATTCATAGTCCTTTGTTAAAGGCCATTGTAGCTTATGAAATCTGATACTATCGCAGTTGTGAGACCTATTCTTGAGTGTGGCTGTCAGCTCTGGAGGCCCTACTTATGCAAAGATGTAGATGCCCTACTTATGCAAAATGCCAGTGGGCCCGAAGAATAGGAATTAAGAAGGTTGCTTTGGAATTACTTGGACTGACTACTCTCAGACAAAGAAGAGACATATAAAATTCTCACAAATTACTATGATGTACCTGGGCTAAAGGATATTTACAAATTCAACGTCAACACAAATCTTCAAGGTTACAGTGATAAACTTAACCGTGGAAATTTTGCTCTTAACCCCTCAGGCCCCGATTGGCCGATATCGGCCACAACTCGATTCAGTGTGACGGCCCCGTTTTAATTTTATTTAATTTGTTTTAATTTATTATGTTTTATTATATTAATGTATTTCACTTTAATTATGGATACAGTGGTTTGGCAGTAATTAATGTTTTGGTGAGACAGTGTCGTAATTTAATTTTTTTACTAATTTTTACTAAAAATTTTTGGGACAGCAACTTGTCAATCAGCTGAGAGGCCGAGGCCTGAAGGGTTAAGAACGTTCTGCAAAATAGAGTGGTGGACACGTGGAACAAACTACCATTTAAAGTGATTATGTCTGTTTGTACTCTTTATTGTGAAATTTCACAATGGGCAGGCTTATCATCATATGACAATCTCATAGACGGGTTTTAATAGCTCAATCTGGCATCAGTTCAGTCCGTAACCTTGATCATAAACGGACTGATGATACTGATAGAAATTATCAAAATGTTTAAAAATCCATCAATTCGTCAGTCTGGCAAACGTTACGGACTGAACTGATGCCAGATTGAAAGTATAACAACCATCGTACGAATGATCATATGTATGTGCCTGTAATATAAATGTAAGTGTGTGTCTTGTTATTGCATTCCAGCGACAGAATTCAAATGCAATCCTGATAAATGTATTCATAACGGAAAATTCTAACCCAGCCGGGAATCAAACCCGGATTCTTACAATGTTAGAACAGACAACCACTATGCCAGCGAACCGGGTGTTATACCAGGATTATTGCAAGCTCTGTCAATCAATTTAAAAACAGACTCAATTTGTACCTAAAAACTTGCTATTATTGTTTAGTACTAGCTTTAGAAGATCTGATCTGGACGTATCAGAAAAGTTGTCTGCCCAGAATAAATAATAATAAATAAATAAAATACAAACAGAGCTGCCATGGAATTCACCGACCGGAAATAAACTTCAATCTGGAAGTGGTCTTAATTGTCTCAGGGCGCTTAAAATAGATATTTCCATCTCGATCTTCCTCTCGATTTTTTTAGCGCATTCACAATACTTTCCCTCCTGGTCGGTTGGTGGGCTGGGTAAGTAATCTTTGCTTATTTTTATCATGACTTATAGACAATTATGATAATAACATGAATATGAATATGAATAACATACCTGGTGATTTGTATCCGTTCAGGCCAAGACATGGTGCAGAGACATTTCCAAATAATGACATTTTTACTTCTTAGCTCCTTAGGTGTGTCGTAGGTGAAATACAGTTTGAATACATTGCCATCCTTTATGCTCTGAAGGTTATTCATAGTGTGAGCGGGAAGAGGAAATAGTGACTTGATGTGTTCTAGTTCTGAAAAATAGAGTAGACGTTATTAGGAGCTGATTATGGCATACAACTTTGGAGTGCGGCTGCTGATCACGTTTGTGAATTAGGCATGCAGAGCTTGCACCTATAGAAATTACATCATGTCAAATGGTCAAGCAGCTCTAAAAGCCAATCTGAAGTATATGCCATCAATATTGATGTTGGACTGTAATCACAAACTATTATACTGTAATCACGAACTAATTAAATTGTAAGTTAAATAAATTTGCCCGCACGAACTAACTAAATTCGTCCGCTCCACGAATACTCCTACCAGGTATGGAATCCTTACTTTCGGAAGGATATAGAGCACCTGGAAAGAGTTCAGAGAAGAGCAACAATGTTGGTGCTATTGCTGAGGAACAAACCATACGAAGTACGGCTGAAAGAACTTCGCCTGACAACATTAGAGGAACGTAGGCAGCGAGGAGACTTAATAGAAAGCTACAAAATGCTTCACGGTTATTACAGTGTGCCCAACCTCGAGAGCATGTATACCCTGAACACCAATAAGCAATTGCGTGGACACTCGTTGAAGCTAAATAAGACAAATGCAGCATCGAACCCCAGGAAATATTTTTTGACAAATCGTGTAGTGGATGCTTGGAATGCGTTGCCAGAGGGAGTGATCAGTGCTATCTTTGTCAATAGCTTTAAAAACAAACTGGACATTTGTCTTAGTGCAAAACATAAAAACAAGTGCATGTGATATACACGCATCAGCCTTAAGCTGCTAGTGTATAATATAATAATAATAATAATAATAATAAGTAATATTAAGTGTAACTAATACCTAGTTTTGTTTCTACAATCTGTAATTTTTGTAAGATTTTTTGGAAAATAAATAATAATAAATAATAACAATAAAAAACTCAAATTTAAATAAAAAGGTGAGCTTATTGCATAGCGACAATGTCTATCAGCTAACCTGTAGCTTAAGTTTATAGTATATTTATTGCATTGACTACACAAAAGAAGAATAAAAATTAAAGTGATAAAATAGAAACAAACAGAAAACTAGAAAGAAAAGGATAATAAAAAAAGGAAAACAAATGATTAAAATTAAATAAAGACTAATATATTTTTTTATGAATTATCTCTTGTTACCTAATAATTAATCTTGTTAGTCATGTATACCATATATTTATATTATATATCTCGAGGGGGGGGGGGGGGAGGTGAAAACGTATATATCCGTCTTTATCCAAAAATTATTTTTTTTAGCGTGTTCACAATACTTTTACCTATTTGTCGGTTGGTAGGTTGATAAATTAAAAATAAAATAAAAACTAAAATATGCTATCTATTGTGCCACAATAATATTATGGATAGTTTTGTGCAGAATGAATGAATCGGAACTGACAATAATCGGAATCGGTAAATCAGTAACGTTACATCTCTAGTTTAAATTTTTGATTAGGAAAGAATCGTACCCTCTGGAGTTAGATCAGTATCGATGCAGGAACTTGCAGGCGTGGAGACTCTGGAAATAAAAGAAATAACCTGTATGATAAACAATCTTAGATGTGACAGAAATCATTTTTTGAGCAGTTTTTGTATACCCACAATGCTTCACGTTCATCTTTCATAACCATATTTTTTTTGTGGAACCGCCATGTTTCCTAGTTACGACATCTTCTAGGCAGTAATTTCTTGTAACATCACACGGTCAGACTCTCATGCGGCATCTGATGTTTCTATGAAATCGGAGACTATCGTGTTTGTTTGACATTATAAATAAAATAAAAAACGAATTTACCGCGTGAAAGATAAAAAATAAAATTACCGATGAACACCCGACGTTTTGGCGACATTGCGGCCGCCGTTGTCTATAGTAGACAGTGTACCCTAGTCCGAGAAGGAATAGATATAGAAGGCAAGAAATTCAAAACTTTATTTGATCAAAATTCATGTTTGTTTTTTTATTTATCAACGCCAATCGCCGAATGCAAGATGCGAAGCAAGATACAGTGAATGTTGTGCGCATGGCAGAAATTCAAAATTTGCACTTCAGAGAAGAGCAACAATGTTGGTGCTATTGCTGAGGAACAAACCATACGAAGTACGGCTGAAAGAACTTCGCCTGACAACATTAGAGGAACGTAGGCAGCGAGGAGACTTAATAGAAAGCTACAAAATGCTTCTAGGTTATTACAGTGTGCCCAACCTCGAGAGCATGTATACCCTGAACACCAATAAGCAATTGCGTGGACACTCGTTGAAGCTAAATAAGACAAATGCAGCTCTACTGCTATATACGCTTCGCAACAGAGGCAGTATGCTGCCTACTCGCGGAATGAGCTGACGATGACTGACAACGGTTTTGGCACCAAATTCTTGCTGGGCCTCTAATTTCACGCTGTAAAATCCGTATTTAATTATTTTATAACGTTAAATAACTATTTTATTTTATTTTTATTTTCTCAAGGATAACTTACAGCCAATAATTTTGTAGTGAACAATAATAGGAAGCTTAGAGCCATTTACAAGTTACCACTGATAATGACAATAATAATAACGTGAATTTAGAACTGATATTAAGTATAAAGAAGATATTAAACAAGAAGATACTAAATTGTACATTAGAAAACATGTTGACATAAACAAGACTGTAATAAAAGAAGGAAATGCTATGAACTATGATTATTAGAGCTATGCCGAGGATAGTTCATGTCCCCTTTGTAGCAATACCCCTTGCACAGCTAGACATATTCTAGCTGGCTGCAAGGTGGCCTCAGATCAAGGACGGTACACTTACCGCCATGACAAAGTCCTCGCTTTTTTTCACGAGGTAATTAGCCTCCCAATGGCTCGTGCCAATAAGGGTTTGACATTACCCTCCAAACCCCCAATACAGTTTGTGCGGGATGGCTCTAAAGGCAAAAAACCTTTCACAATAATTGAGAAAGCTTCAGATTGGATTCTGGAGGTCGATTCAGTCTCTAAGCAGTATAAATTCCCTGAAAGTCTCGGATGCACAGCCCTCTGTCCAGATATAACTGTTTACTCTCTATCTCGGAAGGTGGCCTTTATTATAGAATTAACTATTCCATAGGAATTAAATATCCCAAAAGACCCCGAGTACAAATTAAATAAATACCATGATCTCGCTAATGCCGTCACCCGGAACGGCTTCACTGTTCACCCTCACTCGGTGGAAGTTGGCGCTCGTGGCCTGCCAGCTAAATCTCTGTTTCACCTCTTTAAAGATCTTGGTCTTTCCAGAAAAATAATCAACTCTTTCCTAGAAAAAATATCTAAAACCGCGATTTGCGCATCTCAAATTCTATGGCTTCAAAGGGAGAGTCAATGGGTGGTAAGGTGAATGCAAGACAAGACAGCTGTCCTAAACCTACCACAGCCGGTCGTTAATCCGGAATCCACTGCCCACACTCCAGAAGTGTAAATTTATTTATTATTATTTATTCTGGGCAGACAACTTTTCTGATACGTCCAGTTCAGATCTTCTAAAGCTAGTACTAAACAATAATAGCAAGTTTTTAGGTACAAATAGAGCCTGTTTTTAAATTGATTGACAGAGCTTGCAATAATCCTGGTAGAACACTCGGCCCGGTGGCATAGTGGTTGTCTGTTCTAACATTATAAGGTTCCGAGTTTGATTCCCGGCTAGGTTAGAATTTTCCGTTATGAATAAATTTATCAGGATTGCATTTGAATTCTGTTGATCGAATGCAATAACAAGACACACACTTACATTCATATTACAGGCACATACATATGATCACTTTATAGTAGGGTTGGTCGTAAGACGGTTGTTACACGTTCAATCTGGCATCAGTTCAGTCCGTAACGTTTGTCAGGATCAAGACGGGAGCAAAGAGAATGTTATACGGCCCTGAACCTTGCTGTGGCGTACCAAAAAGCCTTGCAAACCTAATGCTCAAACAAATATGTTTAGAACAATCAGTCAGCCACTGGAACAACACGCCAGGGTTGAATCATTCCAAAGCGCTAATTAAGGCTTACGACCGTAAGACGGCCGGTGAGGCCTTATCGCTAAATATGAACAATCTACGCATACTGGTGAGGGCGCTCAACACATGTTCACAGGGGCTGAACAAACACATGTTCAAGTTCAGAGACACAAAAATGTGCAGGTTCTGCCAAGGAGCAGAGGAAACTCCCCAGCACCTCATGTGCGAGTGTGGCCCACTGATGCGTAAAAGATACACCCACTTGGGTGGTCATTACCTCCAACCTGAGGAGGTAAAACAATCTGCTGAAAAGCCTGCTGCGGTTCTTAAATGTCACGAGGCTTAGTGCAAAACTATAAGTAGGTGGCGAACATAATAGATCAGCAATGGTCGCAGTGTTACAAGACTCATAAAGAGCTTAGAAAAGCCCCACTCAACAAATAATAAAAAAAAAAAGTTTGTCAGACTGACGGAAAACTGATAGTTTATCGCGTTGACTGATGGACTGAACTGATGGTTTTTTTTTTGATAATTTCTATCAGTATCACTAGTCTGTTCATGATCAAAGTCTCGGACTGAACTGATGCCAGATTGAACGTGTAACACCCGTCTATGAGATTGTCGTATGATGATAAATATGGCCTTGTGAAATTTCACAATAAAGAGTACAAACAAACATAATCACTTTAAATGGTAGTTTGTTCCACATGTCCACCGCTCTATTTTGGAGAACGTTCGTAAGAGCAAAATTTGCACGGTTAAGTTTATCACTGTAACCTTGAAGATTTGTGTTGACGTTGAATTTGTAAATATCCTTTAGCCCAGGTACATTGTAGTAATTTGTGAGAATTTTATATGTCTCTTCTTGTCTGAGAGTAGTCAGTCCAAGTAATTCCAAAGCAACCTTCTTAATTCCTATTCTTCAGGCCCACTGGCATTTTGGCTGCCCTTAGCTGCACCTTTTCCAGGACATCTACATCTTTGCATATTCTTTACATCTCCAGAGCTGACAGCCACACTCAAGAATAGGTCTCACAATTGCGATAGTATCGGATTTCATAACCTACAATGGCCTTTAACGAAGGACTATGAATGGGTGTTCAGGCAAACGGCCATTCCCGCGTCTATCATCATCATCATCATCACCCCTATAGCTACTGGTGCTGGATCGACATCGACACAAACATTTTGCGTAATGTCTGTTTTCGTTTATCCGAAAATAGAATTGTTGGGAAGTCATAAATCTAACCTAAATAATAGCAAACGTCTTACTGTGCCATTTTCTCAGACCATTCAAAGGCGCATCAAAACAATACTTTATCGCTGAGTCGCTGGAATCTATTATTAGATTATGTATGTAAAAAACAGTGTTGCCAGTAATAATTAACAAACGTATAGTGCTAGGCAACTATTAAAAAGTATCGCATTACACAATGATGTATTCAAGCTTTACAAGGAAAGGAGTGAGTAATAATTTGGTGGTGCTCGTAGATTTTTTGCAAAGTGGATCGGTTATCGTCATGACTATTTTTAACCAAGAAGTGGTTGCGTGGCACGTCATTGGTTCTTCTTTATCCTTACTATTGATTATATATGGTGTAAGATTGCTCAACTTGATAGTACGATTTGGCAACCCTTTCGCGCTGGCGAAATTTAGGTGATGCTGATAGCATTGACGGTGAAACTAATAGCAATTTATTGGGCCACCTATAATAACACTAATAATTAATGTTCCTTTTATAAATGATTGATTAGAAAACCCAATAATTTAACGAATAATAACATTCAATTATTAGTTGCATTAATCGCATTTTTTATATAGGCTGATTACATCATAGAAATAATACGAAGAGATAGAATGCCATCTATTAGTCTATCCTGAAATTAAAGTGTGTAAATAATACGTATTGAAACCTGTATATCAAATTTAAAATTGACATTTTTATGTATTATAAACAATACTAAAATCATAAGAAGGCTATGATTTGAAAATTTGTTTGTGATTATATTATTATTTTATACCGTATAGATACAGTATACCAGACAGTAGCTTTTCTTGAAATCAAAGTGACTACGTCACGAGTTGTAAGAGCCGCAAGATGTCCCGCTACTCGGCCCTTGCAGATACCCAAACGTTTGAAAATGTCGTCAGCTTTTACCTACGCCTAATCAGTGGCGTGCCCAGGGTTCGTAAATAGGGCAAGCCCGACATACCTTTTTGTGTTTTTTTACGCTTTTTATAGTAAAAAAGTGGTACCTCTTTACTCTTTAATCTTCAGTTTGAAATTTACTGCTTGGGTCGTACATTCAATAAAGCACACTGAAGGCATGCTACTGCAAGACAGAATTTAACATATACTTATCAGCAGTCGCATACCTCTAGTGGCTTTAAAGGACTCTCTTGCGTCGTTGCGTCTCAAACGAGGTGCTGAGTTATTTTGTAGATTGTTTTCATAAATTTGATCAAATTCATATTGAAATTCAACACGTAACCAAGTCTGAAATTCCTTTATTTTGTTTTCCTTCATTAATTCCTATAACCCACATCGACTTGTGATTTTTGAAGAATGTTGTACAAGCTCTCAGCTTTTTCAAAAATTCGGCGGAAAACAAGGTGAAAAAATTTAAATGGAATGATCGCATCGAGTTTTCAAAATTCTCCGCTGCTAAAACCTTATCCCCGTCCCAGTCCTGCGGGTTGTTACATATGTCAGAAAACAAAATAATAAGAATACATTACTGACCACAAAGGACAATTTCCTCCATTTTTTGTCAGGCACTAAAAACCACAAATCAACTGAAATTACACAATAAAAAATTAGCCCGACGTCACTCGCACATTTAAATCCAAACTAATTATAATGAAGTCGCGCTTTCTGTTGACACGTTCGCATTCACAGTTCGCATTCAACGTCATGGCTAAGCAAGCCCGGCTTAGCTCCCGATACAAAAGTTGTATATAGACATATATTGTTTAGCGTAATTTGCCACAGGTGCGAATGAGAGGAACACTGATTTTGAAAGCCGCATTGAAAGCCCAATATGTGCGAGCGAAACAGCAATCGCGCCCTGTCGATAATTATCGCACCTGTCGATAACAGTTTTTTTCTCGCGTGGAGCGAGCTGTGCGCGTTAGATGGCAGTAGTAGCGCTAGCAAAATAATTTATTTAATTGTTTTTTTTACGAATTGTGTTATTAATTTATTTAATCGTTAATTTGGAAGTATAGGCAAGCCAGGCTTTTCGGCTTATATGAAGAGACCGCCACTGCGCCTAATGCTAACCAAAGGCGTTCATCGGAACGTACCCCTCTGCCGACATTCCTCGCACCCTCTTCCCGCAATGCCCTGTAGCTCGAGAGTAAAGCTACTAGTTAGTATACTATGGTATAGGCGTGTTTAGGGGCCGTCCACATATTACGTGATCACCGAGGAGGAGGAGGGTGTTGGAGCTGAAGCTTACGCTTGATTACATGGGGGGGGGGGGTGAAGGGGTATTTTTGGCACCCGCGATGTGCTTGATAGTCCACGCGCTCGTCTGCGATTGAGTGGCCCGGGCCTGTTTCTGCGCGCGCTGGCGCTAGCTGTGGTCTGCCACTGGCCACGACGCAGAGCGGAAAAAGCTGCTCTGCGTCGTTCGGCAAAGGAGCAGCTCTAGGTACACTGCTGAACTTACCGCCCTTACATATTCACTTAAAACAGGTGGCGAAAGCCAGCATGTACAGACTGTCTGCCCGGGAGAAGGCAAACTAGATCTCACAAGCACTAAGATCAGTTCTTGATCAGTCAGTGAAACTCCAACCCTCAACATGGTATCAGACACCATGCTTCCACTCCAAAACTTTGGAAAACTCTTTACAGTGGAACTGCCGCCTAGAGAGGACTGGCTAAAAAACCAACTGCACTGGGAGGCCAGTAGCCTTAAATGGTATACTGATGATTCCAAATCGGGACTTGACGTAAACTGCGGTATATATGGAGAGCAACCAAACTTCAAAAGAAGTGTTAACTTGGGGAAATACGCCTCCATCTTCCAAGCGGATGTATACACCGTTATTGAATGTGTGGATATCAACCTCCATAAAAACTATGCCAACTACCGTATCTATATCCACTTAGTTAGCAAGGCAGCTATTATGGCACTAGCCTCAAATACCATTAATTAAAAGCTGGCGCAAAACTGTGTATCACTACTGAATTCCCTGGGCGAAAAGAACAGGGTAATTCTAAGATGGGTTCCCGCCCATGCAGGAATCCAGGGAATGAAAAAGCCGATGAACTTGCTAAGACGGGAACAAAGGGAACGTTATACGGCCCTGAACCTTGCTGTGGCGTATCAAAAAGCATTGCAAACCTAATGCTCAAAAAAATATGTTTAGAACAATCCGTCAACGTCAACGTCAAGGATTGTATCATTCAAAAGCGCTAATTAAGACTGCCCGTGAGGCCTTATCGCTATATAGGAACAATCTATGCATACTGGTGAGGGCGAGCGCTCACGGAGCATTGTATCCTGAACAGACACATGTACCACCTTAAGCTCCGGGACACCTTATGTGCACCTTATGTGCGAGTGTGGCCTGCTGATGCGTAAAAGATACACCCACTTGGGTGGTCACTACCTCCAGCCTGAGGAGGTAAAACAATCCGGCGCCAAAAGCCTGTTGCGTTTCTTAAATGACACGAAGTAGAACTATAGTAGGCGGCGAACACAATAGATCAGCAATGGTCGCAGTGTTACAAGGCTCATAAAGACTTTAGAATAGCCCCACACAACAATTAAATAAAAAACCGTCGTCTTTATTGAAGTTCTTATTTCAATGGCGTCCCGGACCCCCCCCCCCCCCCACCACCGTTATAATCTACACAGTGGCGGCAGCGATATGCAGTCTACCCGCGGAGCAACGGATTGGCAGCTCTTTAGTCTACCCTAGACAATGGCGGTTGCAACATCACTGAAACGTTGGATGTGTCATCAATGTGACATCACAAACTTCATGTGGTAAGGTCGTTTTTATCTTATTTTTAATGTTAAACAACCGCAATAGTCTTTGATTTCATATCTTAACGGATTGGTCTTAACTGCAATGATGTGTTGTTTATGAAATAAATAAATAAATAAGACCAGCGCGCTGGCCAAAGACGGACGGCAAAGTCTCAACAATATGGTTCCGTTAAGTACGTTTTGGCAAGGAAATCCCAAAAGTAACGAAAAAGACGTTACTTACTCAGTTCGCTCAGTAGAACTTGTAGAAATACTTCTGTATGCGACATGTTTTCTGGGCCATGATTTCGGTTCAGAAATAAGCCTTTTGGAGACTGATAGATATTTCCCGGGTGCACCATGCCGCCCTATAAGACAAAACCGTTCGGAATACTCAATAAACAAATACCGAAAACAGATATTTTGCAATAACAACATAACCTACAATCATGAAGACACTTCCTACCGGTCCGGTAAACTGAATTATACGAGATACAAGCGGTGAAATTGCATCGCGAAACGGCCATTCGGCAAAAGCAAAGGCGATTTAGCATTTTATCTTCTTTTGGGATTCTAACACGAATGACGAAATCAAATAACACCAATAATAAATCTATGAACACTTGAACAAATTTGAAAAAGCCCCCGCACACATTTTTGACAGCTGACATATAAAGGGTTCTCTAGACTATCATATATGCTTGTCAAGCATGTGAATTTTTCGTGCTTGACAAGCAATTTTGACCGTCTAGAAACTAACTTGATGGCTTGAGAATCAAACTACGTGCTGTGGACAATGCTTTATGAAAAAATATATTTTTGCGACGCACTCTCGAACTTTCCGTATTTTCGGTATTTCTACCGATATGGGGTCTGTCCTACCGAAATATCAATCAATCAATCATCAACCAATTAATTATGTCTAATTAACGTGACTCCCTGGTATTACAAATATGCAAAATTAGGTGTTTTTGGTAAATGCGAAGCTTGACCAGTATGCTTACAGCTCCCTAGACGGTCAAAAGGGCTTGACGAGCACGGTGCGGAGGCGCCGAAGAAGTTTTCGCTCCCCCCCCCTCTGCCGCTACCCCCCTCCCGCCACAATCCCAGCAAATCTAGTATTTTTGTCGTATTTCCGTGGTATTAAAATGGATATTTTCCAATATGGTTCGTTTTTTGGCAAGCCTCGGGCAGCTCGATATTCGATTAGAATGTATGGCTCGATATTAGTTTTTTTTTGTGTCGCTTGTATAAGAGATATTGAAACCAAAATTTAACAATTTGGTTTCAACCCTATGACGTATCTGTGTACCGAATTTCAAGTCTCCAAGTCCAATATTCCGAGATTGAAGTATGACTAGCGTACTCCCTGGTGGACCGATTTGAACCACAATCTTTCAACTATTGTGATGGCCAAATGATGCCTGCATACCAAATTTCAGCGCGCTATGGTAGAAGAATACAGACTGACAGACAGAGAGACACACAGACACACAGAAGTGCATCCACAATACTTTCCTTGCCAGGATAATGGAAAATAAAACACACACCATAAATCATCGTTCATTTTAATAATAAATAAAATACAAACTGAGCTGCCATGAAATTCACCGACCGAAGTCGGGCGCATCATATAGTGTTATTACACTTCTGGGGGGTGAGCAGTGAATTCCGGACTAACGACCGGCTGTGGTAGGTTTAGTACAGCTGTCTTGCCACATGTGAGCCATGTTCACCTCACCACCCATTCACCCCCCCTCCGAAGCCATAGAATTTGAGACGCGGAAATCGCGGTTTTAGATAATTATTCTAAGGAGTTGATTATTTTCCTGGAGAGACCAAGATCTTTAACCCTTCAGGCCTCGGCTCCTCAGCTAATTGACAAGTTGATGTCCCAAAAAATTTTAGTAAAAATTGGTAAAAAAATTGAATTATGACACTGTTTCACCAAAACATTAATTACTGCCAAACCACTGTACCCATAATTAAAATAAAACATATTAACATAATAAAATAAAACAAAAATAATTTAAAATAAAATTAAAACGGGGCCCTCACGCTGAATCGTATTGTGGCCGATATCGGCCAATTGGGGCTCTAGGGGTTAAAAAGGTGAAACAGAGATTTAGCTGGCAGGCCACGAGCGCCAACTTCGACCGCGTGAAGGTGAATAGTGAAGCCGCCCCGGGTGACGGCATTTGCAAGATCATGGTATTGATTTAATTTGTACTCGTGGTCTTTTGGGATATTTGATTCCCATGGAACAGTTAATTCTACGATAAGGGCCATCTTCCATTTTACAATCTGACAATCAGAATTTTATTACAAAACGCAATGTGCAGATGGCACTCATCAGGTAAAAAATTATGAATCTACTATTATTATGTTCAATATACGACTTTCGTGGTATAACAGTATGGCACTGTAGATGGGTATAACACTGTAGATGGCGCTCTAAACCCGCCTTTACTAAAAATAACAATCTAATAAAAATAATAATATAATAACAAACGTTTTTTTAAAATCGTACGTCTTATAATTTTAATATTATATTAATTTACATAATTTAATTTGGTATACAAGTTTCAATACATAATAATTATGCATGTTAATGTTTAGTCAGACTAATATATAGCATTATAAATAAATAAAAATCGAATTTACCGCATGAATTTCGTAGCACCCGACGTTTCGCCGACGTTGCAGCCGTCGTTGTCTAGGGCAGACTGCCCAGTCTCCGATTTCATAAATAAAAATAAAATACAAAAGGAGCTGCCATGGAATTCACCGACCAAAAATAGGGCCCATCATATATAATTATTACACTTCTGGGAGGTGAACGGTGGATTCCGGACTAACGACCGGCGGTGGTATGTTTAGGACAGCTGTCTTGCCACATGTGAGCGTTTACCTTACCACCCATTCACTCCCCCTTCGAAGCCATAGAATTTGAGATGCAGAAATCGCGGTTTTAGATCATTTTTCTAGAAAGGAGTTGATTATTTTCCTGGAGAGACCAAGATCTAAAGGTGAAACAAAGATTTAGCTGGCAGGCCACGAGCGCCTACTTCCACCGCATGAAGGTGAACAGTGAAGCCATTCCGGGTGACGGCATGTGCGAGGTCATGGTATTTATTAAATTTGTACTCGTGGTCTTTTGGGTTATTTGATTCCCATGGAACAGTTAATTTTTTGATAAGGACCATCTTCCGAGATAGAGAGTAAAGAGTTATATCTGGACGCAGGGCTGTGCATCCGAGACTTTCAGGGAATTTATACTGCTTAGAGACCGAATCGACCTCCATAATCCAATCTGAAGCTTTCTCGATTATTGAGAAAGGTTTTGCAGTGAGATGTTTTTTGCCTTTAGAGCCAACCCGCTCAAACTGTATTGGGGGTTTGGAGGATACTGTGGAACCCTTGTTGGCACGAGCCACTGAGAGGCTATGTACCTCGCGAATAACAGCAAGGACTTTGTCGCGGTGGTAGGTGTACCGTCCTTAATCCAAGGCCACCTTGCAGCCAGCTAGAATATGTCTAGCTGTGCAAGGGGTGTTGCTACAAAGGGGACATGAACTATCCTCGGCATAGCTCCAACGAGCGAGGTTACTGGGGTCTGGAAGTGTATGCTGAAAGGCATTTAAATAAAATTTCAGCATCTCAGGCGTCCAGTCATACAACATTACTTTCCAGTGCATTGGAGGAGGAATGCAAAAGTCTCCAATTGTTGTCCAATTATTCTGGCATTGAAGGCCAATAGCGTGAGCCATACTATTGTTGTCGTAATCTCCCCGCAAGAGAGACTTCTTCAAGTCCACATCGCTCATGGTTGTACTGCCATACCCCAGACCAGTGCCATTCTGGCTGATTCCAGTAAGGAACATTTTGTGGAAGTCAACGCGGGCTTGTAGATCAATTGACTCACTACGGCCACTTACTACGTGCTTCGATATTGCCGGATCCTTGGAATTGCTTAGAATCGAATTTTTGGTTATTCTAGAGTTGGCGTAGAGCAGAGAGGGCAGTTTTAGAGCTAGCCCAAAATTGTGTTTGGACCTGAAGAGAGTCGAGGGGTCAGCTGGTTTGGCTAAGGACAACCAGGATTTTAGACTAGCTGTCACCAGTGCATCCAGACGTGACAGTTGGGTTTTGGTGAAATCGTAAATAAGAAAGGGCCATGACAAATGTGAAGTTAGATAGTTGTCATAGATCCAAGCCTTACGAGGGCCAAAAATTAGCAATGCATCTATCTTTTCCAGGCAACTACTGAAATGTTCTATAACATGATCGCCAGAGAGGTCTTTTCCCTGGCAGGTGATTTTCCTGCCAAGAAATTTGAAGTGGTAATTTGGGTCTATACGGGAGATAATAGAGCCCTTATAGATCAATTTTGGGTCATAGGACGTAAATTTTGTGTCTATGCGGGCGAGTCCAAGGCAAAACATTTGGAGGGCTTCACTTTTATACAGCCTGACCAGTCGCAGAACAGCTCCACTTTCTGTAATAGCAGGGAAAGCTGCTTGGGGCTCCTGGTGATAAAAGTTAGGTCGTCGGCAAAAGCGAGGCACGACGATGTGTATTGGCCGTCTGTTTTAAAACGGTAACCCTAATTCTTGTCGAACTGGGTCAGGCTTTCCAGCGGTATATTGAATATCGTCGGAGAGAGCATATATAGCATTCTACCTCTCCGTATGATCATTGATTATAATGGTATAATAAATAAATACAAACGGAGCTGCCATGGAATTCACCGACCGGAGTCGGGCCCATCATAATACTATTTTTTACACTTCTGGGGGGTGAGCAGTGGATTCCGGACTTACGAACCGGCTGTGGTAGGTTTAGGACAGCTGTCTTGCCACATGTGAGCGTTCACCTTGCCACCCATTCACTCCCCCTTCGAAGCCATAGAATTTGAGATGCGCAAATCGCAGTTTTAGATAATTTTTCTAAGAAAGAGTTGATTATTTTTCTGGAAAGGCCAAGATCTTTAAAGAGGTGAAATAGAGATTTAGCTGGCAGGCCACGAGCGCCAACTTCCACCGCGTGAAGGTGAACAGTGAAGCCGTTCCGGGTTACGGCATTTGCAAGATCATGGTATTTATTTAATTTGTACTCGTGGTCTTTTGGGATATTTGATTCCCATGGAACAGTTAATTCTACAATAAGAGCCACCTTCCGAGATAGAGAGTAAAGAGTTATATCTGGACGGAGGGCTGTGCATCCGAGACTTTCAGGGAATTTATACTGCTTAGAGACCGAATCAACCTCCAGAATCCAATCTGTAGCTTTCTCGATTATTGAGAAAGGTTTTGTAGTTAAATGTTTTTTGCCTTTAGAGCCATCCCGCACAAACTGTATTGGGGGTTTGGAGGATACTGTCAAACCCTTGTTGGCACGAGCCACTGAGAGACTAATTACCTCGCGAATAACAGCGAGAACTTTGTCATGGCGGTAAGTGTACCGTCCTTGATCTAAGGCCACCTTGCAGCCAGCTAGAATGTGTCTAGCTGTGCAAGGGGTATTGCTACAGAGGGGACAAGAACTATCCTCGGCAAAGCTCCAACGAGCGAGGTTACTGGGGTCTGGAAGTGTATGCTGAAAGGCATTCAAATAAAATTTCAGCATCTCTGGCGTCCAGTCATAGAGCATTACCTTCCAGTGCATTGGAGGCGGAATGCAAAAGTCCCCAATTGTTGTCCAATCATTCTGGCATTGAAGGCCAATAGCATGAGCCATACTCTTGCTGTCGTAATCTCCCCGCAAAAGAGACTTCTTCAAGTCCACGTCGCTGGTGGTTGTACTGCCATACCCCAGACCAGTGCCATTCTGGCTGATTCCAGTAAGGAACTTTTTGTGGAAGTCTACGCGGGCTTGTAGGTCATTTGAATCACTACGGCCACTTATTACGTGCTTCGATATTGCCGGATCTTTGGAATTGCACAGAATCGAATTTTTGGTTATTCTGGAGTTGGCGTAGAGCAGAGAGGGCAGTTTAAGCGCTAGCCCAAAATTTTGTTTGGACCTGAAGAGAGTCGAGGGGTCAGCTGGTTTGGCTAAGGACAGCCAGGATTTTAAACTAGCTGTCACCAGCGCATCTAGACGGGACAGTTGGGTTTTGGTAAAATCGTAAATAAGAAAGGGCCATGACAAATGTGACGTTAGATAATTGTCATAGATCCAGGCCTTACGAGGGCCAGAAATTAGCAAGGCATCTATTTTCGCCAGGCAACTTTTGAAATGCTCTATAACATGATCACCCGAGACGTCTTTTCCCTGATGGGTGATTTTTCTGCCGAGGAATTTGAAATGATTGTTTGGGTCTATAAGGGAGATATTAGAGCCCTTATAGACCAATTTGGGGTCATAGGATGTAAATTTTGTGCCCATGCGGGCGAGTCCAAGGCAAAAACATTTGGAGGGCTTCACTTTTATACAGCCTGACCAGTCGCAGAAAAGCTCCACTTTCTGTAATAGCAGGGAAAGCTGCTTGGGGCTTCTGGTGATGAAAGTTAGGTCGTCGGCAAAAGCGAGGCACGACGAGGTGTATTGGCCGTCTGTTTTAAAACGGTAGCCCCACTTCCTGTCAAACTGGGTCAGGCTTTCCAGCAGTATATTAAAAACTATATTAAAAATCGTCGGGGAGAGGCAACAGCCCTGAAATAATCCAATTGAATATGGTATAGAGCGGGTAGTCCATTCTTGCGTTTTAACATGGAAAGTCAGACAGTTGTAGTAGGAGGCTACAATGTCACGTACGACTGGTGGGAAGTTGTACCAGCGGAGTGCAAAGTGGAGGAGACTGTGTCAGACTGACCCAAAGGCATTCTCTAGGTCGTTACTGTAATGCAACCAGCCCGTATAAAAATACGATAGAATGCACTAATAATTGAACGTTGGTTAAAAGATTGTTTTTATTTATATAAAATCAAATAGGGTTGTCAACTACAACTAGCGAACCCATCACCTCAGGAAGTTTTAACGATAGTGATCGTTCTATCTCCCGTGAGGTGAGCTTAAATGACTTCTAAGCCAATATACCCAACAGCTAGGTCTAGCTAAGCCAATATACCCAACACATAGATTTATAGCGTCTATAGCTAAGCCGATACGCGCAACATGTTATAGATTCAGTTTAAATCTATCGCGGACCAATGGCATCTTTTTCCTGGCTCTGATTTCAGGATCAGGTAGCCATTCGCTTATTTCGAGTGGTTGGCGATAGGTCAACTTCCACCACCGCTGCTTAGGAGGCAGTATATTTCCCTAGTCTCCAGGCTCCTTAAGCAATTAGTCAGAGTGCACAACCAATTAGCGTCGCCGAATGGTGCACAAACTGTCCAGTGGCGCCAGGAGGCAATCACCCAGGAGAAACCGATCCACCAGTCTTACCTGAGGTAGCCTTTCACTTGAGGAGGCTACTGAATATGAGATAAATCGTTAGTTGGACCGCTCCGAGAACACAATGGATCTTATGGCCCAAGATGCATGAAACCGTTCGCTCGAAATCAGTCGTTTATAAAAAAAAAACATTAAAATCAATGATATTAGAGATGGCCAGATAAATTGCTATTAGTTTAGCCGTCAATGCTATAGCGCCACCTGCTTTTCACTGTGACAAAAGGGCCGCCAAATCGAATATAGAGTTAATCTAATCTAATATAATACCATGTATTATCAATAATGTTAGCAATAATATATTTTTAAATTCTTTCGACGAACGAGCGATCGGTCGTTCGGGATCGACCAGTTGCAGCCCGACGATCTAAAGCATGGGACTTCAACCTGCGGCCCGCGAGCCACTTGCGACCCGCGGTGGCGTTCTTAGCGGCCCGGCCGCGCAGGATCCGCCCACAGTTTTACTACTACGACGGGTGGCGACGGATACGCTCTCGTCTCGTTCGCGAAAAAAACAAATGAGTCTGAATTTGTTTGCTCGCCGATTCAGCGTTTCTGTCGAAGATTTCCCTGAAGAAGTTCAGATGGAATTGATAGATTAACAGTGCAACGCTACATTGAAAGATAGGGGGAAGCCCCCAAAGGCCGGATGGCACCTAGCGTCGGACACTAATAGTATCTCGACAAGTCGCGGCGCGATCGATACAAAGACGAAGGAAAAGGAAAAGCGTACGCTTCCACGCACTCTTTTCACCCGTCTTTGTATCGATCACGCCGCGACTTGTCGAGATACTATTAGTGTCCGACGCTAGGTGCTGTCCGGCGTTAGGAGGCTTGCCCCTAAATTTAATTTAGGTTTGCTCGAGTTTTATTCAAAGTACATCCCTATTTCTGATTTACATAAAACCGGAGATCACGAACTGAAATTGACATCTCCTTTTGGGCACCATATGCGAGCAGTTATTTTCTCGAATGAAAATCGTAAAGTCAAAGGAAGAACCAGAATCTCCGATGTTCACCTTGAGATCAGTTTGAGAATTGCAACGACGGCTATAGGGGCAGATATGGATACATAGAAGTAGGCGATCCCGCTTAATACGTTCCAGTTTAAGTGGGATTGTCCCGGTTTCAGACATTGGTCCCGGCGTCCCGGCCGGTTTAAAATTTTGTCCCGGTTGGGTTTTAGCGATGCCAGTGATGCACGAACACAGTATACGGTATACTGTGTTCGTACATCACTAGCATCGCTAAAACGTGGCGCGAACAAGTGTATGGTGGTGTGCGGCGCGCGCGGCGTAGGCATAATTAAGCTTCCTATAAGCTTTCTTTTACTAAAATTCAATAATCAGGATGAGCTAGGAATAAATAGGAAAGTAAATAGGAATAAATTACATATTATGATACTCAACTTTAAATAAAATGTCCAAATTAGTCTAATAATATCATATTATAAGGAATAGGTAAAGAAACACATTTGGTCGGATGATGGAGACCGCATGCTGGAGTCTACTGTACGAGCGCTACTGCACGGTAAACTTAACTTTGGTATTACATGCAACAACTTCTATGAAACAAATAAAAAAAATTAAACATCTATTTCAGCTGCTTCAGCTAAACATGACCTTTATAATTTAGAAAGTGATATTTATTGAATATATTTTTTGCAACTAATTTACATACCTACTAATATTAGAACCATTTTTAGTACAACCTAAATTTGTTGTTTTTTTATGCCCTAACTCGAAAATTGAAAAAAAATAATTTTACCCCTACCCCCCCCCCCCCCTCCCCCCCCCCACCCCGTCACGCTGTCCCGGTTTAGACCTTTATGATTATGGTAAGCCTAGTTAGGAGTAAACAATGTCAAAATTCTTATTGATTGAATTTTATTGAAATATTTTTTTGTTTGTAAAATTTTATAATAAACAACTTTTTTAATTACTGTTTTTAAATTACTTTAGTTAAAAATAGAGTATTTTCCTTGTATTGCGGCCCGCCGACCCAAAATAAAAGTATTGTCGGCCCTTGACTTCAAAAAAGGTTACAGACCCCTGATCTAAAGTATGCTTGCAGCATACAGATACAGGCTGAAGCCAAAAGAAGGACATGTGCATTGCATTACATACAAGGCTGTGAAGATCGTTCTGTCATTTGGTATAATGATCCTAAAAGAGCTGTTGATGGAGCCTTCTTGTGTCAAGTGAAACTCCACGCGAGTCCACTCGTAGCCATACTAAAAAAAAAAATAATAATATTACAATCTCTTTTCATTACACTTGTCGACTACTAGAGGCGAACCCGCTACCCTAGGAAGGTATAAGGATATTGTTCATGCTTTTAACTGATGGTGAACGCAGAGACTTAGGGACGGTAAAGCCCACCATCTACTCTCTATCTAATAAGGAAGGCTTTCCAACATCTGTCAATAGAGGTTTTAATCAAGATCTACAAGGCATATGTGAGACCTATTCTTGAGTATGTCTATCAGATCTGGAACCCTTACTTTTGCAAAGATGTAGATATTCTGGAAAAGGTTCAGCGAAGGATAACCAAAATGCCAGTGGGCCTGAAGAATAGGAATTATTAAGATTGCTTGAAATTACTTGGAATAACTACATTCAAACAAAGAAGACAAAGAGGGGACCTGATTGAGACATATAAAATTCGAACAAACTATTACGATGTACCTGCACTGAAGAATATTTACAAATTCAATGTGAACACAAATCTTCGAGGTCACAACAAAAAACTCAACCATTCAGAAGAACATTCTGCCAAATAGTGGTGGACATGTGGTGCTTTGAAGTGATTAGTGCAATCTCGTGATTTTGCAATTTGAAGTGATTAGTGCAATCTCTGTCAATCAATTTAAAAACAGACTCGATTTGTACCTAAAAACTTGTTAATATTGTATATATAATACTAGCTGCGCCCAGCGGTTTCACCCGCGTGGTGATAGAAAATTGTGATAATGATGATAGAAAACCATATATCTTTATAAATTATAGCCTATGTGTTATTCTGATGTGTAAGCTATATTATTGTAAAGTTTCATCAAAATCCATTCAGTAGTTTTTGCGTGAAAGAGTAACAAACATCCATACATACATACAAACTTTCGCGTTTATAATATTAGTAGGATTGTTAATATTGTTTAGCTTTTCAAGTTTTGATCTGCACGTATCAGCAAAGCTGCCTGTCCAGAATAAATAATAATAATAATAATAATCTACAGCAACATGCCCGTAGGAGTCCAACGCCTTACCGTATACCGCCTCACCGAGCACAGTATACCGACTCACAGTATACCTACCGTGTTAGAACAGTAAATGCACTCTTGACTGGCAGGTATTGGCAAGGCGGTGCGGGAGAAGTGAGCAGAGGGATACGTTTTGGCAAATGCCTGTAGTGGCGTTACGAACGGGTGGAAGTTGCCAAATTTCTTGAACGTTCAAATATCTGCATCGGCGGAATGGCGGCCATAGAACGGACATATGCGAATTTCGTTTAACGACAGCACAGTCGGTGTGGACTAGGCTTGTGGTACAATGTTTAATAATCGTTTTGCGATTTGGGGTAGCCCTTAGGACTCGTGATGTCACTTACTTTGATTTTAATTCTATGAGAAGCTACTGTCTGTAGGTATACTGATCCACGAAGCACTGGGGAGTGAAATCAGCGGGCAGCCTCGCGCCCTCACTACCAGATTCGGCAGGATGTCTTCGTCCTTGCATCTAGTCGGAATTATTGCAATATAGGTACCATTCTCAGAAATCGAAAAAACAAAGAAATACTACTAGGTTAGATCATTGTAATGCTAAATGTGAAAGAAAAAAGCTTCGGACGCGTAAATTTTCGAAACCAAATTTACATACAAAAAAAAAAAAATTTTTTTTTTACCTCAGTTTTTAAAGTTGTTTAAAAAAAACCTAACCTAACCTAACCTAACCTACTGCCAAATAGGTGTTTATGTATTATTTTTTTTAAAAAACTACCGAAATGTATGGGTTTGGCGCTTTTTTGAATGCCTATATCTCGCTTATTTATTGAGACCGAATAAATATTATTGCAGATTCGGAATCAGCGTGGTGAATATAGTCTGGTGACGTTAAAAAATCAACAATCTAGAAGAGGTACCTATACTGCAATAATACAATCTAGTCATGGGTCCGAAGTCGCTTGCCGCAGCCTCTACCTGATGTAATTCTGCGGTAATTCAGATTGAATTTATCGCGGTCCGTGGCGCCCTTTGCACTGCTGTTCACGCAGGATCGGGTGGTCAAGTGGTCGTTTCAAAAGTGGCTGACAACAGATCAGCAACCATCCCTGCTTCTTAGAAAACGTATGACAGCATTTCCAGACCACCTCCGGTTATTCACCGGAGTGCAAAGTCGATTGGCTGACGACGCACGACGCGCCTAACAGCGCCCGCGCTGCTTCCCATGCTTCATTCGACCGCGATCCCGACGAAAACACGACTGCTGATGCTGAAGATGTACGTGAGGACGAAGCTCATATACCCCGCACCGGCATGATACCACCTAATATCGATATGGCAGTGAAAATGTCAGCGAGGCCCATGGTACGCCCAAAACGCGACTCTGGAACGCAACTTCGGCTAGACAGAGTCCGTGGCGGAACATTAGAAGCGCTATTTATATGATCAGTGAGAAGCGCCTCGCGCGCGCCATTTCCCGAAGAACCAAGTTGAACCAACACCTAGCTGCATGAGCACATTTGGTGTCGCGGAAAGGGGCGAATACACTATCGGACGCGTCCGTTAGCCGCGGCTTATGGGCGCGATCTGTGTAATGAATTTCTATTGAGCCGTGCACATTATCGGACGTCAGTCGCGGACGCGACCACGAGGCTTCGGACGTCCGATAGAGATCTGGCAAGCCGCGTCCCAAACGACTGTGCATACCGTCCATAAGCCGCGGCAGCGGACGCGTCCGATAGTGTGTTCGCACCTTAAGGCGTTCGTTGCTCACGGGAGAGTTGACGGAGCTAATTGGTGGACTATCTTCGTCTTCAAGTCCACATTTCACAAAGATTTATATAACTTCCTGGAGTGGCGGGTTTCTACCGTCGTAGTTGACACTTGACAGGACTCTCGGGCTAAGTACTATTACCTCACACAATGTAATATGTTATACCTAGGTAGGTAGATACATAACATAAGACATTACTTACTGGTAGTAAATGGTAGAATAGAAAATCAGGATAATCTGTCGGTAGAAGCAGCCTTCCTGATGTATAAATAAGAAGTTCTCCTGTGAAATAAAATAAAAAAATCAAATAAAATGTGTTGTAACGATCCGTCGTTTGTTCGCCTTCTAACTATCAACATCGATGGTAACTTTGGGCGTTCCATAAAATACGCATCGATCCACGACATACGAACCGATTTAGGCCAACGACACTGACTTGTCTACGCAACGTATGCAACGCATTAGGGGTCCGACACACTGGCCTACTAACGTCTAGCCCTTGAATTTAGATGGAATCAGACGCACTTAGGCCTAGTTCGCACGAGAGTTAAGGCGGCGCCGTGTGTTTTGACCCAAAACGAGCCTTTCTATTTTACTCATGCTGCGAGTCCTAGATCATTAATGATAAAAAAACACACACAAGTGGCTTCTCAAATAACTGCATTACAATCTGTGCAAGTTTGAAATTGTCCATTTTGCTTATTTTTTTTTGTAAATACCTTGAGGAAAACCATTAAAACAGCCTTTGGTATTATAACAAATTTGCACAGTAATACACAACAGAATTTTGTGAACATTACTAAATCGCAAGATTATTAAACTATTTAATAGATGTGCACTTTAGATTTTTGAATAATGACACTAAAAAATTACTAAAATTCATCAAAAATCACGAAAAAATGCGCCATACATTTTTAGTATGGAAAGGCGATGCCAAATATAACTGGAACGGAGAATGAATTTCGCTTCATTCGCCCGCGGGCGTTCGAGGTGCGTCCACGTCGCTCTCCGCGTCCAGCCACGCCCTGTTCGCGAACGATGAGTGACGATGTTTTGCGTGCGCCGCATAGTGGATCCAGGGAATTTATTCATCCTTAGATGAGAACGTTGAATATTTTTTATGATATCTGTCGTTGATTGAACTGGTAAAATGTTTAAGCTCACCGTAATATTGTGATTATTTACAGATAACATGTTTTTAATATGCAATTCTTTATTTCAGTAAAAATGGGGAAAAGAAAATCGACTTATTATAGCCGGCTCTGTATATTCCATAGAGGTGTTTATTTAAATTTTTATTTGGGTTTCGCACCAACAAGATTTTAGATATATTTTACGAACGCATTACGGATATAGGCCACCAGTGGGCGTTATATTAATTTTTTTCCTCTAAAGTATAAAAATACTTAGCTGATTTTGATAATTTTGATTTTGTTGCTGCTGCTGGATATAAATATGTTTCTAATAGTCTAGTCAAAATATCGAAAATGAGCTCCCCTTTATACTTTTAGAGGCAACCGGTATTTTCCCTTATTTAAACCATGCTGAACCCGAAAATGCCGGTTGCCCAAGCGAAGTTATGACCGGAAGTGAGATATCCTATATGGCCGCCAATATGGCGTCGAAACCTGAAATTAGCGCTGCAAAGCCCCCCTTTGACGTAGGAACGTGTCCAAAATACCTAGATGTATATTTTTGAGCACGGGGAATTTAAAAAATACACTGTAAAAAAACATTGGTCTGGTATTTCAAGATGGCAACCAAGATGACGCCAGCCACATATTGCCCTATTTTGTCGTATAAATGTGCGTGACGCGTCTCGATATATGTTTTTAAAATAAGGATTTCAAAAAATAACTTTAGAAAAACGTTGGGCTAAACTTTAATTCAAATATTTTCGAAAATGGAACAAACAAGCGACTTTTTGGCAACAACAACTTACAGAAACTAAAGAAGATTACTGTGTGTCTCCAGAATTAAGACAGGTACGTTTGCAGGGAGTGCAGAGTTCTATAGAAGGAACGTTTTCTTTCCTGCAACTGCAGTTCTGTGAGTTACAAAACTCGTTACAATGGCAAACAACAACTTCTGGGCACGCCTTAAGAATAAGATTTAGCGTCAGGAAACTTGGAACAGCTTTCTGTCCGGCAATGACCCAGTCGCAATCTTCAAGTAATGGAAAATATGGCTTGGGAAGGTGGGTATTCTCTCAAAAACATACCTGTCAATTAAGAAGAAGATTAAAGAACAGCTACAGTAAAGGAAACGTCCCTTGCATAAAACTATGTACTCCCTGCAAACCCTATAACCCTAAAACTATGTACTCCCTGCAAACCCTATAACCCTAAAACTATGTACTACCTGTCTTAAGTCTGGAGACACACAGTAATCTTTTTTAGTTTCTTTAAGTTGTTGTTGTGATATATCGTTTAGCCCAACGTTGTTAAAAGTTATTTTTTTTGAATCCTTATGTTTAAAAACATACCTATATCGAGACGCGTCACGCTCGTTTGTACGACAAAATAGGGTAATATATGGCTGGCGCCATGTTGGCCACCATCTTGAAATATCAGATTTTGGACGCGTTCCTATGTCAAACCCCTTTGATTAATTGATGAAACAACACCGATTTCGGGTTTCGACGCCATATTGGCGGCCATCTTGGATATCTTACTTCCATTCAGGATTTCGCTTGGGCAACTGGCATTTTCGGATTCAGCATGGTTGAAATAGGTAAAAAATACCGGTTGCCCAAAAGTTACATGATTTGCTTCTAAAAGTTCGTTTTTCATAAAATTTGACTACACTATAATGTATTATCATCATCAGCCCAGTGACGTCCACTGCTTGGCATTGGCCTCTATTATATTATAATTTTCAGCCCAGTGGAGTCTACTGCAAAATATAGGACTCCATATTACATATTATCATCAACAGTCCAATGGTGTCCACTGCTGCATCATTTACTTCACACCTGCTTTTTAAAACCATGCTTTTAATAAGTTTATAATATTATTGCAATTTTGGAGCAGCCGCCATTCTGGCAAAAGGGGGTAAAATTCTTTACTATGTGTATTGTTCTATCTGCGCCCAAGCACAGTTTAAAAACGAAACACGACATCTAGGGATTCAACTTAGGCGAATTAGAGATCCAACTTACATTGAAGAAGCCATAAAAAAAGAACAAAAAAGAAAGCAACCAAAGCGATATATTATTAATATAATGTAAAAAAAGAAGAATACGACCATTTCTATATGTACACAAAAACTAGACAAGTAGAAAGATGAAGTAAAAAACCATAACAAGGAAGCACACTGAAATGGCCGATAACAAAGTAAGTAAAATAAAAATATACGAAGAAGAGGAGGAAATCATTTTTAGTTTCGCTACTTATTGCCCAATTGTCTCTATTGCAGAGTTTGGTGACATAAACGACGATGAAGAAGTTTAAACGAAGAAGAACACTACCGAGGAAATTAGTTTTTAAGAAATTTCGAATAATTACTCAATAGACGAATGTATGCTGCTAATAACATAGGTTTCCTTTTTTTAGTATAAAATGACGGGAAATACCGAAATGTGACGATTTTTCCACGACTTTCTTCACCGATTTTAGGTTTTTAAGTTATAAACCCTCGGTTTTTAAAAGCAATCGCCCGGATTTGTCAAAACAAACCGACGCATACTGAAAAAAATGATTTTAATATCGCATTATACTACGATATGGTGAAACTTTTCCGGAAAGTACGCGGGGATCACGAATGATGGTTTGACCTCGAAAATATTTCTGCGGAAAATCATTTACGACCTAAAGAATGTAAAAATTAATTAGACTTAAGTTTGGGAATTTTATTTTAGATATATCTTTGTTAAATAATTAATAAAATAATGAGAAATGAATATGTACATAATTTATCATTATTGATATTTCGATTTCATTATTTGACGTAGTTTTTCAAACAATATAAAATATTGTAAAAAAATACTCGCAGGTATTAGTTTTTTAATGTATAGCATATTATGTAAGTTCCTATTATTTTACAATAATAAAGAAGTTCAAAATGTTAAAAAATGTTCAATGTTGTTTTTTGACATTTACTGAATTTGGGTACCAATATACCGATATCCATAGCACAGTTCTACCGATTGTCATTTCGACGTCCGAGACCCACTGTGCAGCGGCACGCGCGGATCCCGTGGCTAGTGCGGTGAGAGGTAAAACGCTTCATCTAAAAATGCCTAAACGCCCAAGGTCGTCGGCGCATGTACAAGCCTTAAAAAAGCGTTGCGTTAAAATCCGGCGTTGGCGCTTTTAAAACGTCCTCTCTGTAATTGTTCATACGAACGCTTTAAAATCACTCTTTTCTCGTCTCTTGCTTCAGTAAGACGTGGAAATGGTTGCTGCTAAATTAATAGCAATTGCGATTTGTGTTGCTAGAAGACGAAAAAGAAAACAAAAGGCAATCTGGTACATCCTCTGAATGAACAGTGCTACTTAAAGGGGCAGTTTGTGACACTGTACGAAGAGTTGAGGCAATACCCCGATTTAAAAAAAAAAAAAAATACTTGTGGCACTCGGGGACTGCCGCGGTAAAGCTATTGCATAGCATTTTTAACAACTTATGCAATTATAATTATTTATTTATTTTACTTATTTTATTTTTTCTGATATCAGATAACTGCGCTCTATCAGAAAACGTTGAAATTATTCCGAATCATTTGCGGCTGCGGTAGCAAATGATTCGGAATAATTTCAACGTCTTCCGATAGAGCGCCGCGTACGAATTTTTTATTCGATATAGCAAAAAAATGGATTATTCGAAAAAAATCGTAGATAAAAAGATAGATAATTAAGTTACCTTTAAAATGGTGCAGGTTTCATAATATTACGCCAGATAGTATTTGCGTAGTAGTCGTTTTTGTGTTCGGTTAGACCTAATTTCACAAATTAATTACACTATGTAATATAAATAAAATCTAAAATATTCAAAGCTATGAATATTAGGAAAATGTTCTTGTTTAACATATATTTTTTTCAAATCGTAAGCAGTACTCGTTTAGACGTAATTATCAGTTTAAAATCATTAATTTTCGTTAAGAAATTTCTTCATTCGATCGCCGCGCCGCGCTGGCCTAGGCCCGCGATAAAAGCTATGCAATAGCTTAATATTTTCGAATGTCTATGTCTATGTTGTTACATTTGACGAATTGTTGGAAATAGTGGGGCATCGAATATTACTTCAAGATACCAACATGCGTTTGGCGATACCATCTGTACAACGACTGGTTGTTACACTGAGGTAAGTTAAACAATAATAAGAAAATTTCAAAGCAATTTTTATTTATTAAAAACTTCTTACATTTAACTATCATCTGGAGACAAGTAAAATTCTTCTGGTGAAGTTATATTGATCAAGGGGCTATTAACCGTTGTTGAGCTTGATGGGTGAGTGTTCGATGGAGATGGGCAACTATTTGGGCTGAAAATGGGAAAAAAACTTTGTGCGGAATGTAGTCTAGAACTTTGTGCAGTTGAATTAGCGGGGCGGTATTGACGATTCTCTAAAATTTGAATTACTTTCGATGGATTTACAAAATTAACGGATGAGGATTGATGCAATGACGGTGTTGGGTGTGACTTCTGAGTGCTGCTGATACATATCACGCGCTTGAGTGAATGTTGGCTGTGAGTACTGCTGTTGTGGCGTCTGAGTATAGATGAACGTGGTTCCGGCTGCTGATATACATGACGAGCTTGAGTGGATGTTGGTTGTGAGTGCTGCTGTTGTGTGGTCTGAGTATATATGGGTGTTGGTTGAAGCGAAAGGTTAGAATATAGCCTATATTCTAGTCACCTATATTATATAGGTGACTGAAATATGGTTCAATGTTTGGTCTATTAAGCGGTGATTGGTTAGGCTGAATGATGTATGTATTATGCGACCTATTTGAGAAAGTGCAAATTACGTATAATATTTCGATCTTGGCTAACATTTTGTTATCATCGTCTATCTTTTTAAGCGATTGAACCAGTCGATTCCCCGTCGTCTGAGAGTTTTATTGTTATGTCCTCCCAGGCATTATTCTTCAGAATTGTATTTGCATATTCTGGCAATGTTTTTGCATATAGAAATGAACGAGACTCCACCTCTATAATTAATACTTAGGGATCTACAACCCACGACATCTTATCGACGTTCTGAGGACGTAAACACAATCAAACACGTCCGACCGCTAAGCGAGCACGCGGCACACTGAACGCAACGCCGGCGCTTTTTTAGCGCTCGTGTGAATAATAATAAGAAGTCTCATATGGTCTATTCCATTTAACGCCCAACGCCCAGCGCTGAAAATACAACACTGCTCCATAAAAAAGCGTCGCGTTTTAAAAGCGCTGACGTATGAACATATACTTGGGAATGCATCTGTTCTATTTGAACGCTTTTTTAACGGACGTTTAAAAAGCTCTCGTGCGAATTAGGCCTTAGGGGTCCGGCACACTGGTCCGGCGTACGCAACGTACGCAACGCATTATGACATCTGGCCCTTGTATTTGAATAAAAGCAGACACTGCGTACGCAACATGCGTACGCAGGACCAGTGTGCCGGATCCCTTAGCATACGCAACGCTGTCCCACGCGTCCCATGCATCGTTTACCTGCGATCTTCAGATCGAGCTGAAACTTTCAGATCAGACAGTATTTTGGTCAGCAGACCAGATTCCGGGCCACCTGGCGCTGGTGTACTAGGAATGCTGTAATTTTAGTTAGTAGGTACGCACAAAGTGTTTTGGAAAAGCTGAAAATTCATACAGTGGATGCAATAAAGAACTTGAAACATATGGTCAGACTGCTTCATAATTAAACGCGTGGCGTCAGTATCTCCATACCATTATATTGCGCTATTGCGACCATTATATTGCGCGGCACAAACGATGCGTCATAGACCGATACGGGACAATTATGAAGAAGTCTGATGATATGTTTCGAGTTCTTTATTGCATCCACTGTCTACTGTGGTTTATACTGTCTATCCCGCTTTCGGTTTAGGTAACATACGGCACGGCAGTAAAAATAAACGAAACGTTTTTTTGTCGCATTCGGTTTTTACCTTACAGTAAGAAAACAAGCATTATATTTGCATACGCTATTGTAAACTGCACAGGAGCTAATGGGCCAAGTGCAGTTTGGCTATTATGACCCTTGTATTAGGGCCGGCCTAACTCACAGGTCAGCACCCATCCGGTAGCTTCCAAGCAGAAGTGTGAGCCAGGGTAGGAATCTGTGCCTACAGGCCAGTTCCCCTGGGAATCGTCTTTCTGGCGCTCCTGGACGGTTTGCGCACCGTGCGGCGCCAGCCAGTCGACTGGCATTCCGACGGATTTGGATATTCGGCTTGCTTCATCGAATTTAATGTGGTTGTAAATTCGGGTTGACAAATCTAGCACTGCAATGGACGTATACGACAGTGAAAATTGGAGTCAGTCAAAGTGACTGGACAGAACAACCGATAAGGTACATGCTCATAAAAAGCATGCTTGCGAGTATGCTTAAACTTGCATGCTCTTCAACTCTACACTTTTGCCTATGGTTAGCATACTTGTTTCAAGCATACTCCTAAATAAGTGTGCTCAACGCAAACGATTAAACACACGTGCTAGTTAAACGAAGGCTGTCGGCCAAAATGGAGGCTAGTTCCATCAGTTCCATCCGCACAGAACAATTTCTGATACGGTTTAGCCGTATACGGTAAAAAAATCCGCGCGTTCACATTATACCGTTTTAATTAATCAGTTTTTCGGAACGTTTCGTAAAAGATGGACGACGATGTTGCGAGCGCAAATATTTTGAACCGGTATAGGCGTAGACTAACAAAAGAAATATAAAAGATTTTGGGTGCATCCGATTGTATCGCGGCGTTTCAATCTGGGCCAATTTTGGACACTCATGATTGAACTAAGAAAAGACGAAATGAAATTATACAATTATTTTCGCATGCCAATGTCAACGATTGATGAAATTCTAAGAAGAATGAAAGATTTGAAAGAACAAGTTACTAGATATAGAAATTATGCCGCTGTACTAAAAACGTATCTCGCTTACGGTTTTCAGTGACAAGATATGGCAGCCATATTATCGCGGGCCTAGAGGCCAGCGCGGCGACCGAATGAAGAAATTTCTAACCGAAAATTAATTATTTTAAACTGATAATTGCGTCTAAACGAGTACTCCTTACGATTCAAAGAAAATATATGTTAAACAAGAACATTTTCCTAATATTCTTAGGTTTGAACATTTTAGATTTTATTTATAGTACATAGTGTAATTAATTTGTGAAATTAGGTCTAACCGAACACAAAAACGACTACTACGCAAATAATATCTGGCGTATTATTATGAAACCTGCACCATTTTAAAGATAATTTAATTATCTATCTATTTATCTACGTTTTTTTCGAATAATCCGGTTTTTTTGCTCTATCGAATAAAAAATTCGTGCGCGGCGCTCTATCGGAAGACGTTTAAGTTATTCCGAATCATTTCCTTTCGCAGCCGCAAATTATTCGGAATAATTTCAACGTTTTCCGATAGAGCGCAGTTATCTGATATCAGAAAAAATAAAATAAATAAAATAAATAAATAATTATAATTGCATATACGTTGTTAAAAATGCTATGCAATAGCTTTACCGCGGCAGTCCCCGAGTGCCACACGTATTTTTTTTTACTTTATTCGGTTTTACCGTATACTGAGAGTACAAGTATTATGCTTGCATACGCGACTGTAACCCGCACAAGAAAGACGTTTCGGTAAACCGCAACGTGTGCACGGGTTGCAATTGGATAAATAGAAGAGAAACCCCTGAAGCAAGTAATTGATTGTTGGTAGAGATGCGGGATGAAGATATCAGAGATTATAAAAAATATTTACGCATGCTGTCGCAGAAATTTCTTGAGCTAGTTTGTAAAATTGAGAGTGTCATACAAAACAAAATACTAGTATGCATAATGCTATGCCAGCATGTACATGTACTAGCATACTCATAAGCAAACCATTCATACGTGCTCAAGAGCACATCCCCTTCCACCCGCGCCTCAGGTAGCACACTCGAAAATTAAAGAACTGTTGTTTTTTGAGCATACTCTAAATGAGCATGCTTATTACTGACAATGTTTTCGCACATATGCCACTAATTGGCAATTGCTCAATAGTAACATGCTTTGTGCTAATAATGAGCATGTGTATACTTTAAATGAACATGCTTATTACTAGCAATTTTTCACACTGTATATGCCACCAATCGGCAATTGCGCAATAATAGCATGCTTTTGTGCTAAAAATGAGCATTTTTGTATACTTTAAATGAACATGCTTATTACTAGCAATGTTTTCTCACATATGCCACTAATTGGCCAATTGCTCAATAATAGCATGATTTTGTGCTAATAATGAGCATGTCTGTATACTTTAAATGAATATGCTTACTACTAGCAATGTTTCCACACATATGCCACTAAAATTACTCAATAACAGCATGATTTTGTTCAAATAATGAGCATGTTTGTATACTTTAAATGCATATGCTTATTACTAGCAATGTTTTCAGACATATGCCACTAATTCCTGTCCACCCTAGAACGGGCTAGTCCCAGTTGGGTGACAGCATCAAATAAGCAAAAGGTTAAGGTTTTGCCATTCGGTTCCTGTTATTTTTGTAAGCAAATCAATGTTTTATAGTAATTAATTCTTAAATAAATAATAAATAATTAAATAAATAAATTGGCCATGGCTCAATATAAGCATACTTTGTGCTAATAATAAGTCTGTGTACGAGTATGCATTGGCTTCTAAAACAAAGAAGGGACGATGAGCGCCGATTATCGTAAGTAATCGTTAATTAATATTTTTATTTTGCCCTGAAAATCCTATATCAATATTTTTGTACATCTTGATAAATAGCCTGGTATATTTTTTTGCCCATGTATATTGTACGATAAAAAGCCTTGTATATTTGTATATTTTAAAACAAACGAAAACGTAGCGACAATAAATGGCGGGCGGCGAGCTGTCATAACGGCGACCTTACTTTGCAACGGCCATAGACAAAACGGAAAATTTTAAGTTTTAAGACCGTTTCTTAATATTTGTTGAAACGGAATACCAACAAAATAACGAAGGTGCTTAAGTTCCTAATTTTTAGCACCAGCTTAGTTTAAGCCTGTGAGAAACGGAATACGGAATGTGTGTTAGTACTTATAATCGAGTTCCTATTTTGTGGGATTGATTACTGGCAACAGAAAATGGAAAATTGGAAGCGTGGCAAAGTATTATTCGACTAAGTACTTTAAAAACTGACCTGGTACGGTTTCGCCATATCGAAAAACGATGCTTCTCATGCCATCTCTAGTATTTTCTTGTAAAATTTCAGGCGAAACAGACACCTCATTTAATAAAGCCCCTGCGGGACTAGCATTTGTTAATCGCACAAGGGCGATGATAAATATATAATAAAAAATGCGACACATTTTGTTAACAATCTCTCTTTTAATGGGTGGCAGGGAATTTTTCAGATAATTAATACTTATCGTTTAGAAAAGATTACATATTTACGTTTTTGATAACGCGTGTGTTACAATTTCCTCGAGCATATATTTTGGAAATAATAATGGAGAAACCCCATATTTATCGTGTTTGCAATCAGATATGTGTTTGCAATCAAAGTGGGATCGTGTGCAAACGATTCCAATGTGTATCGTTTCCAAGTACCCGCGATAAATATATAGCAGCGTCAGGGCCGCTTTGGGAAATATATTGGATTTTTTCTTACGTTACCATTCTGTTATTACGGTTTTATTTAGAACAACGATTTTTTAATCGTAATTTTGTTGAATTACAAGGAATTTTGTTGAAACTCCATTACTCGATTATATGCATCATTATTTTTCTTACGGATAATAGGGAAACAGCAGTATACTGTAGTTTTAACATAATTCCTGAGTCCGACTATAACAGTACGTATGTACTATACGCTGTCATGTTAGAAGCGAGATCCAAGGTCGAAACGTAATGAAATAACATTATGTTTTAAAATAATGACACGGTAACTCCCATCACGCCTACACGTTATGTTAATTCATATATATGGACCACAGTCCGCATTATATACGTAATCGTTGTTGAAACATCCGTATTTCTGTGTGTTTCATCGTTATATTTTTCTCAGTGTACGCTATCATGCCCGTAAGAGATCAAGACACTGGAAAGTCCACCAACCGGCCGACCTCGCGCCCTTACTACCAGCTATGGCCGGATTTCTCCGTCCTCCCCGACTGGTTACAGGTTCCTAATCGATTGCGCGGCCTCTACCTTTGGGAGTTAATGGGCCTTTGCTGAGTTGGCCACGAAGACCCATTCTGTTCAGGGTTGGTCACACTCACGGGTCAACACCTATCCGACGGCCTCCACGCATGAAGTGCGAGCCTGGGTAGGACTCTGACCCTATGGTTAGTTTCCCCTGGGAATCAACCTTCTGGCTCCTGGACGGTCAGCGCACCGTGCGGCGTAAGCCAATCGACTGTGCACTCTGGAAGTCGGGGAAGTCTGGAAGCAGTACTGTTTCCTATAGAGCGGGGGTGGTTGCGGACCTTACGGCGACTGCTCTTGAAACGACCATCGGCTATCTGATCCTGGGTGAACAGCCGGGATGCCGTGGTCCGCGATATATTCGGTATACACCGTTTCACCGCCTTGTAAGGGAGAGGACCGCGCAAGCGACCTCGAACTCGTAAACAATCGAGAGACTGGAGTAATCTGGTCACAACTGGAAATAAGGACTTGAGTGTAAGTCCGCCGGGTAACATTCCTGGGTATCTCGCGGTTAAGGCGTTGGCCTCTTACTGGCTTTTACGGGTTTGTGGCGGAGCTAGACGGTGGACTGTTTTGTCCAAGTCTTCTGCGCTCACTCCAGGGAGATAGAACGACTAATCGTTAAAACTTCCTGAGGTGACGGGCTCGTCCGCTGTAGTCGACAACCCTAGTTCTACCTAATGTAAGCGGTGATTCAGTTCGAATTTGACGTGCAGCGTGGCGTCCGTTGCCCAACTATTCACGCGGGATCGGGTAGCCAACCGGTCGTTTTAAGAGCAGCTAACATTAGGTCAACAACCACCCCCGCTTCATAGGAAACCGTATGCCGTTTCCAGATTCTCCCGATTATTCGCCGGAGTGAAGAGTCGATTGGCTAACGCCGCACGATGCGCTAACCGCCCAGCTGCGCCCGAAGAACATCACCTGATGTACGTATCAACATGACGCGTAATGGTGTAGTTACTATGCCACGGGCATAGTAACTACATTGCGCATTCATTACGGTGTACAACGAGATCTTGCTTTTACCATGACGGCATGTTATTAATTACGTACGTTTATAGTCAGTTACAAGAATCATGATGAAGCTACATTATACCGTTATTTTCGTATCACCCTTACGGAGCATGGTGAAACATATGCATGGTGAGCATATACTTGACTGGTTACAGGTTGAACAGTACACAGACAAGTTGAACGTACCCCCAGAAAAATGACATTCTCAATGAAGCTATTAAAAAACAATCTAGTATAAAGCGTCCAAATGTAGGAAAATATATTATAATTATAACTAAACTACCTGACCCGTGACCACTTCGTTGGGCGGTAAAACTTTTCACTTGTGATGAAGTTATGAGTGTGGTTCGGTTAGTACTGAGTGCTATGATTTATTTCCTGACTGCCATTAGTATTTGTTTTTGTTTAGTATGGTATTTGCATGTAAATTTGACTATATTACCGTTATTTGTGAGTGTCTTCTTGTGAGTGTCTTATTTGTGAGTATCTTATCTCTTTAACCATTTATGCAGTAAAAGGGAAAAGTCTTTTGTTTTAAATACTTGAGACGAACGAAGGACCCAGTGAAATACCATAAAGTGTATCTGATTTCTTAGAGCTAGCTCACCAACTAGATCCACCTATCAAAAAATCACAAAGAGCGAAGTTAGAGCTGCAATAAAAAAATTAAACCAACACAAAGCCCCGCGCTACGACCTTATTACAGGAAAAATAATGAAAGAACTACCCGAAGAGGGCATCACTTTCCTAACAGAAATATATAATGCCATTTTATGGAGGGGATATGTACCACCTCAGTGGAAAGTTGCGCAAATCATAATGATACTTAAACCTGGCAAATGCCCAGAAGATGTCAAATCCTACCGACCAATTAGTCTCTCCTGGTTCCTTCTAAGGTTCTGGAAACTCTCTTTCTAAGAAGACTGTCTCCGATTATTGATCAAAATAAACTACTTCCTGATCATCAGTTCGGATTCAGAAGGCAACATGGAACTATTGAGCAAGTCCACAGGCTAGTCGAAAAAAATAAATGATACCTTTGAACAAAAGAAATACTGTTCTGCAGTTTTTCTAGATATTTCACAGGCCTTTGACCGTGTTTGGCACGATGGCCTATTATATAAAATTAAGACAATGCTCCCAATAAACTATTATTTATTTATAAAATCCTACCTCAAAGATAGACACTTTTTTGTGAGACAAGGGGAAGAGACAACTACCATGCACAAAATCTATGCTGGAGTACCCCAGGGAAGTGTGATGGGCCGTACACTGTATCTTCTGTATATTACATACCTCCCATTAACCGAGAAGGTAGAGATGGGCACATTCGCCGATGATACTGCTGCACTAGCAGTACATGAATATCCTGAGGAAGCTTCACTTCTCTTACAAAAGAGTCTCGATAAGATTTCAATCTGGCTAAAGAAATGGCGAATCAAAGCGAATGAGACCAAATCAGTGCAAGTGACCTTCACCATGAGAAGGGAAACATGTCCACCAGTGAAATTAAATGGCATACAAATACCACAAAGGAATGATGCTAAATACCTCGGACTGTACCTGGATAGACGGCTCACGTTGTGGAAGCATATATTTACAAAAAGGAAAGCGCTAAGTCAACAGCTCAGGAAACTAGGCCGCAAGTCACAACTTTCACTAGAAAACAAATTAGTAGTGTACAAATGCATCCTGAAGCCCATTTGGACCTATGGATTACAGCAGCCGATTCCAATATAGAGATTCTTCAGCGGTTCCAAAACAAGATGCTGAGAATAATAGTTGATGCACCATGGTATGTCACGAACGACCGTCTACATCATGACCTCGAAATCTCAACAGTGAACGAAGAAATTAAAACTAAAATGGTATCCTACCAAAAGCGAGTTCTACATCATCCAAATCAACTAGCTTCAAAGCTAATGAAAAACCGGGCTTTCCGCAGATTGAATAGGAGAGCGCCCCAAGACTTGCTAGCATAATAATGTGCTAGCACCCATTATTGTGGATGTGCAGAGAGGAAAATGTTCAAGAGCCACAACAACTGCTGAATGTCATATCTAGAAGACAGATGGCATTAACAAATAGAGAAAAAAAAAATACTTGAGACGATAAATTTACTTATTTTCATAAGAATTCATAATTGTTGATAATATGACCAATAAACATGACCTATCGATTTAAATTATTTTTTTAATATAAAAAACTACTTTTTGTGACTTAAATAAAAAGGTTATAATTTTTTATAGGCATTACCAAGCTCTACAACTTTTCTCTAGAACTTAATCATATATCTCTCATCGTTAAGGCAGCGTTAGTTAGAAACGTTTTCGTTCGACCCTTTTTCCTCCGACTTACTTTGCAAATTCGACTACCACGAAAAAGTCTTTTAATTTTTCGCATTAATATATAGCCTATGACACTCACAAATAACGTGGCTTTCTATTGGTAAAAGAATTTTCAAAATCAGTTTAGTAGATCCAGAGAATACTTCCTACAACCTCACAAACTTTACCTCTTTATAATATTAGTACCTATAGATAGTATAGATAACAAGAGGTTCCGATAGACCCAGCACGAGCAAACCCCAAATATTATTTAGTCATGTAGTAGAAATACTTGCAGAAAAGTTGTCATCGAGCTGCATGGTCTTGCTGCTGCGGTATTTGTAAAAAACACTTCCACCACTCGCGCGTGCAAAAATCTAACCTACAAAACATCTCTGAAAGCGTAATCTAATTTTTACTTGATAAAAAACTATTCATTTGATAATTTATTATATTATAATTGGAAAGCCAAATCGACTATATTAGACGACGCGCGAAGCCGAAATCATCATTCGTAATTGGCCACTGCCAACGGTGGGACGTATTCCCTTGTCGCCGCGGTATACCTATACACCTTTATGTATATTATATCGAAAACGCGCGGGCGCGTGGCATTTCAAAAATACCTAAATTTTTAGTCGCATCAACTCGAAAGCGAGCCTTAATATAATCAATAAGTATGCTTACATCCCAGAAGTAAAATTTTTGATTTATTCTCTTCATTGAGAATAAATGAAGAACCACTGAATATATAATGCTGGTATCACTCCAGAACAGACTGTGGTCTAGTGGAGCTGATAAAATCCATCAAATCTGTACTTTCTTTGCTTCGCAAACGATTATTATGTATTAATTGTTCTTTTCTACACTGTAATATTTATGTCAATATTGTAAACCTTTATTTTTCAAATGATTTATTTGTTTCATACTGAAGTCATACTAATGGTTTCATCTCGGAATGAAAGATAATAATCTGGGAATTTGTATAAGTACACCTTCATTTTGGCCTTCTAAAAGTTGTCTCAAAAGTCTCATAAAACCGCGTGTCTGCGTCGTAAGTTATTCAAGGTCCAAGGGTCACAAAAGTCGTTTTTTTTCGATTATCTAGGTTTCTAAAGCTCCAATGATGTTAACGTGTATTATAAAACTGTGTAACCTTATTGGGACAAGTTGAGACAAAGTTGGGACAAATCCTTCTTTTTATTCTTCTTCTTCTTATTTTTTAAAATCATTATAAAAACTAATTTAAAATAAAAAAAACCGACGTGATTTTCTATGAGATTTAGCATTAAAATGATCGTATCTATTAGTGTGTTTTTAACTTCCCTGGCAAGGGAAAATATTGTACACACTTCTGTGTGCCTGTCTGTCTCTCTATCTGTCTGTCTGTCTGTCTGTCTGTCTGTCTGTATTCCTCCACGAGGAGCACCCGTCCGATTGAGCTGAAATTTGGCATGCATGCATCATTTGGTCATGGCAAGAGATGAAAAGATTGTGGTAGAAGTCCTCCAGGGAGCGCACCAGTCATAGTTCCATCTAGACAATCGAAATTCGGTACACAGGTGCCTCGTCGGTCTGAAATCACACTGTGAAAGTTTGGTCGATATTAAACTCCTAATATTATAAGTAGTATGTAGCCGTAAAAATATTTCATATAAATAATCGTCATATTTATAGTCGTAAATATTTAAAGTCGTAATCTAAAGTATCCCATACATTATTTAGTAAGGCCCCTAAAATCGGCAACGCTCGCGATGTGTGGATCGTTCGAAGTTCGAATTCGAAGGCACGCGGAGGCCCGCGTTTGCAATTTGATTTTGTAAATTGAATGAGATGACGCGCGTTCAAAATTCAAATTTTCATTACTTTGTTTTCGCCAACTGCTCGTCGACTTTATTTGTGAAATAAATATTCAGATGAAATAAGTCCCAGGCTACTTCGCGTGAATTTCTTACGGTTACACAACCTATTTTTTGCATTAATAGTCCGCAGGTACAATCATTCATTATACCTTCGGATACAAGTCATGTTTTATTTTCATATATTCAAAATATCTGAAACATCACGAGTAATATTACATCAAAATTGTATTGCATTGCTCATGAAACAAGCTATCGAAATCAGATTAATTTCCCCAATATAGCCAGTTTTCAGAAAAAATAAATATTCGGGAAATTGGAAATGTTCCGAGAAGGACTTAGATAAAAGACCGCGTGATTGATAAAAACGCTATCATATTTATTATCTTTGATGAATAAAAATGAGTAACGCTAATTACTAACTTTATTATAAGAAATATTGCTCTATATAATAAATACAATTTAATAAGAACTATCGATACTGACCGTGTAATTGTCAGCAAAATGGGCCGTGTATTTTACTGTATTTTTATCATCGCCCTTACGGGATTTACAAATGCTAATCCTGTGGAAGAGCTTCGCCTTTTTCCTCAGGTCAAAGAGGATAATACCAGAGATGGTATGATCCGTTCCATATTCCGATTCGGAAATGTAATACCAGGTAATTTTTAAAAATTCAATTTATAATATACATACATATGCGGTGCATTTATAATATACATACATACCGCAACGCAAATTAGTCGAATTGTATTTTTTACGTTCCTGGCCCACCAACTGACGAGGAGGGTAAGTGTTGTGAACGCGCATTTTTTTCCGAGATAAATATAGAGAGAAATATATGTTTTGAGCCCATCGGAGACGTTTAGGACCATTTCCAGATGGAAGTCTGTCTGTGTGTCTGTCTGTCTGTCTGTCTATCCGACTGTCTATCCGTCTGTCCAGAGACCAAACGCTTCATCCGATTATGATAAAATTTGTCATTCAGGCATTATTTGGTAATTGCAAGAGTTAAAAATTGTGGTTGAACTCGGTCCACCAGAGCGCGCTAGCTATACTTCAACCTCGAAATATTGGACTTTAAGACCTGAAATGTACACATTTCAATATGCGGAATATCTCATATTTAAGCTACACTAATAATATATAAATTCCAAGCAAATATTAACGCCTCGGGCCAGGCGGCGCGGTTCGTTTCTCGGCTAAGGGTCAACAGATGAAACGGAACCTAACTCATTTTATTTATGAAACTGATATTCAGATGAAATCAGTCCTTGGTTACTTGTCGAGAAGGTTTTGGGGTGACACAACCGATTTTTTGGATTCGCCAAAAACAGCGCACCAATATGACTCTTTCAATTTTTTATCGATTTACTTCATAAGCCTTCAAGTCGTCTTATTGGGCCCGATTGCGTTTCTTTGTGAACTAAAACTGAAATTAGTTCAAGCGAACGAGATAGAGCAATACGTTAGAGCGGAATATGAAACGAACGATCGTCGATAAAAACTACCTGTCGAACACATTTCGTGCGGTTATAGATGTAAATATACTTTATCCTTCGTGGGTAGTTTTAATGCGAAAAAGTGACAACCGTTCATTTCACATTCCCCTCTAGCATATTTAACTGTCTCGTTCACACGAACTAATTTCCGATTTTAGTTCACGAAGAAACGCAATCGAGCCCACCGTATATTTATTTTTGCTTTGCTTTGCACATCAACAAGACTTGACAAAAAGCAATTCGTCTGTTTTGCCGTACAGAATAGCAGAAAATGTGTTTACACTATACTTATCTTTGATTTTTAAATTTTAATAGGAGAAGAAATACTGTATACCGAGGAATTGCCATTGACAAATTCAGCAGATCACGACTTCGCACCTTTCCATTTCATCGTACCTGTACGTATGGTTTCTATTGTTTATTATCTATACTAATATTATAAAGAGGTAAAGTTTGTGATGTTGTAGGAAGTAATCTCTGGATCTACTGAACCGATTTTGAAAATTCTTTTACCAATAGAAAGCCGCGTTATTTGTGAGTGTCATAGAATATATATTAATCCGAAAAATGAAAAATTTTTCGTGGTAGTCGGATTTGCAAAGTCGGAGAATAAGCGGTCGAACGAAAATGTTTCTAACTAACGCTGCCTTAACGATGAGAGATATATGATTAAGTTCTAGAGAAAAGTTGTAGAGCTTGATAATGCCTTCAAAAAAGTTAGCGACAGCATATGTTTACCTTTTATATTTAAGTCACAAAAAGTTATATTTTAAAAAAAAATTAGGTCATGTTTATTGGTCATATTATCAACAATTATGATTTCTAATCAAAATAAGTAAATTTATCGTCTCAAGTGTTTAAAACAAAAGACTTTTCCCTTTTACTGCATTTCCTTTTTTCTGCATAAATAGTTAAAGACATAATACGCTCACAAATAAGACACTCACAAGAAGACACTCACAAACAACGGTATTATAGTCAAATTGGCATGCAAAGACATACATACATATGCAGTAAAAATATAACCCGTCTTTTGGCAGTCAGGAAATAAATCATAGCACTCAGTACTAACCGAACCACATTTGTAATTTCATCACAGGTAAAAAGTTTTACCGCCCAACGAAGTGGGCACGGGTCAGCTAGTAAATTTATAAACGCCGCGATTAATTGGGTCATTTATTTTTAGCAAACTTTTAATAGTGTCATGCCAATTTTTTCTCCCGTTTGCTAGAAAGGAGAGGAGAAGACTGGTTTAAAATTTCTCTGTTACATCAGGGCACTTCCCCTCTTTAGCTGTAGAAAGTGAGTGAGATGGCAAACTGTGCGACAAAAAAGTTGTTTAGCAAAGTTTAAAAAAAAAACGGCTGTGGCACCCCAGCGCCAAACATACTCTCCCCCTATCCCACCCTACCCTTGCCCCCAGCCAACTCCCCCTCACCTTTCTTCCCTTCCCTCAACTACCCACCCTCCCCTCAACCCCCCCCTTCCCTTCGATAGAGATTGTGCCAAGTGATTATGATAGCAAATGTAGTATATTTGTAGTATTTTCGTGGTATTTAAAAATGAATTTTAAAAATGTACCGCTTGTATACAAGATATTCCAACCAAAATAGAACAATGTGGTTTCGGTCCAACGACGCAAATGCCTTTAAGCCTTTAGGTCTAAGTCTAATATTTCGAGTTTAAAAATACTAGCGCGCCACCTGATTTCAAGCACAATCTTTTCAACTCTTGCCATGACCAAATAAATGATTCCGACCGATTGGTTGAAATCGGTCAACCAGGGGTGCGCCAGTGGTCCGCCAATCTTGAAATAACATTTGAAATTCGGTACACGGATGCGTTGTTGGAGCGAAACCAGATTTCGAACTTTTGTGTTGGAATTGGGAGCTAAGGGGCCCTTGCTGAGTTGGCCACGAAGACCCATTCTGTTCAGGGTTGGTCACACTCACGGGTCAACACCCATCCGACGGCCTCCACGCATGAAGTGCGAGCCTGGGTAGGACTCTGGCCTTAGGGTTAGTTTTCTCTAGGAATCAACCTTCTGGCGCTCCTGGACGGTCTGCGCACCGTGCGGCATAAGCCAATCGATTGCGCACTCTGACTAACAGTCGGGGGAGTCTGCAAGCAGTACTGTTTCCTATAGAGCGGGGGTGGTTGCGGACCTTACGGCGACTGCTCTTGAAACGACCATCGGCTACCCGATCCTGGGTGAACAGCCGGGCAAAGGATGCCGTGGTCCGCGATAGATTCGGTATACACCGTTTCACCGCTTCGTAAGGGAGAGGACCGCGCAAGCGACCTCGAACTCGTAACCAATCGAGAGACTGGAGTAATCTGGTCGCAATTGGAAGTAAGGGCGTGAGTGTAAGCCCGCTGGGTAACACTCCTGGCTATCTCGCGGTTAAGGCGTTGGCCTCTTACGGGCATGGGGCGGAGCTTGACAGTGGACTGTTTTGTCCAAGTCATCTGCGCTCACTCCAGGGAGATAGAACGACTAATCGTTAAAACTTGGTGACGGGCTCGACCGTTGTAGTTGACAACTCTAGTTTTTGTGTTGGAATATCTCGTATAGTACAAGCTACACGAATAATGTTTAATCGCCATTTCAATAAAATACTACATCGTATTGGAAAAATACTACAAAAAGACTACAAATATACTACAATTGCGATTATAATCACTTGACTAATCACTATCGGGGGCGGGGGTGGAATTTGAATTGGTGTGTGTGGGAAGGGTTCGAGGGGTTATGGGGTTCGAGGGGGCGCACGGGGGGGGGGGGGGGGAATGGGGTGATTGTTTAAAGGTTGCAAGTAAGTCTCGCTTTTGACCATATCACATTGGGCCCGATTGCGTTTCTTCGTGAACTAAAATAGGATCTTAGTTTAACCGAACGAAACAGAGCGATACGTTAGAACGAAATATGAAATGAACTATCGTCGATTTTCCGCACCAAAACTACATGTAAAACTTATAGGCGACCGAATAAGTTTGAAAACATTTCGTGTGGTGTTAGATTTAGCTACTTTATCATCGGTGGGTAGTTTTAATGCGGAAAACTGGCAACCGTTCACTTCACATTCCGCCCTGACGTGCTGCTCTGTCTCGTTCACATGATTTAATTTTCGATTTTAGTTCAAGAGAAACGCAATCGAGCCTATTGTCAGATCAACAAAGATATTATTAAAATCGAAAACAGATTTTTTCATTGACCCTCAAGATAATAATCGCAAGTATGAAATCGGAGGCTGCCGCAGTTGTTTGACATTGACAAAAAATGAATTTATTGCGTGAAGGAGGGTAGACGACTCTACCATAACGGCGACTGCAACGTCGCCGAAACGTCGGGTGTACAAACTTCACGCGGTAAATTCGTTTTTTATCTTATTTATAATAATCGCAAAGTTTGCCGCTATTATGTGGCGCGAACCATCGTAACTGATTCTTTATTAACACGTATGCTATTTTAACACTACCTCTGGGCAATCGTCGCAGATACGAAGAGCAGTTGGGCCATGATTCATTTTCTTTTTATTTTTTTTTAGTCCGGATATGAATGGACTCGCATGGAGTTTCATCTAGCCCAGGAAGGCAACATAGGCAGCTCATTCAGTATCTTCTCACCGAGCAACAGAGCGGTGTTTTCAGCGCAGTATACAATGCGGTGCGACTGCCCCACGTTTTCGTATAGCTTGCAAGTTTATGGCGCTAGAAGGCCTTAGATGCGCGGAAAGTAATAAAATACAGTGAAAATATTACTATTGCATTTTTTTTGGGAACAAGTCAGACTTTCGAAAGCTCAGTAGGTAGCCCAAACTGTAATTCCCTGAAAAGGGCATTTGCGGCGAATTTGCTACGTTATTAGCGAGAATGAAATGAAATTAAATGAAAAATCTCTTTATTGCACAATTAAATCAAGGTACAATGGCGGACTTATTGCTACATAGCGATATCTTCCAGCCAACCAACTTGCTGATGTAAAAAGAAGAGTAAGGGAACGTAATGTCGAAACCGTTACTAAAAGTTGTCTATTACGCGCTTGCAAACAGCATTATATCATATGGGGTTCTTGGTTGGGGTGGTGCAGCACTATCGCACCTCGATCCGCTTATTAAAGCTCAGAAGGCGCTGTTAAGAGTTGTCAACAAAAAACCGTTGAGTTACCCATCCGAGCAACTTTTTCTTGAGTTCTCTGTTCTTGATTTACGGCAAATATTTGCTAAAACGATAATACTCTATTATCACAAACATAAAGAATTACACCAGAAACTACCCATAAAATTATAATACGAGCGATAACTAACAGTAACCACAAAGTTCCCAAACTGCTATACTTGGCACCGTCGTTGTTTAATAAAACTAAGGATATACCCGGCATTAATACCCAAGGTATAAATATAAACAAAAAAATACTAACCCACTGGTTGCCCACACAGCGAAGGAAAGAAACTGAAAAACTAATTGTTTTATTCCTAGCTTAACCTAACTTACCATTCCTAACACAGTAACTATTATTATCATATATATTTATATGTACTATATTTATATCTACTATATATTTATTATTGGCATGCTTTCTGTTCTCTATATTATTATTATCACATACCTTTTAAGTTTATTTGAAATTTTATTTTACTTTTCACGGCATTTGAATTTTATTTTTCACGGCATTCTTCAACGTATTTTTGTATTTAATTTATCATTAGGCAGTACTTAATTATACGAATCTGAGCCTACCTTAGTGCTGACGTCTCGTGCGATCCAGTTAGGTTAAGTTTAATTAATCTGTAACTGTTATTATGATTTTTGTAAAATAAAGAACTTGAACTTTAATTTCAATTTTATCATAATCAAAAATTATTTAGTTGTCTTAAATGAATGGTTAAGATAAATATGACATATAAAAAGATGTCATTGTGTTTAAAACAATAACACAAGAGTAATGAAAAAAATACGCAGAACATTATAATTTTGACAAAATGATAATTTAAAATACCTTAGTAGGAATACACTAGTAATTTCTGCAGGGAAATTTTCGAGGGTTGGAACATGCCATCGTGGATTTTGTCCCCATGGCTGGCTGCCTGTTGATCAAATGAATGAATAAAGAAACATTTTATTGGTTGCATGGACAAATCATTTTCTGAATTGTAATTCATTGAAAGTGACCAACATTAAATACTAACTATATAATATAGTCAAGAAACCTAAATGTCCCTCGACGGGATTTTTACAATAGAGTTGTCGCCAATAGTAAAAAGAATAGATGGCGATCGAGATTTGGTTGACGTCAATAACCCTCAAATGGTTAATCTCAAAAAAAAAATTTTATTACATACATACATTGAAATGAAAATCATTAAAAGTAAGAAAAATAGATGACAAATCAAATCAAATCGTTTATTGTCTTAAAAATTAATACATAGTTGTATAGACATAGTTACAATTACATTTACAATTTTTTTGTTGTGATAAGACTACATTCTTATTTCTATTAATAATCAAGAGAAGAATGCTTACTCGTAAGAAAGTATCAAAATATATAGGTATAATTTCAGAATTATATCGAGCCTCACCATTTAATTTTGATGGATAAAAAACATTGAGTAGGTAGGTATGTAGGTGTAAATTAAGGAGAAATCCCTTCCTTAAACTCTTCAACATTATTTAGTATACATTTAACAAAAGAGATTATTACATTTATTTACACCTCAGTTAGTAACTACACAGATACAATTTAGGAATATTTGACTTTGAAAACACACCCATGTTTGGGGTATTGTTGTGGAGATTGTTGATTCAGTCTTTTTATAAATATATGTAGTCTGAGTTTCACTTCAGTAGCATGTCATTGAAATGGTTAGTGCCAGTTGTTCATATTCTCTTTGTTTCCAGTAACGAAGTGGATTGATTGGGTAAATTATAAATGTTGTAGTTAATGGATAAATATTGATATATAATTGTTTGTCTATTGTATGTGTGTTCACAGACAAAGCTGATTCCTGAAAGGTAGGTGCTTTATTCTTATTGCTGTTTTTGTTCTTTGTTGAGATTTTATTATTCTGTTATTTTTTGTAATTTTGTGTTGTTTTTTTATAGGATTTGTTAACTGTTATTTGTTGGTTTGTTTCTAATTGTTATGTGTCAGATATGTTCATGTCTGATGTTATTTTCCAATTATGTTTTTGCTCCTTCGAAAATTTTATTTAGGTGATTTATTAAATGAGTTAATGGTAATTCATACCTATAGAGTTATGACTGCGTTTATTTATAAGAGTTATATGGTAATTATGTCTTCATAGGTAGTTTAATATATATTTGTCGTATTATTATATTGATATATCTATTCGTTTTTATGTATATTTAGTATCAGAGGGTGGTTCAACGACAGTTTTCTTCTAGACTGGGGTTGTATCATTTTAATGCTATGAATTTTACCTTCAAACTAAAGGTACTGGGCTATGGGCACTCCAGTGGCAATTTCGTATGGTAACATTTTCATGGAATTGTTAAAGTACAATTTTCTTCAAACGCGAAATTTAAAACCTACTGATATAAACGCATATTTTTTATCTCCATCGGAGATAATTAATCATATTTATTATCTCCGATAAATAAACATGAGTAACGTTAATTATCTAAGTCATTATCAGAAATATTATTATCGGCATTGACCGCGCGATTGTCAGCAAAATGGGTCGCATATTTTACTGTATTTTTATAATCGCCCTTATGCGATTTACAAATGCTAGTCCCTTGGAAGAGCTTCGCATTTTTCCAGAGGTTGAAGAGGATTATACCAGAGATGGAATGAGTCGTATTGTATTCAGATACGGGGATGTAGTACCAGGTTAAATTTTATTAATAGTTAATAATAGACTTATTTAATCGGTGCTATTCTGTAACGCAAAACAGGTACATGGTTTTTCTTTGGATTCTCGACGCTGCCCAAAGCAGCGAACAAATAGGACATTTATAAAATGTATCTATACTTTTCTTCATAAGCCTTTAAGTAGGGAGATTAACTAAAAGCAATTTGCTTATTTTGCCTTTTAAATGTATACACTGTACTTATCTTTGATTTTATATGTTAACAGGAGAATCAATACTGCATACAGAAGAATTACCACTGACAAATTCAGCATTGCACCCTTTCGATCCTTTCCATTTCATCGTACCTGTAAGTATGGTTTCTATTGTTTATTATAAATGAAGGGTGACGGGAATAAACGATCAGTGTCATTTTTTGTGTTTTTTTTGTTGTTGTAAAAACAGTCATATACAGCTGTGTGAACACTCACATAAAACAAATAGATCTATAACCATTAATTACTACAAAACATTATAAATAGTAGCAAAAATAAATTGACTGTCAAAATTACACTAATAACTTATTAAACCAATTAGTTAATGCGACTGCAAACGAATTTAATAACAAATTAAACTATGAGCCACCAACAAATCGCCTATTTTTTTCCTAAAACTAACCAACGTGTCGGAAAATATGTCGAGGTCATTCGAATATTTATTATAATGTAAACAGGTCCGTCTGAAAAAGTTATTTTTCGCATAGTTCGTGTGAAAAGAGGGTATATAAAATGTACCTTTTGAACGAGAGGAGGGAGACCGAGGAATTTTAAAAAGAAATTTCCACAAAAGGGTTCCACAAAGGGAATTAATGTGATTATTTAAATTTCATATAGTAAGATATTGTCTAAGAAGGCACGTCTTGCAGTATAGTCTCTAACATCAATATCCCGCTCTATCGGAAACAATCTGTTTCCAGACTCCCCCGGCTGTCAGTCGGAATGCACAATCGATTGGCTGATACCGCACGGTCCGCAAACCGTCCAAGAGCCCCCGAAGGTTGACTCTCAGGGGAAACCGGCCCGCAGGCCACAGTCCTACCCGGGCTCGCACTTCTGCGTGGAGGACGTTGGATGTGTGTTGACCCTTGATTTTGACCGATCCTAAACTCAAGGGTCTTAGTGGCCTAACTGCAACGGCCTGTCTGCAAGGACCCATTAATTCGTAAAGGAATACGGCTCAATGTGGCCTAAAATTACACGACAGTTCACTAACACAGGTGATTCTAAAATGTATTTTTTTATTATTTTAGTACGCCCACGAATGGACTCGCGTGGAGTTTCATCTAGCCCAGGAAGGCTCTATAGCAAGTACATTCCGCATCTTTTCACCGAGCGACAGAACAGTATTTAACGCTAATTATACAATGATGTGCAACTGCCCCACACTTGGGTATACTCTGCACCTTTATGGCGTTAGCAGTCCTTGGATTCATGAAAATTAATAAAATACAGTGAAAATATTACGATTGCATTTTTATTGGGATCGAGTCAGAGTCTTGAAAGCTCAGTAGATACGTCCAAACTGAAAACCCCTAAAAATTACTAGTGCCCGATGCCGTTTTACTTTGTGCCTCTCATACTTATCTTAAGGCGACATGATACCTGGAAACGATCAAATCCGTTTTTTTTAGTTTTATGAGTTTTTTGAAAAATATAAGCATTCATTTAAAAATGTTTCTAAGTGAATCTCTCGACAAGGAACCAATTTAAAATTTGGACTCATAAAAGTTGCTCATTGCCTTGGATATTAGGGCTTAAAACTGACTTCGAAAACTTTCAGGCGCGATTACTCCTACAATGTAAGCGGTGAGTGTGCTTTATTATAATTTCATTATATTGACTGGTTATTATATTCTGAATTGCTTCAACTTATAAATTTCCATGCACCCCCACGGCCTTCCCGCCAATTCAACTTATTTCATCTACCTCAAGTAAGCACAAACTACGCCCAAAATAACTACATTTATCGAGTATCTCATTTCTGCAATACCAAGCTAAGCGAAATTACTGCGCTCAATTCCGGGTCTTCTGAAAGGCAATATTCAAGGACGAGTGAAATAATTATATTATATTTTTTTTTCTTCTTTCTTTCCTTTCTTCAATATATACCATAAAATTTCCCTAATAATAAAATAATAAAATTATAACTTTAATTCCCCTCCTCTTCCTCCTATCCCCTTCCTAGGCGACTGTATATTTTTACGATTTTTAAGTGGAAACTTTTAACTGGCATTGTAATCTATAAATAAAATTCAGATTTTTCTACTGTAATAGCTGTAAGTTTCCTTAAAAATAATAAAATAAAATAAAAAAAATTAATTCTCTAGGGCAACACTTAGCCATATTTTTTATTTAGGCCACAAATTATTTACAATTAATTAAAACGTGAAAGCACTGTAAGAGTTACGCTAAATATGCTTTTCCATTAACACTCATATACCACCACTGCGTAAAGATAGTTATTCTGTGCGAGCGCTGGGATAGACCGTTTAATATGCGCCTGGTCCCCGGCGTGAGGGGACGTCGAATCACCGATTGTTGCTTCGTCAAAGCTGGATTTTTATTGGTCAAACCCTACAAAATTGACCCCGCCTATTTTTTCGCGTGTCCGCCCATTTCGGATTTATTTCTAAGGTCTCATGTCGCCCTAATCACTTTTATTTATTTACCTAAGGTCTTTTCAGGCAATGAACAATTTTACGTATTTAAGTGGGTGGCTAGGTATTAAAACGCCAAATTAATGAATTAATCAGCCATAAAATACAGTGGAACGTCTCATAACGAGCCTAATTCGTTCCAGACTCTTACTCGTTAAGCGAAACAATTTTTCCCATACTCGTAATGGGAGGTGGGAATTACTCGTTATGAGGAATTACTTTAAATTACTCGATATGAGAGGTGTTAGTATGAGAGGCTCCACTATAAAAGCGTAATGAAACAAAAATTACACTGTTTACGGTATTTATTGGCGAAATCATCTATAATATCGTCATAGTTTATGGTGTCCATTGTCTCTGGCTCTATATATATGAATGAAGATTACATTTAACTAATTAATTCGCCAGCAACGAAAGAACTTTAAAAATGTGATTTTTCTTGTAAATTATTAGTCCAAGAGGGAGCGTCAAAAAAGTGCAAGAGTTTTGCAACTTTCAGATCAGACAGTATTTTGAATGCTGGGGGCAGAGTCAACAGGGCAGACTCCGGGACACCTGGCTCTAAAGTACCTACTAGTAAAAGTGTAATTTTATTTAGCACCCCCAAAGTGTTTTGGAAAAGCTGAAAATTCATCAGTAGACAGTGCATGCAATAATGGTCAGACTGCTTAACAATAGAATGCGTGGCGTCAGCATTACGCCATGCATGTCACGATCTGCCATTGCGGCACATTTAGGCGGTCACACCTGCGACTTAATGAAAAACAGAGAAGTTGCTCGATGGAAAGTTTAAAAAAGACTGTTTGTCGCGAGCCATTCTCGCGCCGATTATACAGTTTTGCATATACTTAGGCAACGATTACTGTTTTAATTACTACGTGTACTTTACGCGCAAGTCAGCGTTGATTGCTGCTGTGCAAAAGCGGGCATTTTGAATCTTACCCTTACATTTAATTGTGGCGTATAGTCTACGAAATATTATTTGACAAAAGTGTCGTTAAAATGTCATAAAATAAACAGTGATTCCCAACAAGTTGTAACCGTTTATATATTACTATGGAGATCGATTCTACCTGCGTGGAACACTTTATGACCGCTGCACTGGGTTCGATCATAACATCTTGAACTTTATACCACCAACGATCTGAGTAAATATTGCAGTATAGGTACCTAACAATAATTGTAAAATGTGTATTTCAGACAGATATATTAAAATACGCACTAAATACTCATGATTTCGAAATCGAACTGTTACTGTTCCACTATTTAAAAATCTTAATCGGTTAGCTATAATACTTACCATGTTGAATTCGGTGATTACCGATTTCGATTTTACAACTATAACAATAATTGTAAAATGTGTACTTCATACAGATATATTAAAATACACACTAATTACTAATGATTTCGAAATCGAACTGTTAGGGTTTCAATAATTAATAGTCCTACTTGTGAACTTTTTTACTTTTAATTCTTAGTCTTAATACTTTCATCACATGTTCGACTTATCGTAAAACCGTTTAATATTGTTTTCAGTGTATAAAATTGATAAAGTAATAATAATGATTATAGAAGAAATAAACAGTAAATCGTTTTAATATTTTTTATAAGTAAATTTTGTCAAAGTTTTTTGTTACTTTTTACTACAATAAAGATTTATCCTAAATTAATTCTATTGCTTATTCAGCTGTCATTGAAAGATTCGGAAGAAAATATCATTAGTGTTTTTGCTTGAAAATTGATACGTATAAATAATTAATATTATTAAGCGATCAAGGCGATTTAGTCTAACCATATCAAGCCATTAGACATTCGACGATAGGTGTGAAATAGGTCTCGATCGTTGTGAAAAAGGTGCCAATGTGGTAACGACACTTTGGCCAAATAATATTTCGTCGACTATACTCGCTACAACAGCTTATTGAAGTCTAGCTATACAGTTACCGTAAATGTTTGCTATTAAATAAGGCAAACAATGATGGAGTAGCTCTAGAGTAATTAACCAAGCCTATTCAATCGCTCATCGCCACTACTTCGACAACGTATAACCACAGACTTCACTGCAAACAGTCGCAAAGTTGCAGAAGTTGCGGCTAAAGACTCTTGGTCATCCACCAAACTTGCCAGATCTTCCTCCAATAGATTTTTTTTCAGAATTTAGATTACTTTTTTACGAGGGAAATAAATTAATAGTAAAAAAAACACTAAAAACACGCTTTTATAAATGCATGTAAAAACAAAAAACACGACTTTTTGTATAAAAACAACGACATCTTATCTGTAAACGTATCTTTGCAAAACCATATAAACTATGAAAAGATTGTACACATATCTATCGTTGTTACAAGACCTTTCTAACAAGTCCAAACACGGCTATGATACGATATTCCATCATGGAATGCTAGTGCCTATCATCCGGCTTCATCATCAGACCTAGAAACCTAATCGTGGTCAAAGTTCATTCCAAGACTTTTCTAACAAGTCCAAACACAGCTATGATACGATGTTCCTTCGTGAAGATCCAGTTCATATCTTCCGACTCCATCATCAGGTCAGTTCGACAGTATCGTATTATTGTATTGTCATCAGAACTACATACAGCTGACAATTTTCATGACGCTACGATCCTTGGAAGATGGGTTAATTAGTTACCTTAGATTCCATTACATAGTTACATACAGGTCGACCTAATAAAAGCGTATTAAAAACAACTTTGAAGAGTCGGTGAAAAACGCACTCATAGCATTCATTGGTTCCTGTCCTCGAGAGTTTTACAGCAGTGTTTCCTTTATAGAACAGCAACTTCAAAGGTAAGGACCCAATATTAGCGAGACTCCATGTTGATCGGACTTCATGTTGCAACGACTGCTAGTAATAAACTGGCGGAAAAGTACGAGTATTTTATAATTCGCGATTCGCGATTGTTAAAGAGATATAATACTCACTTTATCAAATAATGCTTTAAAATCGATTTACTGTTATCTAATCTAACCTAATTACATTAATCTAAGTAAATTTAAAATTAAAACTCGAGTTATGCCGGAGATCAAAAGAAGAAGTAAACCCAATAATTTTGTATAATAAGGGACATTTAAAATAAATAAAACAATCGTTGGTTGTTTTTAACAAGGCTGATTTACATTGAGTCAGTTACTGACTTCGAATTCAAGACAAGTCAGCGCTGACCCGGTACTGCCATCGTGTAAGTCAGCACAGCGATGTCGCGTCAGTGATGACGAATATACCCGCTATACATTATGATTTTTTAATTAATGGCATCCTTAAAGTGGGTGAATCCGTACGAGCAAACAAGCAACGTTTAATAGAGATTTACGTTAAAAAACAACAAAAAGATTTTTTTCATTTCATTTTTAAGCTATTGCATAGCCTTTTATCGCGGGCCTCTAGGCCAGCGCGGCGACCGAATGAAGAAATTTCTTAAATGATTTTAAACTGATAATTACGTCTAAACGAGTACTGCTTACGATTCGAAAAAAATATATGTTAAACAAGAACATTTTCCTAATATTCTTAGCTTTGAATATTTTAGATTTTCTTTATATTACATAGTGTAATTAATTTGTGAAATTAGGTCTAACCGAACACAAAAACGAGTACTACGCAAATAATATCTGGCGTATTATTATGAAACCTGCACCATTTTAAAGATAATTTAATTATATATCTTTTTATCTACGTTTTTTTTCGAATAATCCGTTTTTTTTGCTTTATCGAATAAAAAATTCGTGCGCGGCGCTCTATCGGAAGACGTTTAAATTATTCCGAATCATTCGGAATAATTTCAACGTTTTCCGATAGAGCGCAGTTATCTGATATCAGAAAAATAAATAAATAAATAATTATAATTGCATAAGTTGTTAAAAATGCTATGCAACAGCTTTACCGCGGCAGTCCCCGAGTGCCACACGTATTTTTTTTTTGAAGATTGTGTTGATGCCGGTTAATAAAAACTCAACCCGTAGATCTCTATATGGACCCGTAGATCTCTAGACCTCTATATGGATAAATAATTGAATTACAAATATTTAAGCACCGAGGAAAACCGACTGCGTGTGGCGGCGGCGATCGGCGTCAGGCTATATAAATCGTCACGAGTGGCGCGCGATCGTTACAAGATACCTGCCGCAGGGCGCGCAGCCCTGCAATACCACACACGGAAAGCCAAGTCAATGGGATCACGTGACGCCCCGCTAAAGGGTAATTGCCCAGCGGAAGACGTAACGGACCTTGGATCGTCTTTAAGCACTGGATGTTTATAGAGATAACACTCGCCGACGGGGCCGTAACGGAGCTTCCGTAAATTAATTTTTATTCCAGAAAATATTGTTACAAGAACTTTGATCCCTAAAAACGTGCTTAGCTGTGCGAACAAATTGTTTCTAATATTTATAAATAAAATAGTTCACTTTTTGTAACTTGAGTAGTATTTTTTTATTTGTTGAATTATTTTCATTTTACTTTCACTTTCATAAGTGAGTATTTCAAATGACCATCGTAGCGGTATAGAGTGGCTATCTCGCCGAAAAATAAATCATAAGTAGAGTAATTTTTGAAATAATATTTTTTAACAATATTTCAAAAAGAATTTCAACGTAAAAGATAAATTCACTTGACGTATGGGTATTGGCCGATTTTCTCCAAATATTTTTTGATGTATCGGATGACGACGGTCATCGGCCTTTCTTGCCACTCCAACTGAGTACTTTTCGGGGCTTGAACCTAAAAAAAATAAAAATAAATTTAGAACGCTATATTTCTTATGAAAGTGACAGAAAAATCGGCGAAGTTATAATGTCCAAACCGAACACGGACTAAAAAAGAGTTTCTGATCCACTCCTTATTAGCACATATTGGGCCCGATTGCGTTTCTTCGTGAAATAAAATCGGAATTAGTTCATGCTAGCAAGACGGCGCAATGCGCTAGAGCGGAATATAAAATAAACGATTATCACTTTTCCAGTTTAAAACTACTAATCGAACATAAAGTGTCATAATCTAAGACCGGACAAAATGTTTTCTAACTATCTCAGATGGTTTTATGTTCAATAAGTAGTTTTTGTGCGGGAAAATATTAATTTTTTTATTTTGTAAAATTATCCAATACAATAAAATTGATTTTGGCAAAAAAAATAACAAAAGTATAAATAATAATATTTTAACATTTTTTTCTAGCGAAGCAGATAAGATTAGATTTGTGTGGATTTTATCACCCCACTAGATTTTATATCTGTTCTGGGGTGATAGTATTTAAGACTTAGTGACTTCACTTTTATTTTTTTTCATTCATTCATTCCGATCACTCATTCATTCTTTAAAAATTTAAGGTTAATATAATATATAAATGTGTATATAAATAAAGAACTAATCCTACTAATATTATAAACGCGAAAGTTTGTATGTATGTATGTTTGTTACTCTTTCACGCAAAAACTACCTAATGGATTTTCATGAAACTTTACAATAATATAGCTTACACATCAGAATAACACATAGGCTATAATTTATAAAGATATATCGTGAATTATATAACGATAACTGTCAAGTAAGTAGGAAAAAATCTAAGAAATTGACATTCGAAATTTAAATTCTATCCTACTATCCTACTAATATTCCTACTATATAATAATATTATAAACGCGAAAGTTTGTATGTATGTATGGATGTTTGTTACTCTTTCACGCAAAAACTACTGAATGGATTTTGATGAAACTTTACAATAATATAGCTTATACATCAGAATAACACATAGGCTATAATTTATAAAGATATATGGTTTTCTATCATCATTATCATAATTTTCCATCACCGGGTGAAACCGCTGGGGGCAGCTAGTATTAAATAAAAAAAATTAAAATATTTAAGTTGAAACTAGCCCTAAGGCCAGAATCCTGCCCGGGCTCGCACTTCATGCGTGGAGGCCGCCGGATGGGTGTTGACCCGTGAGTGTGACCAACCCTGAACAGAATGGGTCTTCGTGGCCAACTCAAGGACCCATTAACTCCCTCAAAACAATGCCTAATTAGTGTATGGTAAAGAAAAAAGAGGAACCTACCGGGAAATTAGGGTTCAGACCGCGCCAGATGTGTAGGTCCCTCGCCCACATTCTCAGATGACATGTATTGCATTTATTGAACACCAATGAATGCAAGCTGATAACGCCCACTGTATAGACAATAACCTCTTAACATTTTTCTTGGCGAAATTGAATGAGTGTCCTGTTTTTAATTCATTATCTTTCATCTGCATACTGGGTTGGACAGTCCATACCTCCTGAGCATACGAGCGCCTCAACCTCAATACGAGGAATCAACCTTCTGGCGCTCCTGGACGGTCTGCCCACCGTGCGGCATAAGCCAATCGATTGTGCACTCTGGAAGTGGGGGAAGTCTGGAAGCAGTACTGTTTTCTATAGAGCGGGGGTGGTTGCGGACCTTACGGCGACTGCTCTTGAAACGACCATCGGCTATCCGATCCTGGGTGAACAGCCGGGCAAAGGATGCCGTCGTCCGCGATAGATTCGGTATACACCGTTTTACCGCTTCGTAAGTGAGAGGACCGCGCAAGCGATCTCGAACTCGTAACCAATCGAGAGACTGGAGTAATCTGGTCGCAATTGGAAGTAAGGGTGTGAGTGTAAGCCCGCTGGGTAACACTTGGTCTCTTACGGGCATGTGGCGGAGCTTGACGGTGGACAGTTTTGTCTAAGTCTTCTGCGCTCACTTCAGGGAAATAAAACGACTAATCGTTAAAACTTCCTGAGGTGACGCGATCGCCCGTTGTAGTTGACAACTCTAGTTGCTTTGAGGGTGCTTGAGTTCGAGCGTGGGTTTATTGCGTAGCGTTTTGTATGATATTGCTTAATGTTTCGAATATTTAATACTATAATAACAACAGCTACCTACCTGGTCGCCATGTAACCTATCGATGAGGGTGACGCAGACATCGGCAGCTTTGACTCCAGCCATTCTTGTAAAGGCTGCGAACGATGTGACCTCCATCTCTATATTGAAGACACCTTTTTCCCTCAGCTTCTTCAAGAAACTCATTTTATCCTCCTTGGAGTATGTGCAGAAGGGGCCGTCCAAGCGCCCTTGACCTAAAATATTCAATGTCAACTTGTTACCATACTAGTTCCATTGATTATATCTACCTCTATATATATATATATATATATATATATATATATATATATATATATATATATATATATATATATATATATATATATATATATATATATATATATATATATATATATATATATATATATATATATATATATATATATATATATATATATATATATATATATATATATATATATATATATATATATATATATATATATATTTATATATATATATATATATATATATATATATATATATATATATATATATATATATATATATATATATATATATAACAAAGTCGGGTTTGTTCGAACACTTATAACTCGAGAACGGCTAGACCGATTTCATGCAGCATGTCCCGAATAGCAGAATAACTATAAAAACATTGGAAAATTAACGAAAAAATAAAATAAAAGAAAAAACATTTTCCCAATACAAAATATTCATGGGTTTCGTAACTGTCAAACATTTAATGTTCATCCCGTCGATACGGTACACTCTCCCCTCAAATTAAAGAAAGTATTTAAATAAAGGTTAAGAATCGACAAGATATATCCACAATATTCGGACCACAATTATTACCTAGTTTCATTGAATCATGTCTTACCGACACGCGATTGATATACTTAATTTTTGTACTTTTATATTTGTGTTATTATCTTAATAAAGTAGTGAACTTAATATTTATTTTGTATTCATTGTATTACTTTCATAAAATCATAAATTAAGTTCAGCTAATCTGTAACACGACATTCATTGACCGTTAGGCGGTACGAAGTTCGCCGGGTCAGCTAGTGTATAATAAATGCTAGTGCACATATATAATGTACCTATACTATCTACCACATTTGCCTATGTGACCAATCCCCTATCACTCTTCTCCTCTGATATCTCCAGAGCTAATAGGCCCTGTTGCAGTTGGCCACTAAGACCTATGTATCCAGGGTCGGTCAAACTCACGGGTCAACACCCATCCGGCGGCTTCCACACAGAAGTGCGAGTCAAGGTAGGACTCTGGCCTGCGGGCCAGTTTCCCCTAGCAGTCAACCTTCGGGCGCTCCTAGACGGTTTGCGCACCATGCGGCGTCAGCCAATCGATTGTACATTCTGACCGACAGCCGGGGGAGTCTGGAAACAGTACTGTCTCCTATAGAGTGGGCTAGTTGTTGATCGTACGGTAACTGCTCTTGAAACGACCAATCGGCTACCCTATACCGGGTGAACATCCGGGCAAAGGATGCCGTGGTCCGCGATAGATTCGGTAGACACCGTATCACCGCTACGAAAGGTAGAGGACCGCGCAAGCGACCTCGAATCTGTATCAGTCGGGAGAGTAATCTGGTTGCAACTGGAAGTAAGGGCGCGAGTGTCGGCCCACAGTTTTGATTAACCTGGTTATCTCGCGGTAAGGCGTTGGCTTCTTACGGGCGTGTGGCGTAACTACATAGACGGTGGACTGTTTTTGTCCTAAGTCTTCTGCGCTTACCTCACGGGAGACAGAACAATCTAATATCGTGAAAACTTCCTGAGGTGACGGGTTCGCCAGTTGTAGTTGACAGCTCTCTCTCTCTCTCTCTAATCTCTCCGTTGCAACGCCCTGCGGCGCTCCGAATTTTACAGTAAAGATTAAAAATTGAGATGCCTTTACACGGTGAACTGAAACTGCCCAATCCTGGGCATATTCGTCAATTATGACGTCACGCAACATCAAGCAATTTACTGCGATACAAACATGTAGGGAATCGTTGATAGAGATGCCCCCTCCCCACTACAGCGATATCGACCATCTTTAATAAACCAGCCAACCAGCCAAAGCCATACACTAGCATTTCAGTTGAGCAACTGCTGGCCATGGACGAGGGTGTCATTGTGGCTGCTGCTTGTAGTGCTTTTATTTTCATGAGTTTAAAACGAACGAAAAAGAAAAGTACAAGACGGATTTGAATGCGAACGCAAGACGAAAGCCATCTTCATTGTGCAACGAATTGATCGATATATTATTCAAAAACTTCACCAGACTGTCCCGAAATGATTTTGAACTACATATAAAGTTAAACCAAACAGATGACCAATATGAGGGAACCTATTTCTGCACATAAAAAACTTACTTTAACCCTTCGATTTCTGTCAACTGCCGATTCATACCTGTACCGTAGCACACCGAGAGAGAAGTAGACGCACGACTAGGGTTGCCAGATGTCCAGTATTTAAGCGTACAGTCCGGTATTTTCGAGGCCTGTCCGGTAAAAAATAAATGGTCATACCGGACAGAACAATGTCCGGTATTTTGAGGAAAGTCGGTACTACTGGTCACAAGCGCCTACAAAGAGGCATATGAAATCCCTCAAACGCAAAACTCGCGCGCGCTCCTCGCTCGCTGTCTGTATCTGCGTCTGCGAGCTCTCACTTCACCACTGTATACCCGTCTCACTCACTCGTACTCGGTGCCTGAGTCCACACTGAAGTTCCTTAGATTATAAAATTCATACCATTGTGTAAAGACTTTGTCAAAGTTAGCATAGTCTTGGCGGCCACAATTTTATAACTGCATTATATTTTGTTACTAATTTAGTTGATGTATGTGATGTTGATCATTAAATAAAAAATATTACTATAAAAAAACCCGTATTTTTTTGCGACCTAGCACGCCCCCCCCCCCCCCCCCCGTTTGAGGTTGTCCGGTGTTTTTTCGCGACTCACCTGGCAACCCTACGCACGACTCGAGCGGCGGGGTATTGCGAGGACAGGGTACGCGGGAAGTGAGCAAAGAGATACGTCTCAACGATCGCCTTTGGTTAGCGTTACTCGGTTGGCGAATTTCTCAAAAGTTTAAACATCTGCATTGGTGGAGTGGTAGACATGTCACATTACATTTACGTAGTGTCCAATTGGCGGCTAAAAACCGCACTTGGACGTGTCAAAATATTTGTGTTAGGTTGTAGGTAAGTCTCATTACTACTTTAATGTTTACTTAACATACATATTATGTTGTCAAGAATTTAGCTATTACATTGAAAAAAAAATAGTATCTAAGAAACTTTGGAACCTAGTAAAAGTTATTCATCGTAAAATCTTATAACACAACAAATTAAAGGCTTATTAATTAAAAGAGTTGATATTTCTAATGGCTACCTACTTAAAAGCTACTCAACAAAATAATTAAAATAGTTAGTAAAAAGTTAAATAACCAAAGCAGAAGCCTAACCATTAAAATAGTCAATAATTCGAATTATACACGTACTAAACACTGTACATGTGGCGGCCATACGCGAGCCCTTGGACTCGTGACGTAGCTCGCTTCGTTTTCAAATTTGATTCTAAGAGACGTCTGGTATGCTGGGCCTGTACTGCATGACAGAGAGCTAAGGGCCCTTGCTGAGTTGGCCACGAAGACCCATTCTGTTCAGTGTTGGTCACACTCACGGGTCAACACCCATCCGACGGCCTCCACGCATGAAGTGCAAGCCCGGGTAGGACTCTGGCCTTAGGGTTAGTTTCCCCTAGGAATCAACCTTCTGGCGCTCCTGGACGGCCTGCGCACCGTGCGGTATAAGCCAATCGATTGCGCACTCTGACTAACATTCGGGGGAGTCTGGAAGCAGTACTGTTTCTTATAGAGCGGGGGTGGTTGCAGACCTTACGGCGACTGCTCTTGAGACGACCATCGGCTACCCCATCCTGGGTGAACAGCCGGGCAAAGGATGCTGTGGTCCGCGATAGATTCGATATACACCGTTTCACCGCGTCGTAAGGGAGAGGACCGCGCAAGCGACCTCGAACTCGTAACCAATCGAGAGACTGGAGTAATCTGGTCGCAATTGGAAGTAAGGGCGTGAGTGTAAGCCCGCTGGGTAACACTCCTGGCTATCTCGCGGTTAAGGCGTTGGCCTCTTACGGGTTTGTGGCGGAGCTTGACGGTGGACTGTTCTGTCCGAGTCTTCTGCGCTCACTCCAGGGATATAGAACGACTAATCGTTAAAACTTCCTGAGGTGACAGGCTCGCCCGTTGTAGTTGATAACTCTAGTTGTACTGCACGACAGAAGTGGTATGTCTAGCTGGCTACGCTGGCGCTGCGATCCCTCATCCCCCCGCCGCCTGTCGATGCTCCCACCCCGCAAAGCAAGACATAGATCAAGTTATGCATACAGACAAGATAGAAAAAAATGTCTAAGATTTTCGAAACCCACTCGGCAATTTATGTCGGCTACAATTAGCAATACAGAATATATAGAGTAATTAGTGAAAGCAATATTGCCGAAACAACTAAAGCAAATTATAGAAATGGATCCAGTTTGCCCCATTAATTACTCCACTACCTCCGGCGACCGTTGCAGGGCAATTATTTCTAAAAAAATTGCCGGTGTAAGCGCACCTTTAAGGCGACATGATACCTGGGAAAGACCATATCTGAGGAATTTTAGTTTTATGAGTTTTTTGACAAATATAAGCATTAATTTAAAAAAGTTTCTAAGTCAATCCCTCGATAAGGAACCAATTTAAAATTTGGACTCAAAAAAGTTGCTCATTGCCTTGGACATTAAGGCTTTAAACTGACTTCGAAAACTTTCAGGCGTATTTACTCCTACAATGTAAGCAGTGAGAGTGTTGTATTATAATTTCATTATATTGACTGGTTAATTATCTAGGGCAGCACTTAGCCACATTTTTTATTTAGCCCCTAAATTAATTACAATTAATTAAAACGTTAAGGGGTCTGAGAGTTACGCTAAATATGCTTAGCACCACTGCGTAAAGATAGTTATTCTGTGCTAGCGCTGCAATTGACCGTTTAGTATGCGTCTGGTTCCCGGCGCTAGCGGACGTGGAATCTGCGCTTGACGCTTCGTCAACGCTGGATTTTTATTGGTCAAACCCTACAAAATTGACTCCGCCTATTTTTTCGCGTATCCGCCCATTTCGGATATTTTTCTGAGGTCTCATGTCGCCTTAAGATGTCATGTCATAGATTTCCGTCCAGGAGGCCGCTTAAATCGATAAAGAGTTACCGACTTTCGATGTATTTGTATCATAGAAGTGGCACGGTTGGTTTATAAAAACTTAAACAGCTTTAAAACTAATGATATCATTCATTGCCACCAAATACACTAATTAATACCGATCCTTAAAGGTGTATACCTTGGTAGAAATCTTCAGCTGCCATAGTGCCTCCGCACAGTATTTCGAAATCATCTTCTGCCGAAGACATCATACTGATTTCCTTGCTTAGTTTCTGGTCTAATATGGCAGGGAAGTGAACCATTTTCCCCAAAACAGCCTGAAATAACATTAGATAAACTTACTACCTATTTTACAACAGCCATCTACAATCCACATTCAGACCACTTTTGGGCAGAGGCATTTTGTGTACATAGCCCCCAGGATATTTAATATGCTAGACGAAAATTTTAAAATGCCTGTCTTCTTGACTTAAAATGCCTGGCTAAAAAGCCAAAATTGATTCCTGGTTGAAACATAACGCCCGGCAAAATATCCACAAACGAATATACCCAGACAGTTTCCAACATTGAATATTATCCTTGACAATTGTTATTATTTATTTATTTTATTTATTTATTTATTTAAAGTAATGCGCATTTTTTAAAACTACAGTACATTACATATTATCATTAGAGGCTCCGTTGTAAATAGTAGCAAAAAAGAGAGTACCGCAGCCCAGTCCATCTTTAGATTAACGCTGCCTAACTAGGCCTAGGCCCGTACTAAGGCAAGTGTACCAAGAAAATAGTGGCTTGTGCATACTTTAAACTACATATGTTAAAAGAGAAAAAATATATAAAAATAGTATCTAATGATATTAGGACTTAACTTAAGGCAATAAACGATGTATGTAGAAATTAATCATCACCTACTCTAAAAACTAGGTCATTGATATGTCAATGCGTCTGTCAGTCTGTCAGTCTGCAAATTATATTTGTAAAATACCTATCATAGAACAAAATAAAATTAATTTCAATAACACGTAAAAGGTAAATAATAAATAGGAATTGCAATGAATAGTGAAATAATCAATCAATTATTTTCGTGGACTTATTTTATTACTGTTACTTATTCATTAATTTTGGTTACTATTATTTAATATTATTTGTCAATTTATATCAATTTATTTAACACGATTATCTATTTTCCCTATTCTATTTTAAATATGTCCTATTGTGATTATTAGTTATATTTATTAATTAGTAATCTTGCGGTGTCGACTACAACGGGCGAGCCCGTCACCACAGGACGTTTTAACGATTAGTCGTTCTGTCGCCCTGCAGTGAACGTAGAAGACTTTGGACAGTACAATCCTACGTCGAGCTACGTCACAGCCCGTGAGAGTCCAACGCCTTACCGCGAGTTAGCCAGGAATAAACCCGGCGGGCTCGAGATACTCGCGCCCTCACTTCCAATTGTGACCAGATTTCTCCGGTCTCTCGATTGGTTCCGAGTTCGAGGTCGCTTGCGCGGTCCTCTCCCTTATGAAGCGGTGAAACGGAGTGCACCGAATCTAACGCGGACCAAGGCGTCCTTTGCCCGCCTCTTACCCGCGATCGGATGGCCAATGGTCAATTCAAGAGCAGTCGCCATAAGGTACGCAACCACCCCCGCTCTATAGGAAACAATACAGTTCCCAGACTCCCCCGACTGTTAGTCGGAGAGCACAATCGATTGGCTTGCGCCGCACGGTGTGCAGACCGTCCAGGGGCGCCAGAGGTTTGATTCCCAGGGGAGACTGGTTGACCCAGTGTCCTACCCGGGATTCGCACCCCATGCGGGGAGGCCGTCGGATGGGTGTTGACCCGTGAGTGTGACCGACCCTGAACACATGGGTCATCGTGGCCAACTCATCATGGGCCCGTTAGCCCCCATTAATTAGTAATATTTATTTTATTGTGTTGGTGATTATTATTTATAATTTGTAATGGTGACGGTAATATATATTTCCTTTTTCTTCTTTTTCGATTTGCCGAATATATGTGAATAAAAAACTAGAGAGCTAGCTGCTTTGGAACAAGTCCTGGCACTTAGTTGGGCATCAGCAGTACATACATGATAACGCTCATATCGTTTGCTAATGCTCCTAAATTAATTAAATAAAGAAATATATCACTGGACAATATGTACAACAGCCTACTACTAGATATTAAAGATATTTAAAAAAATAGATTCGAAAATAGATTGAGTGCATACCTACCTTCTAAATTGTATAACTGCATACATTGAATATCTTATTAGATAACTTAATATTAAAATAAGAATGTATACATAGAAATAATCATTAAGTACAAGTAAGTAGGTACAATTTTAAGTAAACTGGAATAATGTAGTTACTGGGCTCGATTGCGGTTCTTCGTGAACTAAAATCGGAAATTAGTCCGTGTGAACGAGACGGGGCAATACGCTAAAGCGGCGTGTGAGATGACCGGTTGTCACTTTTTCGCATTAAAACTGCCCGCCAAGGTCACATCTTACAACGCACGAAATATGCTCGAATTTATTCGGACGCGTATAAGTTCGACAGGTAGTATTTATCGACGATCGTTCGTTTCATATTCCGCTCTAACGTATCGCTCTGTCTCGTTCGCTTGGACTAATTTTAGTTTTAGTTCACAAAGAAACGCAATCGGGCCCACTATGTATGTATAATAATGTGATCAATTGCGTTTCTCTTGAACTAAATCGGAAATTATGTGAATTAGACAGAGCAGCACGTCAGAGAGGAATATGAAATGAACGGTTGTCACTTTTCCGCATTAAAACTACCCACCGAAGATAAAACAGCTAAATCTAACACCGCACGAAATGAGTTCAAACTTATTCGGGCGGCTATAAGTTCGACAGGTAGTTTTGGTGCGGGAAAATCTGCGATAGTTCATTTCATATTCCGTTCTAACGTATTGTTCTGTCTCGTTCGGTTGAACTAAGTTTCTATTTTAGTTCAAGAAAACAAAAACAGTGGGCATTGTAGGTATTTGACTAAATAAATTTCGCATATGTGGCGATGCGGCCTTACCAAATCATAAGTATTGTTGAACAGGCCATTAAAAGCCTTGTTAGAGACAACAACGGTTCCTGGGGGAACACCGAGTCCACCGCAGGTGCCAATCCTGATGAATATGGGATCCTTGGCGCCAGCATATTGGAGCATCTTCAGCAGCTCTTGCAGCACCACATTGAGCGTCGATGTTCCAATGTTGTGCTGAAAACATAAATGTAATAAATAAGATAAAAACGAATTTATCCCAAGAAGTTTTTAGCAACCAACGTTTCGGTGATGTTGCAACCGCTGTTGCCCAGGATAGGCTTTCTGCCTACCATGGACAATGGCGGTTGCGACATCGCCGAAACGTCGGGTGCTACAAACATCACGCGGTAAATTCGTTTTTATCTTATCGATACATTATCGATTTATCTTATCGAACAACCGCGATAGTCTTCGATTTCATAATAGAAATGTGCATTAATTACGAAAGGTAATGTCAAACTAAATAATTCCGTACAGTACCAGATCAAGCTATCGCGGGGTCTGTGACAAAATGTTACCAAAAGGCCTTGAAACGATAAACGATTTTGAAATACAAACTTTCTCCATTTAATGTGGGAAAATTTAGGGATACCACTAGCTGGAGCTGTCACCTACATCGGGCGAACCCGTCACCTCAGGAAGTTTTAACGATATTCGATCGTTCTGTCTACCGCGAGGTGAGCATTGAAGACTTGGCTGATGAAGAGGAGAGTGGGGAGGGCAAGTGACACAATCTGTTTAAACAATATCTCACGACGCACCCATTGATTCCCTTACTGCAGGGTTTCTCAAACTTATAATGCCACGTATCCTTAGTAAAGTTTCCAAATGACTAAAAACCCCTAACGCAGCCCCCACCCCCCAAAGGAAAAAAATAAGAACAATAAATTGTATGTTTTAGGGTTTTCTAATTTAATAAAAAGGTTTCTTAAACAGTAAAATATTGACAAAAGTTATTAATGTGATGGTTAGGCTTGTTTCTTGTCGCAAATTGAGTCGATTATAGGTGCAATTATGAACAATTTCAATATTAATTCTAACTCAGCATAAAGTCGACTTCTATACTTGGTTTTTATTATTAACATTACGTAAATGTAGTCGCGAACCTCTTACCATCAAATGGCGAACCCCTGGGGGTTCGCGTACCGCACTTTGAGTAACGCTGTTATTGCATCTATTAACTGGGCAGAAGAAAATGGTGTCTACGCAAGTGATATTCTAGCATTAAAGCGTCTTTAATGTATAGACCATTATTTTATGCCTTTTACTTCAAGGGGATAATGTAGAGTGTAGACTATTGACACAAAACTACAGCGGTGCTGTTTTTTCCATTATTGTGGATTTCGTTTATGTTAACACTTCAATTGCATGTATGCACTAATGTAGTGTATTATATAAATACAATAAACAAAGTATACAATAAAGCATAGCTTCTGTCGTTTATATGCGTTGTTATTAGTGTTATCCTGCAATCCGGCGTTTTCAGTAACCCGGCAGTGATCTGGTCCGATAATTGTCGGATTGCCGAGATATCATTGTAACTAGATAAGCATACATTTTTTATTTTTTGATGGATTAGGTTGTTCCATGCCATGGCATACCAAATTTCATGTCGGTAGCTTTGAAACTGGCCGAGATAATCGACGGAACATACACCTTGGCGGACAGAGAGAAAGCAATGTCTAATTAGCAAGGTTTCGCTTGTACGATTTGCTACGGAATCCGTTGTTGCAACCAACGTTGTCTAGGGTAGACTGAAGAGCTGTCAATCCGTTGTTCCGTAGGTAGGTCGCATATTGCTGCGGCCACAGCGTAGATAATAACTGTGGCCTACTATCTCGAAAATCCACTGTGCACACAACACTCACTGTATCTTGTGTTACGTCCTTGCGCTTGGCGATGGGCTTAGGGAACATTTCAAGAAAAGGGTTCCACGTAGAAGAGAGTTTGTAACCGTCGTCTCTGTTGAGGTTCGGGGTTCTTCTTATTTCAATGGCTTCCCGGATCATGCGATAAAGTAAAACTGTTTTTTGGATAGCACAATGGGATTTTAAAACTGCAGCCGGTGGTTACTTCAGCTATCCAATATATGTTCGCAGATCGCCGATTTATCTCGCTGAACGTTTTTTTTAAAATCTTAGTTATTACTTACATTGACGGAAATCACAGGCCCAACTTTATACATAGAATATCTATGAGAAGCCGCAGTGAGATCGACGAGTTCTCCACCAGTGTCTATACCGAGTTCTTTAGATAGTCTACGGGCAAATTGCAGCATCCTTTGCGCCGTTCCCCCCATACAAACAAACTGAAAAAGAAAGAAATCAGTTACAAAGGTAAATAATATTTAGTAAAATAATATTTTACTAAATATAAATTCTGGCCTCTAAATGTAAATCAGTTAAATAATATTTACATTTAGAGGCCAGGCTTGTAAGAAGAATCGAGTAAAATCGAGAAATTTTAATATATTAAATTATACCACCAATACGTATCGATATAAATGCCATATATTTTTATTTTTAAGCTATTGAATAGCTTTTATCGCGGGCCTAGGGCCAGCGCGGCGACCGAATGAAGAAATTTCTTAAAGAAAATTAATGATTTTAAACTGATAATTACGTCTAAACGAGTACTGCGTACGATTCGAAAAAAATATATGTTAAACAACAACATTTTCCTAATATTCTTAGCTTTGAATATTTTAGATTTTGTTTATAATACATAGTGTAATTAATTTGTGAAATTAGGTCTAACTGAACACAAAAACGACTACTACGCAAATACTATCTGGCGTATTTTTATGAAACCTGCACCATTTTAAAGATAATTTAATTATCTATCTTTTTATCTACGATTTTTTTCGAATAATCTGTTTTATTTGCTTTATCGAATAAAAAATTCGTGCGCGGCGCTCTATCGGAATTGTTTAATTTATTCCGAATCATTTGCTTTCGCAGCCGCACATGATTCGGAATAATTTCAACGTTTTCCGATAGAGCGCAGTTAACTGATATCAGAAAAAATAAAATAAAGAAATAATTATAATTGCATAGATTGTTAAAAATGCCATGCAATAGCTTTACCGCGGCAGTCCCCGAGTGCCACACGTATTTTTTTAATTTTATTTTACAAAATAAACCAGTTTGTAGGTATCCCTACTCTTGGCATAGTCAAATTCTTTATACAAGATAATATGTTATACCTTAAGTGGTATAATTATTTTTATACAGGTTGACTATTTCTTTAAACGGAAAAAAACAATTATTAAATAAATTTACAATAAAAATATATGGTCTTTTAAAAAACTCTTTGAGGTGCTAAAATACCTAAGTAGGTATAGATGAAAAATACAAAATATCAAAACGAATAGTCAGTTATAAAATAGTCACATCAGAAATACCACAATTATAAGATTACAAATAGAAATGTCTCAATAGAAATAGTCAATACAAATTTTATTAATATAATCCATCTCCGATTATCAAAATGATTTGATATATAGTCAAGATTTTTTTTTACATATATTGTAATATAATAAAAGTAATCATGAAAGATTAGGAAATCCAATATTGTCAAAGTCCCTAATATAATAAATTGGGTTCTTGATAAGAATGTCCTGGAACTTTTTCCATAAATGAACGTCTCCAAGACGCACAATGGAATCTTATTATAAAAAAGGTTGGACTGGTACAGGAAACTATTTCTAACCTTACTCAGTCGTACTTTGTAAGGACGCAAGTCTTGTTTGTTCCGAGTGTTATGCGAATGAATATCCGATTTTTTTAGAGTAGTATTGATGTTTTTTCCTGCATACATGATACCCTGGTATACATAAGCGGCAAACATTGTCATGATACATTGGCATACATTGTCATACCATATTCAAAGACGGTGAAATGTTGAATATAAGTATTAATGAGTATTTGTCTTTGCAGTCGCAGATCAACGAAGTCAGTAAACGCATCTATACGTTTGGTTGGCCTTCGGCGGTTGTAGGTAAAGATTTTTACCAGTAGGGGTTAAGAAGACCATAATTCAAACACTGTTATTGCCTATTTTAGAATATGCCGATATTTGCTACCTTGACTTCACCGAAGCCATCGTCAAAAAATTGCAGCGGTTGCAAAATTTGTGTATTAGGTATATGTGCAATGCGAAAAAATTTATCACGTCTCTGAGTATAGAATCAGACTTCATTGGCTTCGAATACGTAAACGTAAAAACATGCATATTCCTTCCCTTCATTATAACATCCTCAACCATCCTACCGCTCCCTCATACCTAACCGAAAAATCACTCACTTAGGAAGTCATGGACTTTCACTCCGTTCCAAGAAAATTGCGATCCTTACTCATAATTTTTCTTTTTTTACATATTCCTTCACCGTTCATGCAGCTAGACTATAGGACCAACTCCAGTCCAATATCAGAAATGAACAAACGGGTTGTACTTTTCGAGTGTCTCTGAAAGAGAATTTCATGTCCCTAAATTGCTAGTTATTCTAGCAATATTTATTTTCAAATTATGTATAGGTATAATTTATTTGAGTCCTAACTCTGAGTCCTAAACTATATAATTTATTTGAGTCCTAACCTAACCTTTTTTATTACCAGTTGTTTTCTTTATTTTAGTTACAACTGTGCAATTTTATTTTAATGTTGCAGACAGTGGCGTAACTACAAAAAATAAGCCCCAGTGCAACATTGAACAAAAGACCCCTACCCCTATACACCCTAATTATTTATGGCATATAGGATGTGATTCAAAGTTTAAAGTTTATTTATTCCAAAAAAAACCCGGCGAGGGTATAGAACTTTCAATAAATAAATACATTTTTTAAGAAAAATTAAATCACGTTAGAAATCTGAAAGCCAATAAACTATACAAAATCAACCATTACATTGTCTTAATATTAAAAAGAGCATTAAGAAATATCAAAAATAGAATTAGGGTACCAAATAAAAAAAAAAAAAGTATAAATCTATAAAAAAAAAGAAAAAATAATAGAAAGGCATAACCATTGAATGATCTCGCAAATAAATAATCAATAATAATAATAATAATAATAATAATAATAATTAAGGAGTCCAATTTGGAAAGAATCAAATAATAATCAGAGTAAAAATATATAAATACAAGCGATAATTTCTAAATCATGTTACATAATCAGTAAGTAAATTATCTGTAAAATGAAGTGTTCAGAATAAGATTAAAATGGAAGTTAAAAAAAAAAAAATATATAAAATAAACAAGTAGTCAATTGTAAATATAAAATTTTAAAAGTCCGTGCCATATAGACATTTTTGCAGTAGTTGAATTTTTAATCTTTAAAAATTCAACTATAATTTCATTCAATAAACAAATATAAAAAAATCTAATCTTGCATATTCTGATGACTATCTAATCTTCTCTTTTTATTAAGTACTAGCTGACCCGTGCCCACTTCGTTGGGCGGTAAAACTTTTTACTTATGAGTGTGGTTCGGTTAGTACTGAGTGCTATGATTTATTTCCTGATTGCCAAAAGAAGGGTTATATTTTTACTGCATATGTATGTATGTATTGGCATGCCAATTTGACTATATTACCGTTATTTGTGAGTGTCTTCTTGTGAGTGTCTTATTTGAGAGTGTCTTATCTCTTTAACCATTTATGCAGTAAAAGGGAAATTATATGCAGTAAAAGGAAAAAATCTTTTGTCTTAAAAACTTGAGACGATAAATTTACTTATTTTGATATGAATTCATAATTGTTGATAATATGACCAATAAACATGATCTAACGATTTAATTTTTTTTTTTTAATATAAAAAACTACTTTTTGTGAATTAAATATAAAAGTTAGACATATGCTGTCGCTGATTTTTTTGTAGGCATTATCAAGCTCTACAACTTTTCTCTAGAACTTAGGGTAATCATATATCTCTCATCGTTAAGGCAGCGTTAGTTGGAAACGTTTTCGTTCGACCGCTTATTCTCCGACTTACTTTGCAAATCCGACTACCACGGAAAATCTTTTCAATTTTTGAATAAATATATTGCCTATGACACTCACAAATAACGTGGCTTTCTATCGGTAAAAGCATTTTTAAAATCGGTTCAGTAGATCCAGAGATTCCTTCCTACAACCTCACAAACTTTACCTCTTTATAATATTAGTATAGATTAATTTTTCTCTCGTTTTGATTTTAATAATTTATTTGAAGATTATTGTTATCTATTTTATTGTAGTAAGTTAAAGGTAATTAATTAGTTGTAGGTATCCTAGAGCTGATTTATCGTCTTTTTCATATTCATAATTTGTCTTTTTTTAGTTTCTTTTTTATGTTACTATTATTACACTTACTTTTTGTTTATGAATTTATGCACTATCATGAGATTTAACTGGTGATTTAAATGTTTATGTTCAGGAATTTCATATTTAATATCTGGATGATTCGACTTTAAAAGTTTTTGTATTTTTTAAGCCCAGATAAAATAAATTGATTCATTTGATTTGAATTGTGATAATTGGCATACCTTAACATCCCCAAACAATTTGGGTAGATCGTGGGTGCCTGTACCAAGGGCCAAATGGTACAAATTGTCCTCCGGTAGTGCTTTTAAGTACGGATTCGTCTGCAGCATTCTACCATTTTGGTCTCTGAAGAAATCAAATATTTAAATGTTAGGTATGCACTTATACTCAATATACACACAATGGGCCCGATTGCGTTTCTTTGTGAACTAAAACTAAAATCAGTCCAAGCGAACAAGACAGAGCAATATGTTAGAGCGAAATATGAAACGAACGATCGTCGATTAATACTACCTGCCGAACTTATACTCGTCCGAATAAATTCGAGCATATTTCGTGCGGTCTAAGATTTGACCTTGGCGCGCAGTTTTAATGCGGTAAAGTGACAACCGCTCAGTCATCTCACACTAGCTCTAGCGTATTGCCCTGTCTCGTTCACACGGACTAATTTCCGATTTTAGTTCACGAAGAAACGCAATCAAGCCCAGTATGTGGTTATATATGGTACACACAATATGTGGTTGATGGAGGGTTCTTATTACACTGCTTATGTTGATGGAGGGTTCTTATTATGCTTGTTCTAAAGGGCAGATATTTGAGTAAATTCACCAGAGCTACATTGAGTATATCCAAAGAAAATACTTGGCTACAGCAGTAGTTATCTTCGACGGTAACTCTGATACAGTTACAGGCACAAAATATACAGGCATAAAAGACATGGATCAAATAAGACAGTTAAGGAAGCAGTCAGCGGTTGAAATACAATTTAACGAGAACTTGGTGCCCACAGTCAACCAGAGGAACTTCATTTTTAATTCCAAAAACAAACAATGAATGATTGTCTGATTGATAAGCTAAGGTCAAGGCTTACTGCAGCCCAAATTGAAAACAAACAGGCAAAAGAATATGCAGACGCAATGATTTGTAAAACTACCCAATCCCTGTCTTCAGAACATGAAGTAGTAATAGTGGTCGGCGAGAATATTCATTTTCGGGTCATATTAATTGGGACCCAAACGCCAGCAAACGTATATTTCCTGAAACCAGGGAGAAGCAAATAGAGTTGTAAACTACAACGGGCGAACCCGTCACCTCAGGAAGTTTTAACGATTGGTCATTCTATCTCCAGTGAAGTGAACACAGAAGACTTGGACAAAACAGTCCACCATTAAGCTCCGCCACATGCCCGTAAGAGGCCAACGCCTTATCCGCGAGATAACCAGGTATGTTACCCAGCGGGCTTATACTCACGCCCTTACTTCCAATTGCGACCGGATTACTCCGGTCTCTCGACTGGTTACGAGTTCGGAGTCGCTTGCGCGGTCCTCTCCCTTACGAAGCGGTGAAACGGTGTGAGCCGAATCTATCGCGGACCACGGCGTCCTTTGCCCGGCTGTACACCCAGGATCGGGTAGCCGATGGTCGTTTCAAGAGTAGTCGCCGTAAGGTCCGCAGCCACCCCCGCCCTATAGGAAACAGTACTGCTTCCAGACTCCCCCGACTGTTAGTCAGAATGCACAAACGATTGGCTTACGCCGCACGGTGCCCATACCGTCCAGGAGCGCCAGAAGGTAACTAGGAGAAACTCCTAGGGGAAACTAGCCCTAAGACGAGAGTCCTGCCCGGGCTCGCACTTCATGCATGGAGGCCGCTGAATGGGTGTTGACCCGTGAGTGGGACCAACCCTGAACAAAATGGGTCTTCGTAGCCACCTCAGCAAGGGCCCATTAGCTCCCACCAGGGAGAAGCAGAGTCGCTCCACTTCATCCATCGCTGAGACTGTTACAAGACATTCCGACCTCTTACCCTACATTCGCCGGTTTTCCAACCTTAGTGCAACACCAGAGGAAATCACCGAGTCAGGGGAGAGATTCTGGGTGGCCTTGTGTAGTGGGAACCACCGCACTGTCAACCTAAATAAGCTGCGGTTCAAGAGCTATATTACATCATCATATAAACTGACTGGTAATATAGCATTTCTTTTGAAACCTACATTTGAAGCTGACCGATTATAATTCAGCTTTGAGGTTTCAAGGTCAAACATTTAGCTTTATGCACATAAACGTAAAAAAATGTAAATGGGTACCTGGGTAAAGCGTTAATCTCTCCATTTCTGTGCCTCTCTTCCAATTCAGAAATGCAAGTCTGATAGTGTTGTATCTCTGTATCGATAACCGGGTCGCAGTTGCAGCGTGCACTACGCTCACCCATAATGCTTGCTTTAATACTAATTAATCATGCGCACTCGAGGAATTCGTAACAGTGGAGTAGATAATCATTGGTGGAGGGGTCGTCAATCTTTGGAGGTCGTTTATCAATATAATTGACCAACTTGACGGCGTGGAAGTGGGAGGAATGTCGCTTAAAAGAAAAAAAATATATATTTGACAATATCAAAAATATAGAGAACAAGGTTTAGCCCGTGTATCAGTATAAATCAGTATCAATATAACAGTTTTAGCATGTACTCATTTGTCGTTTGGACTTTTTTAACACGCTTTTATTAGGTCGACCTGTATGTAACTAACTATGTAATGGAATCTAAGGTAACTAATTTAACCATCTTCCAAGGATCGTAGCGTCATGAAAATTGGCAGCTGTATGTATTTCTGATGACAATACAATAATATGGTACTGTCGAACCGATCTGATGATGGAGTCGGAAGATATGAACTGGAACTTCACGATGGATCATAGCTGTGTTTGGACTTGTTAAAAAAGTCTTGGAATGAACTTTGACCACGATTAGGTTTCAAGGTCTGATGATGAAGCTGGAAGATAGGCACTGGCATTCCATGATGGAATATCGTATCATAGGCGTGTGTATGTGAATATCGCATCATAGCCCAAAAGCGTGTTTTTAGTGTTTTTTTTAAAACTATTAATTTATTTTAGTTATTTGAACTGACAGATCTATTTGATTGAGGAAAGATCGATTCAGTCCGGAGGAATCCTCCAGTGACTAATAGTTCACTTTTTATGAATCACTTCGATTACTTAACTTCCAGTAGTCTAAAGTATGTTTCATATTTCAAGTCAATCAGTTGAGATATATATATATATATATATATATAGGGTAGACCGGGGTCGGTAGTAACAATTTGGCATTGTTCCTACGGTACGGCGGCAGTATAATAGTTAGGGAATAGTTACTTATAGATAACCGTCGGAAATTTAAGTAACTAAATATTAAAATTATTCACATTTCACCTGCCATTAAAAGTTCTAGGATTAAGACCATAAAGTAAAACTAGGGAAATTGTTACAAGTGGACCCGATCCGGCTTCAATTGTAACAGTAGTCGGGGTCAGTAGTAACACAAAGGTTTTTGGGTGAAATGTTTTATTTATCTTTAACTCTCTCTTTACCATTTGGACCACTAGTAACATAGCTATGTTTTATTATATTATTGCAAAACAAAAAATACAGAAAAGTGAAGGTTATCAATGTTTTATTTCAACCACAAGCAAAATATTTGTGAGATAGTTTCACAATGAACTGAAGGTTTTTTTTAACGTTTTAAAATAGTTATATAAAAGCATATTAGCATATTATTACTATTGTATAACATATTATTAGCCTCAACTAACCAAATACAATGTAAAATGTAATACTATTCTCAGTACTAAACAAGGTGTTACAATTGTCCCGGGTGTTACAACTGACCCATAGAAAGTATTTTTTAACAACAGTAAAACTAAACAAATCTTCTAATGAATACTAAAAAAAAGTATTTTTTATCTATAACATCGTGTTACGGTAGGGCTGTTATGCAAAATTTATAAAAAAGTAAACCGTTTCATATGTATCTAATGTTTAAAAACAAAAATAATGTCACATTGTGTTACTTGGCTTAGTTAAAGCAAAAAAATGTACGGGGTCGGTTGTAACACCGGGGTCAATTGTAACGTTACAACTGCCCCCAATCATAGCGTTTCAACTGACCCCTAGTAGACATTTTAGCATTTCAGTCAAATAATCAGTAGTTTGGTGACTATGATCGCGTGTTGTCCAGCTAAAATGTATAATATAAAGACCACAGATTAATATTATGGAATAATATTGTCCAAAATTAACAAGAAAAACGAAATATTAACGTAATAATATGATCAAAGAAACTTACTTTTGACGAGTAAAAAATTCTCACCGTCACTGCACGCGGCCGGCAGTAGCGACGCCCGGGGGGAGACTAACAGCGGTTCGCGGCTCGCAGACGCATCGGCAGTCGGCGCCACTAGTCTGTACCTACTACAGCTTGGGAGATATTCACAATGTTACTACCTATATATATATATATATATATATATATATATATATATATATATATATATATATATATATATATATATATATATATATATATATATATATATATATATATATATATATATATATATATATATATATATACCTATATATATATATATATATATATATATATATATATATTTATATATATATATATATATATATATATATATATATATATATATATATATATATATATATATATATATATATATATATATATATATATATATATATATATATATATATATATATATATATATATATATATATATATATATATATATATATATATATATATATATATATATATATATATATGTATATGTATATATATACGGGGTGTTATTACAGCACGGGCTTTTTTTCTGTGGGTGAATCAGTACAACATAGTAAGCAACTTTTGATAAAAATTTTTGAAAAAAACTGAAAAATAAACTTTTTTTTTTATGAAAAAAAAAATTTTTTTTTTGAAAATTTGTTCTTTTAATTTTATTTTTAAATATTATGAAAAGCTATGATCACGATGCGCTATCTAGCGGTTGGTAAAATGTCGCTGATATTGTTTATTTACGACTTATTACCTACCGCTAGATGGCGCAGCACGCTCAAACGCTTCTCTAAGCTTTATTTAAAAGTCAACTTCCTCAAATTTTCAAGTTAAAAAAAAACAAACAATATTTTTTTTCCAAAAAAAAAATTTTTTTTTTGGTTTTTTCCAAAAATTTTTATCAAAAGTTGCTTACTACGTTATACTGATTCACCCACAGAAAAAAAAGCCCGTGCTGTAATAACACCCCGTATATATATATATATATATATATATATATATATATATATATATATATATATATATATATATATATATATATATATATATATATATATATATATATATATATATATATATATATATATATATATATATATATATATATATATATATATATATATATATATATATATATATATAGAATCCGGAAACTATTAAAATGGGGCTTTTATAGTTCAGTAAATGTTCAATAAGAGCTCACAATCTAGCACAGGTTTTTGCAGCCTTTGAATTTTATTATGGCCTATTTTTAAATATATCCGTTCCGATGGTATAAACAGGTTGTGAATTAAAAAGTTTTTTTCGTGTACTTACTGCCTATTAAACATTTTCTTTTTATTTTCGTAGTTTAGTATCCCTGACTCATTGATATTGTTAAATACATTATCATAAGAACTCATTATCAGAAGAACTCACTGTTGTTATGTATTGATGTAAAATGATAAGCGTTCGTAGGTACTCTATAGAATTGATTATATAGTGTTTTAGATTACACAATGCCGCACTAAGTGTTGGCAGCTAAGATTTTACTACGAAACGCAACCTGTAGATGGCAGTCATAGTTCCAAACATTGATTAATCTTCGCTTATATCCATTAGCTCTATATAAGACTATATAAGACGCTCTAAATACGGCTATGCAGTATCCAACCTCGAGATAAAATTATAATATAATGCGAAACGAATTATTAAATCATAGCTCTTATTATTTTGATATTATTTACATAAAGCAGTATTTTTTTAAATTTCGTAAAAGCTTTCGGTATGTAATAATTACGCACTTTAATGTTCAGATAGACAATCAATAAAATACAAACGGATCTGCCATGGAACTCACCGACCGATCATAATACTATTATTACACTTCTGGGGGGGTGAGCGGTGGATTCAGGAATAACGACCGGCTGTGGTAGGTTTAGGACAGCTGTCTTGCCACATGTGAGTGTGCACCTTACCACCCATTCACTCTCCCTTCGGAGCCATAGAATTTCAGATCCAGAAATCGCGGTTTTAGATATTTTTTTCTAGGAAGGATTGATTATTTTCCTGGAGAGACCAAGATATTTAAAACGGTGGAACAGAGATTTGGCTGACAGGCCACGAGCGCCAACTTCCACCGCGTGAAGATGAACAGTGAAGCCGTTTTGATTGACGGCATTTGCGAGATCATGGTAGGAATTAATTTAATTTGTACTCGTGGTCTTTTGGGATATTTGATTCTCACGAAACAGTTAATTCTACGATAAGGGCCATCTTAATATGTACCGGCGTATTGCAGGGACTACATTTTTTGTGACATGTATGGTGTAATACTGGCGCCACGCATTATTAAGCAGTCTGACCATTTGCTTCGAGTTTTGTCTACATTCACTGCCTACTGATGCCTACTGATGAAAACACCAGAACAACAGAAGGGGACAGGCTACACGAGCAGAGCCGAATATACCCGAACTTATGCGGAACTTATTAATCGATGTGGTAATAGATTCTTAAACGGTAAGGAAAGCTCGACGTGTAAAGCTACAGCAAGATTAGGGAGTAAAATTTCCTGGGACGTAATGATTAAAAGTGTGTGTCAGGGAGATAGTCTTGCTTGTGCGTTGTCTCACTGGCAGTGGTCTCGAACGTCAAAAAGAAAAATCGGTAGGGTTGCCATGTAAAATCAGTATTATTTGGTCCAAAATTCGGTATACATATGAAAAAATAATCAATATTCAATCAAATCTCTTTATTAAACATTATTAGACATCAGGAATTATTAAAAAATATTATTGAACAGCAGGAATCCTCTTAATTAAACATCAGGAATTATTAAACATTATTAAAACTTATAACAATTAGTTCTGCATGTATTTAAAAATGAAGTACACCATTTACCATTGACGGTATAACTACTCAAACCCACCTCAACCCCGTAACCAGCCTGAGAATGCGTCAGCCGAATGGAAAGAGACAGCAGCCTATAGTAATCCCCTCCATCCTTGTCTAGTCGTGCATTCACGGAGACACGTACATATATCACTATGGCAACGCGTTTATATCACTATGGCAACGCTTCGACGCCATAAGTCTGCTATGCTATGGATAAACGCGCATGCGCAAGACAAGGATAGAGAGAGTCTCATATGCCCCTATATCTTTTATTCGGTGAACACATTCACCCCCACAGCCCGCCTTCGCACTTCCGTTCTCTATCTGTTACTCCTATGCTATTTACATCAACAAATCATAATGCAAACGAATTAACAATAACATACTAAATATTAGTTGTACAAGCAATGAAATCAACAACTTAAATATAATAATTTTTTGCAATCTTTAGAATAGTACCAATATTTTTTAGCCATAGCAGCAGTCATTTTTGTACTAATTTCGAATAATTAGTCGAACAAAAGTCGTAACAATTAGCGCCATTAAATAAACTTTTGTATGTAACAGACCAGGGATTGACTCAGTAGACAACCTAATTCGCGGTTTTGTTGTATTAAGATTAATATGCGAGAATATGCGCTCAACATTCAATTCGCGGGAGAATGGGGCAGTGATAAAATAGTAAAGATGAAAGAAGACAACAAAGAAAACATTTGAGTGTCATCGCCATGCTTCAGTAATCTGATATTATCCCAAAAGAGTTCTATTTCATCAGGAAATGTTTTCATTTGTTTACTCTGTATCAATTTGCTGGAAATCATTGTTTTGAACAATATCGGGAAAGAGTCTATAACAGGAATAGGTAATCGAAGCAGTTTTGCAACTTTTAATATTCTTTAGTTCAATTACGTCTAAACATTCTATTGGAATATTTATCAATGGAAACCGTGCGGTTATTTGCATGCATGTTTCGATAGAAATCGTAGAAAAATCGTTCCATTTCGGTATTTCGGTAAGACAGGCGCCATATCGGTAGAAATACCGAAAAATCGGTAGCTTCGAGACCACTTTGTCTGTACAGGTGTTTCTTTTCTATATTAATGTCACACATAAGAAAAAGCTATTAGCAAATAGAAAATGAAGAGTGAACATTTATTTAAGGGTTCTTATTCGCCGGTGACAAAAAATACCACTTGCATATTTGTTATGAAGCTTTTTTAAAGTCGTTAATCCCAAATGCTAGACCGTAGACCCCTCTCTCTCCACGGGTGTGCTCCACGGGGCTCCCACGGGGCTCGGACGGGCGCCAAACGGGCGCTAATGTCAAATTTTCGCCCTGGCTCGGAAAAATCGTATATCCGGGGTTGCTAGAATCTTATATATTTTATAAGCTGGTTGGTTTATTTATTCGGTTGGTTTTTAACCGTTTATTACCGACCGAGTTATCGTCTCATAAATTTATCGTAATTTTGTTGCATCGTAAATTTTGATCTGGTTACCAAACCGAACTTAGAGACGTTTTCAGGTCAAAATATAGTTTTTTTTTTTAAATTTATTATTATGTTATGTTATTAAATGTATTATTATGTTATTATGTTATGTTTTACTTATTTTAGTTAATTTATAATAGCAACATGTAGGTATGTTTGACATTGAAGGTATACATTACAATTTAGCATATTACGCTGTTGCATAACCGGTTTGTGCAAAATTGCAAATATGGCGGGTGCAATTCCGGTGCTGTAGCAGCGATCTGTCAAAGCTGACGACGGTACCAACAGAAGCCGGCAAAAAGCGCGGCGTAGCGATGGGCGCTGCCGCAATATCAGCAACCGGTATTCATATGAATAAAAATATCCAATACTTCATACTCGACAGCTTTCATCGTCGTAATTTTACGTCTCTTCAGTGAAACGTCAGTGTTAGTCGGCCCTGCACGTCGTCTTCGGCGTCTCGGGACTGAAATTTCGCGTAGAAAAGCTTGTAAATTGTAATTATGAACACAAATGCTCTTAATTATAAGTGAATACTGTGTTTAGTTCTGTGTCTCATGGATATTCGTGCGGCACTCCGGGAGAAACTCGATAATATAACCATTAAGTATAATTAACGTAATAGATTGTAAACTTAAGCTCGTGTAATGACATAGGCAGGTTTATCAATGAATTTCTTTGTGTAAAACGACCGTATGGAGCACGAAATACAGTCATTTTAATATTTTAGGATAATTGTGGTCTTTATGGATTTTTTTTCATGTTAACGTAATGAGGGTTTTAAGTGCTCATTCAATATCATTTAAGGGGGTGATTTCTCGGGCTCCATTAAGTTTCCGCCACTTTTACTAAAACCTTCGTTAACATAGAATGTACGCATTCTAAATTCTAAAAAAATAAGCATTTTGATGTAGATTTGGCATAATTAAAGTTGGCATCAATAAGTTAATCAATAAGGAATCAAGAGATATCAATAAGCAAATAAAGGTATCAATAAAGTCGGTATTTCGAATAACTATTACATTCACAGCAAAAACATATCATAAAGTAAACATCATAAAGTTCTTAAATTCACATGGTAAAAGGGAAATTGAAAATGTCTCTAAAGTTCTGGTCACAGATATGATCTTCTTGAGAGGGTTATCTTTGTTGTTTTTCGATTATTATTTTCTTCTTTTTTGACACTTGTTTTTCGAATATTATGTTTTTTTTTCGCCTCACCCTTGTCATTTTTTGCAACATAAATTTTATTATACGAGTACATGAAACCACTCTTAATCAGTTCGTTTTTTTTTTCACAATTTTAGATCGCATATTTTTTGCGCAAGCCAAGCTTTTAGAAAAAGGTAGGAACCATATTGGGGCTCCCGAAATCACACCTCAAAGTATTATTTTCGAAATAAGGGGAGTATAGTTGTGGTCCTATTAAAATTTTTAGGTATTTTTTTTGCAGAGGAAACCTAGGTACAATAACTATTTCTTTTTAAATGTATATTTTCCGTGTAAACAAAGCAAGAAAAATGGTAAAAACCGTATTGGGTTGGAAAACCTCAGAAATTACACCTTAAAGTATAATTTTTGTTACAAGGGGAATATATTTGTGGTCTCATTTAATTTTTAGGTACCTTTTTTATAGTGAAAACCTAGGTGCAATAACTATGTATGTACATATTTTTTAGAACAAAACTGACGTATTTTCCTTTTCTCTTATCGTTATATCGTCTGCAATTGCGAACTTTACGAAATTATTCTTTATTGCGAATGGGTTTTCAAGATATTTTGTCAGGGTTGACGCAAAACGTGGATTCCACCCTAGTCGGTCGACTATTACGAATCTCTCTTTATTGTCAGTCTAACTATGTGTTGCCAACAAGTAGATGTCTGCCTAGCGATTTCTTTATGAGCTCTCTTGTTCTTCGCTGACTCTTGTCAGCAGTAAGTCCATCCTCGTCGTATTTCATAAGGTCTGGCATTACTCAAGGGTCGAATCTAGGTCGAATTTTCTTTAATCTCTTCGTTGGAGCATCAGCGGCAGTGTAGCGATAAATGTAGGACAGTGGCTCAAATCCATCCACCAAGAAAGACTTACGATAGACAGACAAGGCGCAAAAGTCTTCCTGATTAATTCTTACTAATTTATTTCGAGCCGCATCTGTCCACAAAATCTTAGGCATATTTCGGTATACCCAATATTCGAATTCCTGAACCTTGTCACTCAAGGATTCCATCAGAGTCCACACTTTAGTCAATTTAAGGATTGACGTTTAGTCATATTCTTGCTGCTGAGAATAAGTTATTCATTTTAGTGAATGCACTTCTGAATTTTATGTGCTAGATGCTGACTATGATGCCAAGTGATGTTAGATGTAACACTAGTTTTGTTCACTTGAGCGTGAGAAATCTTCTTCTTAGGGTAGCTTATCCATCCCGGATATTAACAGATTGATTGAGATTGTCCACGCTCATTTTGTTATAACGATCGTTATAGTCTTTTAGCCCTGACAAAAAACTTTGGGATATAACAAAATAAAGATTTAGTCATTTTGGAGAGTGTATGGTCCAGGGCTCGCCTGATCAATTCTTCCATTCAATTCACCTCTTCTAGGATGCTTCCGGATGGCGAATGATCCATGCTTTGGGCCGGCCACGAAACAAGCTTGGCCTTGCGGTCCAAGCTGCATGAACCCTTGTTAATAGCACAGTATACCAGATAGTAGAACAAAATTGAAATCGAACCGAATACGTCACGAGTCTTAAGGGCTCGGATAATGCCGCCAGATGTCGGCTATTCTGCCCCAAACGTTCGAAAAGTCGCCAGCCTTTACCTGCGCGTAACGCTAGCCAAAGGCGTTCATCAAGACGTACCCCTGTACTCACATTCCTTGCACCCTTTTCCCTCAATGCACTGTAGCTCGAGAGTAGATCTACTGTTTGGTATACTGTGTTAATAGTAACAATCATAATGACAATTTCAACTTTATTCTCAGTTACATTGAAAAAATTCGTTATTGTGTTTTATCAGGGCCCTTCTTGCAATTAATATTTCCCTGGAGCACAAGTTGAAGCGGGTTGTATATTTTGTTATTTCTCATTATGTGGCCAAACGTCCTCGGCCGATGTTGTTTTCAATTATTTGCAGTACAGCTGCATTGCGATGGTTGCGACTTATAGTAGGTACCTATTCCAATTATTGACTATGATAATTAATAAGCCTTTATTTTGGTTTGGAAAAAGATTTTACGATGAATAATATATAGTAGGTTCCAAATAATTGACTATTTTAATAATTAATGTAATTTTCTTAGATAATGTTTTTTGACAAATCTTGACTACCTATGTATGTTAAGTAAAGAGTAGTAAAGAGACGTATTACCTGACACAAATATTTTTACACGTTCAAGAGCGGTTTTTAGCTGTCAATTGGACACGACGAAAATGAAATGTAATGTGATTGGAAAGTATGATCTTCTTTCCACACAAGCGTAGCATTCTCTTTTAGAGCCCCATCTCAAAAGCTTCTAGCTTTTTGGTTATCACTTCTAAGCTTAAACTCCATAGAGTGGGATTTGAATAATACAGCAGGAGGAAAATGAATAATTAAGGAGCCTATGCTTTGTGTTTATATTAAGGTCTTGGAAACATAACGAGTAGGTAGTGCTGATCTCAGTTTTTCTATCAAATTTTATTTTTCGATAATGGCTCTATTGCTCGTTCAACATGCTGTTCAAGTAATTATCGTAATTTAGTAACGCCTTTAATCTCATTAATGACATACAAATTTAGTGGTTTTTTATTAATCAAAAATCAATCAATCAATATCAATTTAGCTCGAGGTGGTTTTCTTTACCAATCAAAATATATTTCGTCTTCTTGGTTTCAAAGTCAGGCCCATGCTTTCGACTATCTGGTGTAAGATTTAGTGTATATATATATATAACCTCTTTAATTCTATAACCAAAGATTAGCATATCATCTACTACGGGTGGCTATAAAATTAAGACCACCATGCAATTTCGGTATTAATTTACAATTTCCAATAAACCATTATTTTTTATGTTTTTAGGGGCATTTATTAAATTATGTTGTCATGTACATATATAATAAAGTCTTTAGCTATCCAAATTACACAAAATGGACCTTACCGCGTTGAACTTGCCAATTTTTCTTCGAAATATCTTTATTGATTCTTTCTTCTCGATGATAAGATCCGTTTCTCATAATCATGATGTCAAATAGCCATTACAGCATGTTCCATCTGTGCTGTGCATGTTCCAGCATGTGACAGGCATTCATTATTTTTGGCTATACATGCCACTACTTTTTAAAAAAAAACGCATTCTAAATTCTAAATGTTTTTAGGTATACACCTAGAGGACATTTTCATTATAGCATATAATGTAGTATTATAGTATATCAGTATATAGTATAAGATATTGTTATAGTATATGTGCTGTAGGTTATTCTGAGAATATTTAGAATGCGATTTAGGTACCTTATATTTAACAGCATATCTGTTTGAAAATTTCCTAAATATATAAAAATATTTCTCAATATTCCTCGTAACACAGGTTTATTTGTTTATTATTGCTGTGGTTTTAATCGATTTGCAATAACACACAAACTAAACAAAGCCGTTAAAGGTTGAAGAGGATGTATTTATTGCAAAGGGGATATATTTATCACTCTAATATTAAGCATATTTATTTACCCTCTTTTTCGTTTTATAGCTTAACTCTGTGTCAGACTTATATATACCTACCTATGTAGTGGAGAAGGCTGCCTACCGGCTATTTCCTTCCGGTTAAAATCTCAGCAGAGATAAACAGAACAGCTAACTTGATGGAGCTTGTTATACTAAATGGGTTAATGGAGCGGTTGTAGTCCCTCGTTGCATCTAGGACGGCGGAAATTATTACTGGAAAACAAGCATTTTTCAGTAGAGAGAGAACTATAGGTAAACGCATAATGCTATAAATGGCGTAGGTGTTCAATTTCAACCGTGGTAGAAATCCATTTTATTGTATCGTTTTATATTCAGTACTACTGACAACAAAGTCTTTTATTCCGTAAAATTTGTCAATCTCCAAAAATCCTTTCTGATTGCAAAATGTCTAATTCGATGTGATACATGTGATAACATTGAATTATTTTGTAAATTCCATATAGGTACACCTGCCCCTAAAGCCTCGAATAATTTTGCCACTAATGATGTCCGCATAGCGTGCTGTAACTTTGTTAAATGTAGTACATAGTAGAACATAGAAAAGTTACACATTACAAATCATTAGTGTATGATGAATGTGACATTGCAGTAATGGCTTAAAACAAGCATAAAGTCAATATACAGTGCAATCATCACACGTTCTAATTTGTAGGTCTTTTTAAATAATAGGTCTTGTTTTATTCTCCCTCTCCTAAGGTTATTAATGAATTACCTCACCACTCGCATTCACTTATTAAAACAAGTCTTATTTTCGGACGCAACATATATGCGATTGATAAAAATCATTGATCGTTTTTTTTAAAAATTGTACCAGAATTATTGTATATTAAGAACGTTACTTTTACCATCTGAATTTGGCTACTTTCTTTTAATTAGGTTAGAATTTACTACAGTTATTCTATTTAATATTGAATATAAGTAACAACGGGTTTTTTATAAATCACTAAATGTTCTAACCTGGGAATGTATGAAAATACACTGTTTTGTAGATAATATCGATCAGAGCCTTAACATTAAGTTTTTAACCACGTGTATATTATATTGGACTAGTAATAACATTCTAGCCTAACTTTGTATAAATTATAAACTGCATGACATGCTTGATATACTTTGTTTTTATTCTTATTTCTTATTTTTTTACATACCCAAGTTCGTTTATTATTTTGTTGTTGTCTGTTTGTTTATTTTTCAAATAAATTTTACCGCACTTTCTTTTGTTTTATTGTTTGTTTGCACCTTTTTTTTACAATTTCGTTTGCGCGTAAATTGATGGTTGAAGCTATGGAAATATAAAGAATGTATGAATCGTACGTCTGTTATGTCTAGGGTTGCTAGGTGTCCGGTTTTCGACTGGACAGCTCGGGTTTCTTTATGTCTGTCCAGTCAAAATAATCTTAGTAAACCGAGAATTTAAAAAATCGTGTAATATCGCTTGCGCTTGGGCCGACAATCAACAAGTAGGAACTAGGATTGTGACAATCCTAGTTGCTTGCCTACGCTTGATCAATTGATTAGTCCTTACCTACGCTGGATCGTTATCTCCACGGAAGCAGCAAACTCCGCCTTAAAACATTTACGAAGAACTGGCTGCATTTCAAGTTGTTTTTTCTCCTTTTGAAGTTAACTCCCTTATTATGTGGTGCAATTTTTTTAACAATAAAGTACCGCCAATTTTGTTTAAAATCGTGCAGCATGTGTGTAGTATTCCTTGAAACAAATATTTAGCGTCATCGAAAATGTAAAGACAGACGAAAGAAATCGTCCGCAGTAAAACACTGTAAAAAGTAAATATAATAAAAAGAATCAAAAAACACGACTGCCGTTACAGAAAGTGAACTATTGTAATTATAATTATTTTTATTAAGGTTTTTGATGATAATATCCATATAGATAGATAGATATCTCCGGAATCAGATCTTTAATTTGACTAATAAACACGATATATTCATGTAAAAATTATTGACATTTGGGCATTTAGACAACTACTTTCTTTATATTATTAACTACAGTTTAAGTAGGTACCCTATGATTTTCGGGAAGACCTAACGATTATAACAAAACTACACACTTCTAAATCGGTTCAAGCGTTTATTATGGTAGAATAAAGAAAAGGAAAACATATACAGATGAACTCTACAATACATTACACTCCTCTTTTGTCGGGTAGTCGTGTAAAAAGTAAATTGTGCGTTTTTTTTAAATACAAGTGCTAGTTCCACTGAATTCAATGATGCTATCTCAGGCAATAAACTTTTATTAATTAACAGTGGCTTCCAATACTAAATTAATAAAAAGTAGATTACCTGTAATTTAGCAGTCGGTGCCTTTTAGTAAAAAAAATAGTTACTAACTTCAAGCTTTTTAGTGACTTTCAGTAAATTAATCAGTTAATTAAAAAAAGACATGTCCGTTTTTTTTTCAACATACCTGGCAACACTAGTTATATTCCTGACGAACATCTTCATTTCGTTGACTTTCATTGTCCAAAATCAAGGCGCAAAGGTACTCCCACCATACAGCCGGCAATCCGACCAAGGCCATGGTTCCATCATCAGCTACGTAGCCACAAGGAAATAGCAGTCATTGGCAGATTGCGTATTAACCACAGCTGCACTCCCGCTCACCTCTATAGGATACACGTCCTCCCATCCCCCCAATGCGATTACGGTCATGCAGTCTGCACTGCTGACCACATTTTTCTTAACTGCCCATTTAACAATAACTATCCCAATTTGGACTCGGACCTTGTAACCCTCAAAATTCAGCTCCGATTGTGTGTAGACCATCTCCTCTCCCTGAACTCTCCAAAAGTCCTTAAAATCCATTGTAAATGAATCTCCCTCAACCACATTTTCCTTTTGTAACAATATTCCATTCCATGACATACTAATTTCTACTGTTTCCTTCACTGTAAGTTTTGTGTCTGTTTGTTTCATTGCTGTCCTACTGACAATGAAGTCCCAAATTAAAAAAATAAATAACTATCTGGCAGAAATCACTCTCATTTTATGGATTGCCAAAGTGAAAAAAAAAGAAGAAAAAGAATACTTTCATTGGTGCAGCAGTGCAGATATTTTAAGCCTGACTGCTGCCGCCATAACATATTTACGAGAATTGTCGTGTTTAACGAATTTACGAGAATCTGCAGATGCCATAACATATTTACGAGGATTTGTCGTGGACGAATGTGCCGTTTGAATGTGCTTTTACCACGAGTAATTTACGTTTGACTTCCGAATGAAAGAAAGCGTTCCTATCCCCATTTACTTAAAGCGATTGACATAGGGGAATTCATTAGTATGCACGGAAGTAATTTCAATAGAGGCACGATTTTACGGGGGGTAATTGTGTAAAAACTACCCGCGTCGCGAGCGCAATCAATAAACACCACACCGACACGAAATTAGGTATGTACCCGAAACAAACAAAGGAGGGTAGTCAATAATTAACAGTTTTGAATGAAAGTCTTCTTCTTGTTGAAATTAAAAAAGGGAAATGTTCATTTACTTTCTCTATTTTTCTTGTTCTCTCTTTTTTTGAGTTCCACGGTCTTATGGTTAGGTCAATTCCTGACAATCTACTGTACATTTTTTGTCATATCTCTACTCCTAAGTGTCCATGCTACAAGACTCTAGAATTATCTCATAATAAACTGGCCTTCTTTAAAATCAAGTAAGACTCTCATCCAGCTGTAATATCTCTTAGTGAAATAACAAGGTCTCTTTTTGTGTAACCCTTCACTTTGCCTTGTCTTCCCAATTTCCCTTCCTAGGGCTTTTTAGGTTTTTAAGTATAGTCATTTCTCCACTATATTATAATGGCAGGAGAGGCGCTGCTTCAGCCGTTTTGACAAACTTACTACAGTTACTCTATTTACTATCGAATGTTATCGAATGTTATTAAGTCTCGATCAAACAATGGGTTTTCATGAATTAACAAAGGTTCTAACCTGGAAATTTATGAAAATACACTGTTTCGTATATAACATCGATCCCAGAGCCTTAACATTAAGTTCTCAACTACGTGTACAGTCTGACCATTAATTCGACATAGAGGGAAAATATTTTGATGCAACACACCCTTATGTCAAGATGAATTTTGCTTTCTTGGTTCAGTTCATGAAATTGCGTTCATTTTGTCATTAATTCTCGTTATTCATATTCTTTTGCGTTAAAAACGAACAAGCTATTCGAAGCTTAGCTAGAGAAGTCGTTTTTAGTGTCTTGTTGATATTTTATAAAGTTTAACCACAAATTGTTGGTACCTACGTGTCTCAATCGTAGTCAAAATTAATGATTATTTAACGGAGCCACGACTAACGTTTTTTCTTTTTATTTCAAGCTCACAATATTCAAGCGTCGATGTCATGTGATAGAATCAGTAAAGGAGCAGAAACACTACTCTGAGTACAATACGCCTATTAGGAGACGGTACTGATACATATCCCTAGATTATTTAGTCTTACTATTCTCACATAATTGTGTTGCAATATAAATATTTATACCCAAAACGTAGGGTCTACTCTTTCCAGCCAGACTATATATTACACTAGATAATAAAGTTCTAGCCTTATTTTTTTATAAACTACAAACTGCATTATATGCTTAATATCTTTTTTTTTATTCTTAGTTTATTTTTTGTGTTAGTACCTACATATTTAACCCGTTTATATTTTTGGCTATTTATTTATTTTTTCGAATAAATTTTAACGCACTGTTTTTAGTTTTATTGTTTGTTTGCACCTTTTTTATGTTTTTTTGTTTGCAATTTCGCTTGCTCGTAAATTAAAGGTTGAATCTTCGGAAATAAAAAGAATGTATGAATCGTACGTCTGTTATAACCCTGACGAACCACTTTATTTAGCTGACTCTCATTGCTGCAAGTTGAGTTGTCAACTAGAACGGGCGAACCCGTCACCTCAGGAAGTTTTAATCGATCGTTCTATATCCCGTGAGGTGAGCGTAGAAGACTTTGGGACGGTACAAACGTACCGTTTAGCAAAGCCAGAGTCCAACGCCTTACGGCGAGGCACTAGGCAGTTAACCCAGTGAGGCCACCTCGCCCCCCGGCTGCCAGTTTTGGCAGAATATCTCCGTCTGGAATTAACCTTCAGGATCCCTCCTTCCTCCTGACTGGATACGGGACGGAAGTCGCTTACGCGGCCTCTACCTGCCTTTAAATTCAGCGGTGATTCAGTTTGAATCTATCGCGGACCAAAGGCATATTTTGCCTGGCTCTGAATTCAGGATCAGATAGCCGTCATTTCAAGAGTGGTTGGCGATAGGTCAACATCCACCCCCGCTGCTTAGGAGACAGTATATATCCATAGTCCCCAGACTCCTTCAACAATTAGTCAGCACAGTATACCCCAGACAGTAGCTTCTCTTAGACTACTCGGCCCACGCAGATATCCAAACGCTCAAAAACGTCGCCATCCTTTACCTGCGCGTAATGCTAGGCGTTCGCCGGGACATACCCCTCTGCCCACATTTTTCGCACCCTCTTCCCGCAATGACCTGTAGCTCGAGAGTAAAGGTACTGGTTGGTATACCGAGTAGTCAGAGTGCACAACTGATTGGAATCGCCGTCCAGTAGCGCCGGTAGGCAACACTCCATGATAATCCGATCCACCACCTGTGAGGCCTGAGACGCGAGAGCCTTACCTGGGGTAGTTGAACCGATTCGGGTACATGATGGATGTTGTGCCCCAAGTTGCACGAAACCGTCTGCTACCTCTCATTGCTGCAGAAGTGCAGATATTTGAAATAGGACTGCTGACGATAAATCTGCAGATTTCATAACATACATATTTACGAGAATTTGTCGTGGACGGCCAATTTAATATATTTTACCACGAATAATTTACATTTGACTTCTGCTTTAAAGAAATCATTCCTACCCCCGTTTACTTAAAGCGAATGACATGCGTGTTCATCTCAATCTCAATAAAGGCACGGTTTTACGGGGGTTAATTGTGTAAAACCTACCAGCGTCGCGAGCTCAATCAATAAACACCACACCGACACAAGAGTAGGTATGCACTTGTAACAAACAGAGAAGGGTAGTCTATGAATACACATTTTTGATGAAAGTCTTCTTTAATTTTGAAGGCGAAAAGTTCATATATTTTTTCAGATTTTTCGTGTTCTCTCTTTCTTTTTAAATCACAAGTTCCCACACTCTCATGGTTAGGTCAACTTTTAGCAATCTACAGGATGAGTCTTTATTAACCAGCATCCTTTAAGGGGGTGAATCAGTACGAGCAAGTGAACAAGTGTTTGAGCGCGTTGCGTCATATATCGGTTGGTAAAATATCGTTAATAAACGATATTAGCGATATTTTACCTACCGCTAGATGGTTCATAGTCCTCCGCGCTTTTTATAATTATTTTTCAGAGGAAAAAAAACAAATTTTCGAAAAAAAAAACATTTTTAAAAAGTTGTTTTTTTATTGTTCTACATTTTTTTATCAAACGTTGCTTACTTGCTCGTACTGATTCACCCCTTCAAGGATGCCGGTTAATACAAACTCACCTTGTATATAAAAATGTATAAGTATGTATATGTAGTCGTATATAAAAATGGTTGTTGGTATATCTGTTTTACCTAAACAGCGCCATGAAAGTTGGCGCATGATTTTTTTCATGAAAAAGATTTTTACGCTATCCACTTTGTTGTAACCCGCCACTAAATGGCGCTGCAGTACATCAACTTCCCTACCGTTCAACCGATCGCTATGAAAATTGGTACCCATAAGTATTTGAGAAGGGATAATATTTTTGGGCTATCTATTTTAATGTAATTCGCCACTAAATGGCGCTGCAGTACATCAACTTAAGTATATACCGTTTAACCGATCTTTTTATAAACGCATTTTATAAATGCCAAAGTGGAAGTTGAAAAAGGACCGATAAAAGGATGTGATGCAATCTATTGTATATATATATATATATATATATATATATATATATATATATATATATATATATATATATATATATATATATATATATATATATATATATATATATATATATATATATATATATATATATATATATATATATATATATATATATATTCGTATATAAAAATGGATGTTGGTATATCTGTTTTAGCCTAATAGATTTTGACACCGTTTGACCGATCACCACGAAAGTTGGCACATATGTATATGTATTTTTTAATGGAGAAGGTTTTATGATATCCTCTTTGTCGTAACTCGCCACTAGATGGCGCTGCAGCACATCAACTTCTCTACCGTTCAAACGATCGCCATGAAAATTGTTATACTTAGGTATTTGTGCACCAATACTATTTTCGCGCTATCCATTTTTTTTTGTATCTTGCCACTAGGTGGAATGCAGCACATCAACGTCTATATCGTCCAACCTATCGCAAAAGCCATGTCGACGACAAAACAGAATAATTTGTGATTGTTAGTATCCATTTTTATATATGCAGAGGTATTTTTTTTTGTAAAGCGATTTACAGAAAAAAATACAATTTACAATTAAGACATCAAATAAAAATTAAACTAAATTACTTTAATCACAACAAGAAATTTAACTCTTATAACTTGATGTGTATCGTCCGCTGTCGCCCACCTAATCGAAGCCTGTGTTTTGGCGGACATTCTATAAACACATGTATGATTCTAGAGAGGCCCAAATACAAAAATCATTTTATAAAACAAAATCGCAAATAAATACGTTAAATATTAAAAAAAAAAACTAGTCTGGCGAAAATAGATACCTTGCTAATTTCTGGCCCTCGTAAGGCCTGGATCTATGACAATTATCTAACGTCACATTTGTCATGGCCCTTTCTTATTTACGATTTTACCAAAACCCAACTGTCCCGTCTAGATGCGCTGGTGACAGCTAGTTTAAAATCCTGGCTGTCCTTAGCCAAACCAGCTGACCCCTCGACTCTCTTCAGGCCCAAACAAAATTTTGGGCTAGCGCTTAAACTGCCCTCTCTGCTCTACGCCAACTCCAGAATAACCAAAAATTCGATTCTGTGCAATTCCAAAGATCCGGCAATATCGAAGCACGTAATAAGTGGCCGTAGTGATTCAAATGATCTACAAGCCCGCGTAGACTTCCACAAAAAGTTCCTTACTGGAATCAGCCAGAATGGCACTGGTCTGTGGTATGGCAGTACAACCACGAGCGACATGGACTTGAAGAAGTCTCTTTTGCGGGGAGATTACGACAGCAAGAGTGGATGATTTACGTAAACTCCTCGATTAGTTAGATATTAAAAATAAAGTTAAAAATAGGTTAACCTGTCGGAAGCCAGTCGTGCTATAAATAAATTTTACAGATTTTAAATAAATACCAGATAATTCGTCCAATAAAGAAACTTCAAACGGCGTGGAGGCCACCCCGAGATTAAAATATGGTTAATATATTACATACTCGAATGGGGCAAGGCCGGGGTTCTGAGAAAGGGATGAGGGTTCAGAAATTACGACGGCCGAGGGTCTAACAGTGGCATAATAACAATAGACCAAGGAAGCCATACATCAGCTGGTAAACTGTCTCGTCCGCCTGGAAAAAGGAAAAAAAAAAAAAAAAAAAAGGTCCGTCTAGAAACAAGGGCCGTAAATTATTGGCGGCAGCGGAGGGGTAGGTGCTCTGGGGTGGTCTTTAAAGGGGCCATAATCAAAAACCAAAATATGCGATTGAAGCGCTATAAAGGTATTGTGTCTCCCACTCGAGTACTTGAGAAAGCGACGGACCCTTCATATAACATATTTTATAAATAAAATTAACGCTAGAATAAGTCTATGTTAAAACTTGCCTGTACAATTTAAATTAAAATGTTTCTCGCTCGTTATATGTAGCTGATATTATCTTTATAGTTATTTAGACAGTCGTTATGACCTAGCATATTATGTTTGAATTTGAAATATTAAGATTTTCTGAAAACACATTTAAGCCTAAGTTTCACACGCCCTCGTGTCTTCGAAGGGGCGTGGTATGTATTTTTTTGTTGCTAGCCGGTGCCGAGTATAGCCAATCCCGGACCAGGGGGCATAGACGAGTTGGTCAGCTGTATTTTGACGCTGAACTCGTCAGTCAGTCAGTAAGATTTTGAGAGCGCCGCAAATAGGTGGCCGATCGGAAAACTGTCTTAGCTCGTATAAATAGACACTCATATTAACTCTGGGCAATAATGTTGGAAATGTGTTCAGTCGTGTATCGAGATTGATGTGTACGTGTACCTTGAATCAAATAAAGACATTAAAGTTCAGTGCAAGGTTTCGTCATTCATCTGCTCTCCTAATCACCATCATCGTCATCTACAAGGGAAAATCGGAGTTTCCGACTCAGGATATCGAAGAAGAACAAAGGCGTGAGTAATTGTACAGTCCACTAATTATTAATCAAAGGAGTCTCACGCCCTCTCCGCAACGAGCGGAGATGAAATAATGGTCGTTCCGGTCATTCAGCGAGAGGTCTGATCGGATCTGACCATAAGTGGTCATTCGCAGCCGAATGTGACGAAGAGATATTACAATAGATCCTGTTTCGAAAAAAAATAAATTACTCAAAAAATCCAAGATGAGTTCTATAAACGGATCTCATGCAGCATCGAGAAGCAGCCAAAGGAGCGATAGGATGCAGGAGATAAAAGATGCCTCAGAGGAATTGAGAAGAGTAACACGGCAGCGGGCTAAGGTTGCAGCGGAAAAGAAGAAGATGGAAGCTCAGCGCGCGGCGGAAGAGGCTGACCTCAACGCAGAATTGGAAAAGCAGAGGTCACAGGAGGCGGCGGAGAGGAGGAAACGAGAGGCGCGACACGCCGTCGGACAAGCGGACATCGATGCGGAAATGGAGATGCTAGAAGCCGATAGCCAGCACGCGCTGCGAATGCTAGAAGTGGTATCTGAAGCATTTGGGAGCACTGAGGGAGGTAGCGCATGGGGAAGAGAGAGGAGCCTCGCCGAAGACGGAGATGCAGCCGAACGCACGACGCAGTGGGCAGACTACCATACGCCTACGGCAGAGGGAGGAAACGCAGCGTCGGAAGCCGCAGCGCGCGCGTCGGCAGGAGCGGCAGAGGGAGACGCCGCGCGCGCGGTCGAACGGGAGCAAGCGGAAGGCGCAAGGCGAGACAGGGCGGTGAGTCCGGCGGCGGGAGCCGCCGCACTTATCGCACCTGAGAAGACGTCGAGCGATCAACGGGGGGCGGGCAACTCAAAGGCTGGCGCAACTACGGAGACCGGGGAAGAATTTATCGAAAGGGTAAGTCGCTTAATCTCAGTCGCTTCTTTAAAACCGCAATTTAATAAAGAATTACCAACCTTCTCGGGAGACCCGTTACACTTTATAGCGTTTAAATCCATATTTTTTCAATCAACAGAGATATTAAAATTAAGTGATGAACAGAATTTATTAAGATTACAAACCGCTCTTAAAGGTAGGGCTCGCGACAGTGTATCAGGCTTATTGATGGCTCCACAAAATGTAGGAGAAATCATGAAGTCATTAGAATTGCTTTTCGGTAATGGGAACGTAATATTACAACGCACTTTAGCCGAGATAAGGAAAATAAGAGAACTTAAAGAAGGTTTAGATGCTGAAGAACTCTTAAGATTCGCATGTCAGGTAAAAAACTTGGTGGCGACAGTACGTTCTTTGGATAAAACCGAGCATTTGTGTAATCCGGAGTTGCTTACGACATTAGTATCAAAGTTGCCAAGGAACTTAGTTATACATTGGGTAGGAGATAGAAACAAATCAGGATTATCTGACCCAGCATTAGTTCAATTCGCGAGGTGGCTGGAAGAGATGGCGGTAAGGGCACTAGACGCCGGAATCAGCGCCGGGGACTCGGGAAGGAGAGAGGAAAGACCGCGAGAGAAGAGAGGCAAAGAGGTCCCTCGAAAAAATTACGTAATGCACGTTCATAACAAAAACTCCCCAAAATGTGCTTATTGTAAAGGCGAACATTATATCAGCCGTTGCGAAGGGCTGAAAGCACTTTCACTTACCGAACGCTGGGACGCTGCAAAAAAAGCAAGGGTATGTTTTAAGTGTCTAGCGACCGCGCATAGCCGCCATAATTGCCCGCTGTATAAAAAATATCCAAAAAACAAGTTTCACTTTCTGTTGACGGGCAGCGCAGAGGCGACGAACGACAACGGAAGTACGGTAAATGCAGACGGGCAACGGGATATTGTCGCAAATACCGTAGCTTATAACGGAGTACTTTTACAAGTATTACCTATTAAAATAATAGGACCTTGCGGGGAAAAGAGTATATACGCCCTTCTTGATAGCGGCTCCACGATCACGCTATTAGATCAGGAAATAGCAAAAGAATTAGGAATCGGGGGTTTGAGAAGCTCGATAGAAGTTGCCGGAGTGAAAGGGATGAGAGTCACTACGCAAGATGCAGAGGCTGTAAACTTTACAATTAAGGGCGCATTGAGTAATCGGCCTTTTGAGGTGAGAGGATATAGCGTGAAAAATTTGGACCTTCCGACGTTAAAGTGTTTTTCAGGCAAAGGAACACGGCGGGCGGTCGTTGCCGCGTACGAGGCAAAACAGCTGATCGGCGTGCAACCTAAATTATTACTAGGAGCAGACTGCGGAGACCTGATGGTTTCGCGTAATGTTTCGCGCATAAACAACGAGTTACACCTATCACAAACAAAGTTAGGTTGGGTACCGATCGGGGGAAGTTCGTTTAATAGCCCGAAAGAGACGGTTTATAATTTCTGCATTAATGGAAACAGCGATGATTCGTTACTAAACGCTTTGCTAGAAGAAAATATTAATCTAGAGCAAATGTGGCCCGCTAAACAAAGGAAAACGGCGGCCGTAAATAGGGCAGAAGAATTACTGGAAGCAACCACTTCTCTAAAAGACGGTGTTTGGACAACTGGTTTATTATGGAACGATGACCGAAGACGACTACCTGATAGTAGACCGCTCGCGCTCGCGAGGTTGAACTCAGTGGAAAAGAAAATGGAAAAAGACCCGGAATATGAAAAAGCATATTGCCTAAGAATGAGTCAGTATATAAAGGCGGGCTACGCCAAAGAAGTACCTCCGGACGGTTTGACGGGGCGTGAAAATATTTGGTTTCTCCCTCACCTTGGGGTGAGCCATGCCGCCAAGCCGGGGAAGGTGCGAATTGTTCACGACGCCGCTGCACGAGTGCACGGGGTGTCCTTAAATACACAACTACTGCCCGGCCCGGATTATTTCAATAATATAGTAGGAATAATAGGCAGGTTTCGCGAACACGCGATCGGGTTTACCGCAGACATCGCCGATATGTTTTTACGGATACGGATAAAGGAAGACGATAGCTACCGACAACTATTTCTTTGGAGAGGTAACCGTAAAGACATCGAACCCATAACCTTTCGGATGAGAACCCTAATATTCGGGTCTCGTTCCTCCCCCGCCTCAGCCCAATTTGTGCGTATTAAAAACGCAGAGAGATACCGAGATCAATATCCGGAGGCTGCAGCAGCTATAATTAATAATTTTTATATGGACGACCTTATTCATGGAGCAGAAACGGCGAAAGAGGCACGGAAATTAATCAAAGAGATTAATTGGATTAATGAGCAAGGTAACTTTAAATTGACCGGCTGGGCGAGCAATGATCCCGAAGTACTGGATGTTTTGCAGCGGGAAGAATGCGGCAACAAGACGATTGCGCTAGAGAAAAACGAACTTGGTGCTCAGCGTTTACTTGGTTTAGTGTGGATGCCGGCGACCGATGAGCTGGCTTTTAACCTTCGTATGGAAAAACTGGGCGATAATTTAAAGACAGGAATCGGGGTTCCCACTAAGAGAGAGGCGTTAAGGCTCATTATGTCATTATGGGACCCTTTAGGTTTGCTGAGCCCCATAACTTTGAGGGCAAAGGTCATAATGCAGTCAATATGGGCGAGTGGCGTGACCTGGGACCAACCGGTTCCACCAGAAGTACTCCATAGCTGGAGAGACTGGCTGAAAACACTGCAAATGGCTCAAAATGTGCGGATCCCGAGGCATCTGGGTACAACCCGCGATCCTACCGAAAAAAGAGAATTACACGTGTTTTGTGATGCGTCAAAACAAGCTATGTGTGGCGTCGCTTATTTACGAATTGAGCGAGGAAACGGAGAAATAATCGTGTCATTCGTAGCGAGTAAAACTCGAGTAGGGCCACTAAAGGGACTGACTATACCTAGAATGGAGCTGACTGCGGCGCTATTGGGGGCGCAGCTAGCAGACAAAATTATAAAGGAACAAGCTATAGGTATTCATGAAAAGATCCTATGGACCGATGCCACTAACGTCTTGTGGTGGATAAGATCTCAGAGTGAAAACCATCAACAGTTTGTGGCAAATCGACTAGGGGCCCTGGACGATTTAACGCAACCATCTGAATGGCGATGGCTCGATGGGAAAAGCAATGCGGCAGATGACGCGACTCGCGTCGTAACAACAATCGATATGTCTTCGAACAGCCGTTGGCTGAACGGGCCAAATTTTTTACGCGGCCGGCGGGACCAGTGGCCAGCTGAAATACCGCCACAGCCAAACGAAAGTGAAAAGAAAGCGTTAGAGTTTAAACCAATAGCCGTCCTCGCGCTGAGAACCGAACCGACTAGCCTTATAAACGTGGGTAGATTCTCACAACATCGTAGAATCGTACGTACGATGGCCTATGTAATGGAATTTTGTCAAAAACGTAAGAAAGAGGCGGAACTGGGTGGTTTGGACGGGCTAGATATCGGCCGCGCTGAACTCGCTCTCATAAAAGAATCTCAAGTGAGGTGTTTTAACAGGGAAATTGATATGATAAAAAAGGAAAGGATCTTGTCGAAAGATAGCAGGCTGCACGGTCTCAATTTGCATGTCGACCAACGGGGTATAATTCGAATCAGCGGGAGAATTGATAACGCTCCCGGGGTATCGTACGATACCAAACACCCTATGGTACTCGACGGCCGAGATTTATATACTCAATTATTGATTGAAAGAACGCACGAAGAGACTGCGCACGGCGGAATAGAGCTAGTACTTTCTGTCCTACGTCAGAGATTCTGGTTAATAAGCGCGCGAGCCACGATAAAAAAACTTATATTTCAATGCGTACCTTGCACTATGCGAAAATCTAAACCAATGACCGCGATAATGGGTCAGCTACCAGCTGAACGTATCAATGCACATTCTAGGTGTTTCGCGTCGGTTGGCGTTGATTTTTGGGGTCCTATGTACGTCACGGTGCGCAGGAGGCCTGAAAAGCGCTATGGTTTATTATTCTCTTGTTTAAGTAGCCGCGCGTCTCACATAGAATTGGCACACGACCTGTTCACAAACTCGGCTATGCAAGCAATACGTAGATTCATAGCTAGGCGCGGTAAACCGCAAATCATTATGTCAGACAATGGCGCGAGTTTTAAGAAAGCGAGCGTTGAATTGAAAAAAGCGGTTTCCGAAATCAATAACGAAGAAATTCGAGATCGCCTCAGTAATGAACAAATTACGTGGAAGTTCATCCCGCCTGTTTCATCGAGTCATGGAGGCGGTTGGGAATCAATGATTAAATCGACCAAGAGGGCTTTAGAAGCCGTGTTAAAGGAAAGAGCTCCACCGGAGGAGGTTCTGAGAACTTTACTAGCCGAGGTGGAGTTCATTCTGAATATGAGACCGATCTCACACGTCACCGATGATAGTCGAGACGAGGCGCCCCTAACTCCTAATCACTTGCTACTAGGACATGCAGGGGGAACTTCAGCCATGGGGGAATATGAGGTCGATAAGGTAAACAGCAGGAGGCAATGGGTACAGACACAAGTGATGGCAGATTCATTTTGGCACCGGTGGAAGCGCGAGGTATTACCTACGATGGTGCAACGACCTAAGTGGAAGGTCCCGCAAAAATCTCTGGAGGTCGGAGACCTAGTACTATTGCTGGATCCCTCCATGGAGCGGGGTAAATGGACTCGGGGACGAATTGAGGCGATTTACCCAGACAAGCAGAAAGTCGTAAGGAGAGTAGATGTCAGGGCAGGAGGCAAGATTTATCGTAGAACAATAGGTAAATTAGTTAGGCTGACCACGGAAGTGCAGACATAAGAACGTAAAAATAGGTTATTATTGAATAAGTAAGGAAAACAACTTATAGTAATGTAAATAATCTTAAGGAGCTTTTGGCATCGAATCGACAAACAAAGATGCCAAAAGGGGGGAAAATGGATGATTTACGTAAACTCCTCGATTAGTTAGATATTAAAAATAAAGTTAAAAATAGGTTAACCTGTCGGAAGCCAGTCGTGCTATAAATAAATTTTACAGATTTTAAATAAATACCAGATAATTCGTCCAATAAAGAAACTTCAAACGGCGTGGAGGCCACCCCGAGATTAAAATATGGTTAATATATTACATACTCGAATGGGGCAAGGCCGGGGTTCTGAGAAAGGGATGAGGGTTCAGAAATTACGACGGCCGAGGGTCTAACAGTGGCATAATAACAATAGACCAAGGAAGCCATACATCAGCTGGTAAACTGTCTCGTCCGCCTGGAAAAAGGAAAAAAAAAAAAAAAAAAAGGTCCGTCTAGAAACAAGGGCCGTAAATTATTGGCGGCAGCGGAGGGGTAGGTGCTCTGGGGTGGTCTTTAAAGGGGCCATAATCAAAAACCAAAATATGCGATTGAAGCGCTATAAAGGTATTGTGTCTCCCACTCGAGTACTTGAGAAAGCGACGGACCCTTCATATAACATATTTTATAAATAAAATTAACGCTAGAATAAGTCTATGTTAAAACTTGCCTGTACAATTTAAATTAAAATGTTTCTCGCTCGTTATATGTAGCTGATATTATCTTTATAGTTATTTAGACAGTCGTTATGACCTAGCATATTATGTTTGAATTTGAAATATTAAGATTTTCTGAAAACACATTTAAGCCTAAGTTTCACACGCCCTCGTGTCTTCGAAGGGGCGTGGTATGTATTTTTTTGTTGCTAGCCGGTGCCGAGTATAGCCAATCCCGGACCAGGGGGCATAGACGAGTTGGTCAGCTGTATTTTGACGCTGAACTCGTCAGTCAGTCAGTAAGATTTTGAGAGCGCCGCAAATAGGTGGCCGATCGGAAAACTGTCTTAGCTCGTATAAATAGACACTCATATTAACTCTGGGCAATAATGTTGGAAATGTGTTCAGTCGTGTATCGAGATTGATGTGTACGTGTACCTTGAATCAAATAAAGACATTAAAGTTCAGTGCAAGGTTTCGTCATTCATCTGCTCTCCTAATCACCATCATCGTCATCTACAAGGGAAAATCGGAGTTTCCGACTCAGGATATCGAAGAAGAACAAAGGCGTGAGTAATTGTACAGTCCACTAATTATTAATCAAAGGAGTCTCACGCCCTCTCCGCAACGAGCGGAGATGAAATAATGGTCGTTCCGGTCATTCAGCGAGAGGTCTGATCGGATCTGACCAAAGAGTATGGCTCATGCTATTGGCCTTCAATGCCAGAATGATTGGACAACAATTGGGGACTTTTGCATTCCGCCTCCAATGCACTGGAAGGTAATGCTCTATGACTGGACGCCAGAGATGCTGAAATTTTATTTGAATGCCTTTCAGCATACACTTCCAGACCCCAGTAACCTCGCTCGTTGGAGCTTTGCCGAGGATAGTTCTTGTCCCCTCTGTAGCAATACCCCTTGCACAGCTAGACACATTCTAGCTGGCTGCAAGGTGGCCTTAGATCAAGGACGGTACACTTACCGCCATGACAAAGTTCTCGCTGTTATTCGCGAGGTAATTAGTCTCTCAGTGGCTCGTGCCAACAAGGGTTTGACAGTATCCTCCAAACCCCCAATACAGTTTGTGCGGGATGGCTCTAAAGGCAAAAAACATTTAACTACAAAACCTTTCTCAATAATCGAGAAAGCTACAGATTGGATTCTGGAGGTTGATTCGGTCTCTAAGCAGTATAAATTCCCTGAAAGTCTCGGATGCACAGCCCTCCGTCCAGATATAACTCTTTACTCTGTATCTCGGAAGGTGGCTCTTATTGTAGAATTAACTGTTCCATGGGAATCAAATATCCCTAAAGACCACGAGTACAAATTAAATAAATACCATGATCTTGCAAATGCCGTAACCCGGAACGGCTTCACTGTTCACCTTCACGCGGTGGAAGTTGGCGCTCGTGGCCTGCCAGCTAAATCTCTATTTCACCTCTTTAAAGATCTTGGCCTTTCCAGAAAAATAATCAACTCTTTCTTAGAAAAAATATCTAAAACTGCGATTTGCGCATCTCAAATTCTATGGCTTCGAAGGGGGGAGTGAATGGGTGGTAAGGTGAACGCTCACATGTGGCAAGACAGCTGTCCTAAACCTACCACAGCCGGTTCGTAAGTCCGGAATCCACTGCTCACCCCCCAGAAGTGTAAAAAAATAGTATTATGATGGGCCCGACTCCGGTCGGTGAATTCCATGGCAGCTCCGTTTGTATTTATTTATGTAAAATGATTTAATACATAGTAGTTATACAGTAATCGGCTTAAAAAATCAAATTATAATAATGTGCACATTATACAACTGGAGATATCTGCCTTAGAACAGGCCTAGCCTAGTTAGGCGACTGTGTCAAACATTAAAAATAATGTCGCATCAATTTCTTGCTAACATCTTACTTACAAATATGACATTAATTGTTTACTAGATGTGTTACTAAAAAAAAAAATAATAATAAATAAAGATAAACTCGCCTTTCAAATCATTTAAGGCAAATAACGATAAACTCGCCTTTCAAATCATTTAAGGCTCACTCACATCAAGGAGAAATATCTCTTTGTGAAATCACAGTTTTCCTCTTTGTTAAGTAACCCTTTTCTTTGCCTTCTCTTTCTAATTCCCCTTCCTAGCGCTTACTTAGTTTTTAATTATAGTCATTTTGCCTCTATATTAAAATGGCAGGATAGGCGTTGCTTCATTCGCTTTTGGCAAACTCAGATCTATGTTTTTCTGCTCCCATGACATCAAGTTATCGACGAAAACCTCAATACAGAGACGTGTAAGCGTAGACTCTTAAAAATACTTCATTCTTAAAGCTTCCAGGTTAAAAAAATCAACATTATTATTTGGTATGTTTCTATAACCGACAGGCACGGGAGATACGTTTTTTAAATATTTTTTTAAATCACAAAAGATAGTTGGTAGGAATCTCTACTTTTAGTATTTTCAAATTGATTTTACATGATTTGCCTTTTGAGTATTTTTTAAAATGTAAAACAATTAATTAATATTATTTTAATTATTAAAAACAATTAATAATAATTTGTATTAAATAATATAAAATCTTTAAAAAGAAAACCTGGTTAAATACCTAATCCATCCTTCCATTCCATCCCCTATTATCAAAATTCTGATTGCAGATAGATTGATTTATCAACCAAATGGAAATGTAAAAGTTTAACTGCTGACTCGGTCGTTTGGATGGTGTGTTAAAATTAATTGCTTCTAATAAAGCTGGGGAGTCTATCCCGCTGTTAAAGAACTTACATAAAAACATTAGGCTTCTGCTCTCTCTACTCTTTTTAACACGTTGAACGCCATGACGGATACCATGTGACCAATAAATCTAGAATCGTCCAAAACTCGTTGAGGTGCTTTTTCGCAAAAAAAAATCATTAAATAACTCAAAAATAATGGGTGACTTACGGAAACAGCGATTTACTCATTATTTTCCGAGATGTAAAATGGCAGACACCAGTGTCCGTCTCGGCCTGTGAGAATGTCCAACCGTCTTTCCTTTTTTGTGCCAAGTGGTCAGGTATGCTTTGGGGCCGCGCGGGTCACTAGTCTTAGTAAAATCAGTCGAAATGCTGTCCGTTGGCCGCCTACAGGCTTTTGAAGTGATCAAGGGTTGTGATCGTGTCGGACACATGGTGTCCGACGCGGCCCCCTAGACCCGATATACTGCCAGTCACATGGTGTCCGCCGCGGCCCACTGGGCTAAACATGGTTTTTAGTCTGGCGTTCAAAGTGTTAAGAGTAAAAATCTTAAAAGTAATTTAAACGCTTTTTCTTCATCATCATAAGCAATCAGAAGGCGGTTTAGGCTGGTTTTGTATCATAGCATACTCGTATATTTCCTCTCCGCAGACTATCGACTCCGAATGAACCTCATAGAGTGAATAACAAATTATGGAACCAAACTCCAGTTGGTTGCATACTAGAGCAAATTAAATGAGCTTTTTTAAATGTTTTTGTAACCCTAAGAAGCGATATAGAAAACATATATAATAAAAGCCACTTACACAGTAGCAAAGGATTCTAAGGATCGGGTTTTGTTATGCTTGTTTTTACTTTCGGTGAATAGATATTCCTCACTTTCGACTGTGATATTGTTGGTATACGGGTGCTTTAACGCCGGCGAACGATCACCCTTCATCCATTCTCCATAAATTAAAGCATAAATCAAACGAAAAACAAAGAGAAAGTAAAATACGCACTATTACATCGGCGAATGCCGTCTCCTCATATTGATTTAAAATTTATATATTTTTATCGTTTTCATAAAAAAAAAAGATTTAAAGTTGCCATATGAACCAGCCATAAAATCAAATAAACAAGTAAATATTTAAAAAAAGAATAAATAACACGACTACCATTACAGAGAGTTTATTCTGTTATAATCTAGTATAATTTATTGGGCCATAAGATGCATTTTATTCTCGGATCGGGTCAACCTACGATTCAGCTCCTATTCAGAAGCCTCCTCTTGCGGAAGGCTACCCCGGGTAAGACTTTCGCGTCTCAGGCCTCAAAGCTGGTGGACCAGTTTCTCCTGGCGGGATTGCATCCCGGCGCTACTGGACGGTTTGCGCACCGTTCGACGACGCCAATCGGCTGTGCACTCTGACTTATTGCTGAAGGAATCTGGAGACTATGGTAATATACTGTCTCCTAAGCAGCAGGGGTGGATGTTGACCTGTTGTCATGCCACTCTTGAAATGACCTTGGGACACTCAATCCCGTGTTGCACTACGGACAAAGAACGTCCAGGTCCGCAATAAATTCAAATTGAATTACCGCTGTAATACAACAGGTAGAGGCCGCGTAAGTGATTTCGGACCCCTAACCAGTCGGGAGGGTGGATTTATCCTGAAGGTTAACTCTATACATATATATCCTACCAAAACTGGTAGTTAGGGAGCGAGGCTGCTCGCTGGTTACCTTTCCCGGTGCCTCACCGTTAGGCGTTGGACTCTAACGGGCTGTTGGCGAGCTAGACAGTAGATTGTATTGTCTCTATGCTCTAGTCTAAGTCTTCTATGTTCATCCCATGGTTGAAAAAACGAGCAACTATCGTTATACCAGCTTGGGGTGACGGGTTCGCCCGTTGAAGTCGACATTGCCGTACTGTATCAATACAATATTATGGGCCCCCATATTTTCTGCATCATACACGTGTTTGGAAATGTTTTCCCTTTCCGGCACTCCACTCCACTCCACTGTAAAAGGTTTTTAGCGAGCCTTCGAGGTCCGAGGAGAATTGTACATTTTAAAAATAAATGTTATAAAAGAAATGCTCTTTCTTCCTCTTGCTTGTAAGTAGTTGACCGAAAACTTGGTAAAAAGCAGAGTGTTTAGCTCTAACCTTTTTTCACCCTCATAACTATTCATGAAAAAACTCATATTCTCAGTACATTTGACTAAAATTATACACACACGTGGAATACGTATAGCGGTTGGTGTTGTCATAAACAACAAGTCGTTCAATAAACTCTGCACGCAATCCACACACACAGACACATCGCAAACAAAGCGCCCCTACGATCGCAGTGAAAATTTATGTCACGCTCCGTGTTATAATCATTTTCCTGCGATCGTGTAACTTTTTATAGGTCGCAGAAACGCACTGGAATAGAGTTGCCAGGTGTGGGGGCGGTGTCGACTACAACGGGCGAACCCGTCACCCCAGGCTGGTATAACGATATGAGATCGTTTTTTCAGCCGTGGGATGTGCGTGGAAGACTTAGAGACAATACAAATCTACTGTCTAGCTATGCCAACATGCCTGTCAGAGGCCAACGCTATACGAATAGGCACCGGGAAAGGTATGCAGCGGGCAACCTCGGCCCCTGACTACCAATTTTAGAAGGATATCTCCTTCTGAAATTAACCATCAGGATACTTCCAACCTCCGGACTGGTTACAGTCGCTTACGCAATCCTCTCCCTAGTGCAGCAGTGATCGGTGTAGGGTATACTGAATCTATCGCGGAGCACGGCATCCTTTGCTCGGCTTTCATCACCCGGTATCGAGTAGCCGAATGGTCGTTTCAAGAGCGGCTGCTACGAAGTAAACAACCGCTTCGAAAAGTGCTTTATTGGACAAACGTACAAAAACAGTAGTGGTAGTTATGGATTTTTAGTTTTAATATAGAATGTGTCCTCCTTTTGCGTTGATAACACCTTTCACTGTTGTAGGCATATAATTTACCAGGTTTTGGCAGCTTCCTTTTAGTTCAACATCGTGAAACCAGACTTGAATTACTGCACTGATTATCTTGGCTTTTGTTGTACAATCCATCTTGGGAAGCCGTTTTTTGCAAATGACCCAGAGGTTTTCTATCGGGTTGAGATCGGGGGAGTTTCCGGGCCATTCAAATACAGTAATTTGGTACTGTGTAAAAAACTGTTTCACTTTTATCGAAGAATGGTATGGGGCGAGATCCTGTTGAAAAATTCAGTCGTTGGAAGGATAGGCCTTGGTTTGATAAGATGTCAATATATTGGTCTGAATTCAATTTGGAAAAATTACGCTGTTATTCAGTTTTTCGCTTATATAGGTAGCGCAAAATTAATCATCCAATTTTGTTTTTGAATAACTTTTTTACTAAATAAAAACAAATGATTTTAAGTCATGGAAAATCTTTATTTGGACCTTTACATTTTTTTCTGTTTAGTGGAAAAGAGAAGTTTCCGTCAAGTGGCTGCCACCAGTGTTGATACATTTGTGCCCGTTTTGTCGCATTTTCCATGACTCCGCAAGATTTTAGGTTATAACTGTTCGCATTCCTATCGAATATTCTCCTTAAGGGCTGCGATTGTCTGAGGCTTGTTGTCATAAACGCGCGACTTCAAGTAGCCCCAAAAAAGGAGTCTGGGCGATTTTGCTGGCCATGCCAAATCGCCAAAACGGGAGATGACGCGACCAGGAAACGCTTCCATCACAATATCCACTGTGGCTCGTGCTGTGTGTGCGGTTGAACCGTCTTGTTGAAACCACATGTTCCCTAAGTCCCGATCATCCAATGCCGGCAGTAATAAAATCACGACACGATTATGAAATCGACATCGAAATTCACGCTGCGCTAACACCACCGACCGATTATTAGTCAAAATTATCGACACAATTATTCTACGCATTTGCGGAGTATAGCGCTCCATTGCTTGTCAGTTTGTATTCTGCAGCTGTCTAGTTCATAAATGTCAAATATGATTGACGTACGACGCCATTTGCAAAAATTATAACATCTTCTGGTAGGGTGATTAATTTTGCGCCACCTGTATCTATCTAGCTAACTATTAGCAATATCGGAATTATGCTTGACATAAAAAAAACATAAAATTCTCTACAATACATTGTTTTTATATCTATGGAAACGCTAAGGTCTGCTGTCCAATATGGTGAGCCCAGTGACCGTACATCATAATATACAATCTTTTATCGATCTTCACTGCAAATAATATATTTTAACCGCCCCTGCGGTTATGCGGTATTTATATCTACGAATGTACGTGATACGTCCGTTATATTATCATATAGAAAATGGGCCCGATTGCGTTTCTTTGTGAACTAAAAGTAAAATTAGTCCAAACGAACGACACAGAGCAATACGTTAGAGCGGAATATGAAACGAACGATCGTCGATAAATACTTGCCAAGGGAATGTCGAGCGGGTCGCAATACACGGAAGGACTATTTTTGCTTGTGCAGCATACCATTCTACTGAAATTGCACTTGACAAAAAAATATTTTTTGGTTTATTGGAAGATTATAATGGAAAAAGTTAAATAATTAAAAATAAAGCAGCGTTACATTTTGAACATTTACTTCGTACTCATTACCAACATGGTTTCAAGTTGCTTACCCTTATAGATTCAAAGAAAAATGCTAATTACAAAAAAAGGATGACTTCAGATTTTATTTATTTTTATTAAGAAAAGAATCAAAAAATTGAAAATCGGCATCGTGGTACAAAATATTGAAAAAATTTCTACAAGACTCATATTTTTATTATTATTTAAATGTTCGCGGAAGTCACGTAAATTTGATTGCAAAATGTCAGTTTTTCACTGTTTGAGAGAGGTAGTCGCCTTAATGCGAAAAAGTGACAACCGGTCATCTCAAACACCGCTCTAGCGTATTGCACTGTCTCGTTCACACGGACTAATTTCCGATTTTAGCTCACAAAGAATCGCAATCGAGCCCAGTGTGTAAACAAATATATAAAAATTATATGTATACACATTTATATAAAACCGCTATACCTTTATATAAAACCTTGAAAACCTATATAAAAAACGTTATTGAGAAATCTAATTTAAAAAACCAAGGATTTACCAACTTTTACTTTCCTGACGACCTATCGGAAAGGAAAGTATTGTGATCGCGCTAAAAAAAAATTTTGAGATGAAGATGGGAATATATATTTTGAGACTCCCTGAGACGATTGAGACTATTTCCAGACCGATCTCTGTCTGTATGTATGTCTGTATGTCTGTATGTCTGTATGTCTGTATGTATGTATTCTTCCACGATAGCGCCCAGACGCTTAATCGGATTGAGCTGAAATTTGGTATATAAGCTTCTGTTAACCGTCGGAGGAACCCATTAGTTTTTGGAGTCCCTACGCCCTACGGTTGTGGTACCTCCCATACAAATTTGGGGTTCCCGGCGAAAAAATTGTTTCCGCGATAGCGCCCAGACGCTTAATCTGTCTAAGTTAAAATTTGGCATAGAAGCTTCTGTTAACCATCGGAAGAACCTATTAGTTTTTGGGGTACTTACGACCAACGTTTGGGGTACCTGCCATACAAATTTGGGGTACTAGAGTAAAAAATGTCGCTGTTTTTTCGCACCTCCCCGGATACTAGTCAGGAAAGTCTTGGGGTGACACAACCGATTTTTTGAATAACCGCCCTAACCCAGAGGTAGGGCGGTTAAAGGAATAATTGACAACATACAACATTGGGTTATGGCGTAATTAACAATAATTAAGATTCCGATCTTCAAACTACCGAATGCCTCATAATTGAGGTGAGTTGTAGTCGTCGTGGATATTATGCATAATAGATCTTTCCAACGATAAATACTATATTGTTATTGCAGAGATTGGAAGGTTGGCCCAGCGCCCATACATTTTATCCCATTGCACTTTTAAACCCTCCCACGTGAATCCGGGGAGGGTAGCTTGTAAATTTAATAAAACAACCCGATTTCATTCCCGTATCTTCATGGACCCAGATTAAGTTATTTTGGGAATCAAGGTTACCCCTACCTGGTTTTCAGTAAAAGCTGTACCTAATTAGGTACGATTTTATGTTATATCCAATTACATTTTATTTGGTTATTTATCTCCAGAAGACTTTTGAGTGAGCGAGCCATAAGACTTTTCATAAGACTTTCAAGACTCAAACGCCAAATGGCACAATCTTTTCTTTTACCGCTAATTAATTACGCTGATGTGGCCTACCTAGATGCGAATGAAGAACTACTCGATAAGCTAGATAGGATTCAAAACGCGTGTATTCGCTTTGTTTATTCCCTGAAGAAGTTTGATCACATATCAAACTTTCGCAGGCAAATAGAGTGGCTTCCCATTAGACGATGTCGGGAATTTCACATACTCGCCCTACTCTTCCGCGTACTACAGTCAAACTGTCCTACTTATTTGTATAATCTCTTCTCTCCGCTATCATCCCATGGTCTCCCATTGCGCTCTCAGGAAAATCGTTTACTGGCTATACCTCAGCATTCATCAACTTTCATGTCTAGGTCTTTCGCAGTGCAACCCAGAGGGCCCGTCTCTGGAATTCCGTGCCTTTACCGATAAGACAACTTGAAAACCTGAGCGGGTTTAAAAATTCTTTAAAGAGACATTTACTCAACTTATGAATTCCCCCCTCCCCTCCCGTCTCCTTTGCTTGTCCTTATATTTCACTCCTCCCTTCAATATCGAGTTGGCATACGTTACTAATCACTGATTTATATTTTATACTATGATGACTTTTTTGTAAGTGTATTTATTTATTACTTGTAAATTAATTTACCCACATAAACCTTCAGTCACAATAACCCTGGCGGTATGGTCGGTAGATATTGCCACTTATCAATAGGCCCACCACATTGTATTCTTTTGTGTGTGCAATAAAGCTTTTCAAACAAACAAACAAACTTTTGACTAATCTTAATCGTACTGCATCAAGTCATGGTCATTTGAGAGTTCTCAGTAAACTGACTTTACCATCACTATATGTCTTTGAATGCATAAAGTTAATATTAAAAAATATAGGATAGTTGAAGACTCAAAAGGAAATTCTCTCTCTTTTCATCAGAGATAGGCATAATTTAATACCAACTGGCCAGTGTTTAGAAATATTTAAAGGCGATCTAAATTAAGTTAGAATGGTATGTTACAATAAACTACCCGAAAATATTAAACTTATACGTAGAAACGGGAACATAGTCCAGTTCAAGTCGAAATTGACCCTTTGCACTCGAGCGGCTCCGCTATGGAGCCCGGGCAGTTTAATGCGTCCACTCGAGCGGCTCCGCTACGCCGGCTCCCGGTCGCCGTAGCAGCACCGCTCCAGTGGACGCATTAAACCGCCCAAGCGCCGTAGCGGCGCCGCTCGAGTGGATGCAATATTCTGCCTGGGCGCCGTAGCGGCGCGGCTCGAGTACAAAGAAATAAGTTTGTTTTACAAAATGATTTTAAAGTATCTCTAAAACGCTTCCCCAATATATAGCTGGGGATTTAGTGCAACAGTTTGTATGGGAACCCTGCATTTTGTGATTAAAGGCTCATACTTGGCACAATTGTTCCTTAGATGGTCCTGAGTGGATTTAGACCGGGAGCCATCGTGGGCCACCCAGCGGGGGGCAGGGGGAGGGGGTGGAAGTTTGATTCCGCCGCGCGTCACTTTGAGCCCTTTATCTCTCGGATTATAGATACTAGGGCAAGTGGGATATCATTTTCGGGTAACTCAATGATAACGAATTCATTTCTGGAAGAAAAAATATACCAGTCCATAGAAAAATATGAAGTAATTTGTAACAACCAAAAATCATTCACATCTTTATTTTACATATTCAAATTTTACTTTTTAACCATAAGAGGTATCGGTATTCAAAAAATATATTCCGAAAGCCACACTTATCCTAATTTTACCAGTATATATTTTATTGGACTGCCATGGTAAAAATAATGTAAAAAAAATATAATTCATCGCACGGCAGACCGGTGTATTACGCCGGCTAAGTAGATACGGGTATCGAGCGAAGTTTAATAAGTACTTATCGGATTATTTAGTTTCTGCGATAAGTTCGTGGGTTAAAAATAATAAGTGCAATAATAATAATTAGTTTATTAATTATATTATTATTGTTTTTTTTCTATTTAATAAAAATAATTCATCATTCACACACCGTACCTGATTATTTGTGCTTAACATATCTTGTATACTTACGTAAGTATTATTTTTTCTGTAATCGCTACTATTTCGTCAAAAAAATAATAGTAGGTAGTATATACAAGTACATACCTTCCCATACCTGCCTGATTACATAAGGGAGGGCATTTTACCATACGTTATAATGCGATGAGAAGTCCGTCAAGCTTCGGGGCGGCGCGGGCACTACTCGCTCTTTTGAGCGAGCAGTGCCCCGCCGAACTGAGTGGGTGGACCAAAAGGTCCACCCACTCAGTTCAGTATATAGAGTTGTCAACTACAACGGGCGAACCCGTTACCTCAGGAAGTTTTAACGATTAGTCGTTCTCTCTCCCGTGAAGTGAACGCAGAAGACTTGGACAAAACAATCCACCGTCAAGCTCCGCCACATGCCCGCAAGAGGCCAACGCCTTGCTCGATTGGTTACGAGTTCGAGGTCGCTTGCGCGGTCTTCTCCCTTACGAAGCGGTGAAACGGTGTATACCGAATCTATCGCGGACCACGGCATCCTTTGCCCGGCTGTTCACGCAGGATCGGGTAGCCGATGGTCGTTTCATGAGCAGTCGCCGTAAGGTCCGCAACCACCTCCGCTCTATAGGAAACAGTACTGCTTCCAGACTCAGTTCAGTAGTAAACAGTGAAAGAATTTGTCTGCCGCGCGGAGAATTATTAAAGCTCTTTGAAAATGTGTAAATTTTGGATCGAAAAAGCTATCGCAAGTTTACGGGGATGGCTTTGGACCAAGCACATGAGCAAATGAATGCCATATTAAAATAAGACCTATTTTTACACGTAGGTAGGACCTATTTTTACACTTACATTCATCGTTACGCTAATTAGTTTGTGTTTACTTCTTCATTATACAACATAATATTATTTTACACATCACAGAATTGATTGGTTTGACTGAAAACCCTGACTAAGTGGCTTCTCACTGGACCTGAATTTATAGATACCGTTTATAGTCTTGAGCCGGATTTTTTGTATTATGATACGGAGAACAGCGCAACAGATGAATACGGCAGCCATCTTTCTGACACTGTCGCAAAAAGGAAGAACTTTATTCTAGACCTGCAATCACCGGTAGCTACAATAAATACTCCAGGAAATCCTTTTGTCGAACAGTCTCCGGACTTCTATGTACTGAAGTTGTAAATGCAGTATTCAAGATAGAAAAAGCGGCAAAGAGTTATTGATCTTATAAAGCTATTGCTCTTAAATACATAACATTTGTATAGGAAGATTACATACAAACTCTAAAAAAAGTTTACCGGATCCAACCAAACTCAGTAATCTCTCCTTATACAACAAGTATAAACACAATATAATTATACAAGTTATTAAAACACGTAAAAAAAGATTGAGAGCAAACCGAAAGCAAAGATAAGAGGCCTTGAGAATGACTGCAGTCTATTCAGCAAACTTTATATTGCAACCTGTGAGCACAGAGTAGAAGATCTCGATTCATTCTTGGCGCAAGAAAACCAAGCCAGTCTTCTAGCATATAAATTGCGGTCTGGAACAAGGTCAGACCTACTAAAATCGATTACCAGTATTTTTGGCACTGCAACCATTCAAAACGCCCCACAAGTCTCATCGAAAATTCTAGATGGTCCACATGCTGAGTTCTGGCCATAGGAAGACTTTGGAGAATAGGTACACTAGTATGTATACCATTTCTTTGCAAAGAACTTACATGGTTTCAAAATTAGATATGGTTTGGGACATATAACAACGAAAGCATAAAGAATATTAACAGAGGAAAGGTTCAAAGAACACGGGTCACTGCTACGACGAAACTACCTAAAGGTTAGGTCAATTTGATGATGAACAATTCCTTAATTAAGATTTGTTTGCACTGACAAAGGCAAGGACGTTTGCAATATGGGTGGACCAAATATTATAACCAATATCATACGTGATACAAAGCGTACGCTTCTTCGTGGTTACGTGATACGTAACCACGAAGATGTGGACACTCGCATGATGTGCATGTATCTGACAATGTCGCTCGTGGTTTGACAAAAATTATGCTACTGACTGTGGATACTGACTTCGCAGACCAGCAGCAGCAAAAGTGCAAATTACAACAATTATCAAGCTTGAGGAGCTGTGAGTGCACAAAGGTACTGGAAAACACCACCAGTACCTCTGCTGTCATGATATTGCGACTGCCTTAGATAAAAACTATAATGTATGTTTTATATTAGGTAAGTATAGATAGGATATATTAGGTATATAACATTTCATAACATTTACATCTTGTCCAATTGGTGGCTAAAACCCGCTCTTGGACGTGGCAAAATATTTGTATTATTAGGTAGTGAGTCTAATTACTGCTCTAATCTTTACTTAGCATACATAGGTTGTTAAGAATTTAGCTATTAGATTGAAAAAATAGTATCTTAGAAACTTTGGAACCTACTAAAAGTTATTTTATTGTAAAATCTTATTACAAAACAAAATAAAGGCTTATTAATTAAAAGAGTCAATAATTTAAATGGGTACCTACTAAGAGTTACTCATCATACTGACTAAAATAGTCAGTAAAAAGTTAAATAACCAAAATAGAAGCCTAATAATTGAAATAGTCGATAATTCGAATAGGTTCGAAAACGTATTAAAAGTTATTGATAGTAGGTAATACCTATACAAAGTAGTCAGTAAAGTGTTAAATAATGAGATTAAAGTTAATCGTACATTTAAAAACTAAAAGTACAAATTCATCATCTACATAAATTGATATCAAATTTGTAAAGTCATAGCCCTTACATTTTTCACTTATAGGGCCACGAAGAGCGAGGGTGTTGCCCCTGTTTCACCTGAAATGAAATGAGAAATTTGAAAATGGGCATTCAAAAGAATAGCCTATTTTCACTGTTTTAATAGTTTCTTCTATCAATTAAGTAATTATGGGTAGGTATGTGCTCGTATCATTTAAACTACTTACTATTATTTTTTCAACGAAGTGGTAGGGATTGCAGACAAATTAATACTTAGGTATTTAAGGTATGTAAGCACAAATATCAGTTAGGTACGGTGTGTGAATGATGAATTATTTTTATTAAATAGAAAAAACAATAAAAATATAGTTATCATAATAATAATAACGATTGTACTTCTTGTTTTTAACTCACTGGCCTATCGCAGAAACTAAATAATCTTATAAGTACTTATCTAACTTGGCTCGATGCCCATCTCTACGTAACGGACGTAATACGCACGGTTTGCCGTGCGATGAATTATATTTTTTTCACTCAGATTTTACAAAAGCAGTCCAATAAAATATATATATCTGAAATTTAGGTAAATGTGGCTTTCAGAATATATTTTTTTCATACCGATACCACTTATGGTTAAAAAGTAAACTACGTATAAGTAAAAAAAAGATGTCAACAATTTTTGGATTTTACCAATTATTTCATATTTTTTCCATGGATAGGTATGTTTTTTCCTTGAGAAATGAATTTGTCACTACTGAATTATCCGAAAATGATATCCTACTTTCCCTGGTACCTATAGTCCGAGAGATATAGGGCTCAAAGTGATGCGCGGCGGAATCAAATTTGCACCCCCTCCCCCCGCCACCCCCGGGGTGGTCCCCGATGGCTCCCGGTCTAAATCCACTCAGGACCACCAAAGGAATAATTGTGCCAAGTATGAGCCTTTAATCACAAAATGCAGGGTACATCGCACTAAATCCCCAGCTAATAGCCGAAATCGTGTCGAGTTGCTGGTTCGCCCGAGCGAAGAAGGCCACGAGTGCAAAGGGTTAAAAGGCTACCTTATTGAGAGTGAATAATAGGGTATCAAGGAATTCTAATTAGGTGACTGATAATTTTCATTTTGAATAAGCTTGACATTTTTTCCATTTTGTTGACTATTCTATTATTACGGCTATTTTATTTTCTCCGCGATAATAATTTATATTTGGTATTTATAGGACCATATTATTTTCTATTACATGACAACTTAATTGATAATTCTCACGTAAAATCTTTCAAAAGAAGGTTAGTATTTTGTTATATATTTTTTTATTAATCATGTCAAAAATAGTCTCTGGTGATTCGGTCTCTAATGATTGTACGGACGGTGAAACAACGGATACAAGCAGTAATAATAGCAGTATTATAATGCATCGAAAAAAAAGATTGAGAATTGCAAGTGAGTCTTCTATTTCATCATCATCTTCAGAAATAGACGAAACACCAACTTTTGCTAATATTCCCCCGACAAAAGTGTTTTCTAAAGCAACAAATAATTTTTTGAGACTCCTAGACCTAGACGGGCGCCTTCTCCCGATGCCACACCTGAATTAGTGTTTTATTTGACACCATTATTTTTCCTTTAAAATAATCAAAAAATGTATAGCAATTTTCATATATATTCACAAAAATTGCTTAGCACTAAAACGGTTAAAGCAGCTTTCGTAAGAAACGTTTTCATTCGACCGTTTTTTCTCCGATTTACTTTGCAAATCCAACTACCACGAAAAAGTCTTTTTATTTTTCGGATTAATATACAGCCCTATGACACTCACAAATAACGTGGCTTTCTATTGGTAAAGGATTTTTCAAAATCAGTTCAGTAGATCCAGAGATTACTTCCTACAACCTCACAAACTTTACCTCTTTATAATATTAGTATAGAAAATCTATTCTCTAGATTCAAATTTACATTTCGAGACGGATGAACTTAGAATTTTACTTAAATTAAAAAAAATGCAATATGGACGGTTTATTTCAGTACACATGGATTTTGCACTCGGTCGATATTAGAGTCTGGGAATTATTGTAACAAAAAAATCATCTTAACCTGGCAGACCGCGGAATTTATTGGAATTTCTTGCAATATCCCCGCGCTCGACAAAAAGTACTATAACTATTTAAATACTATAATAATCATAAAAAGAATAACTGTACAATGATCACATTGAATTTTTGTCTATATAATATGGACATTTCATTTTGTGAAACAATTAGATAATTATGAATAAATATGAAAAAGTGAAAAAAACTCGGCATTTCTAACTTGTACTTGTCTTACGGAAAAATACGGAACCCTATTTAGAAATTGTAAATACTATCGTGATCTTTATTAGATTCTCTATCAAAGGCAATATTTCGTTTTGCCTATTTACATACAAAAATATTCATAAAATCCAATAAAATTTTTGATGATTTCTCGAAAAAAAAATTATGATGTTTCACAATGGAATTTTACCAGAAATATCCGCGAAATGACGCGCGAAATTATTATAGCGGCCGTCTATGTAGGGTAATAATGAGATATTTGGTATGGATTTTAGGATGCGTTAGAATTAGAAAATAATATTACTGTGCGCTCCGGGAGCAAGCCGCCAATATTGGTCGTTACGTAGTCAACGGTGTTCTGATGTGCAACCAAATGTGGTCGTTACGTAGCCGTATATCATGAAAAATATTAATAGTCATATAATGATATTGATAGTCAATAATATTAATATTAAAATCAGTAATAATAGTAAATTCATAATGGCTCCATTAGCTGCTAATATGTATTTATCTCTCAGTCTAATCCAAAATACAGAGTGGTTCAGATTCAAATTTACCTTTCGAGACGGATGAACGTCGAATTTGGCTTCAATTTGTAAAAAATTGCCATATGGATGATATATTTCGGTACAAATGGATTTTGCACTTAGTTGATATTAGTCTGGGAATTATTGTAACAAGAATTTCATCATGCATGTTAAATGTTCATACAATATGTATTTATTTTTTTTCTTATTAGTTGTCAATTGCAATTTAGTTTTGATTGCTTAACAACTAGTCGAGAGGAAATTCGGGGAACAAGGGTTCCCGCGAGATCTTCATAAGGATGAAGATCTCCCGGAACCCCTAGGTTACACGGAACTCAGTTCGGGAACCGCTGGTGTAAACAACTATTTATAAGGTTTTGAAGATAACAAACTTGATTCGATTTGATTTGATTTCCCTTAAAACAATCGAAAATGTAGATACATGTGTCTTATATGCAATTAAAGATTCAGGTTCCAAGATCATACAAAAGGCTACTATAAATTATTTAAAAATTAATATTATGAGAAACACGTGCTTACAAACTTTGCTCTAGGGCGCCACACGAAACCACCCTAACTTGAAAACCCTCCCCCTCAGGTCACGCGAAGTTATGATCGTTTTCCGGCAAGTTTGTGAAGTTTCATAACAATTAACTGCGTTAGTGTTTGTGTTGGTGCGTGTGTTGGTGAAGCGGTTGCGCGAGCCATGTTGTACATGCCCGCACAGATACAAGCGACGAGTGACGTCATCGGTGACGTAAAGAGACCAAGATGAGCCCGGAGCAGCCATGTCGTCTAAGAAACATTCCCCCGGATCCAGTGAGTATTTTTTTTTACTACTTCTGTTGTATTTGTTTATTTCGCGCGTAGCCATAATGACAAGCCATGTCTTAAAAAGCGTAGCCGTCACTACGGTAGCCGTAGCCGTTGCGCCGGCGACCTAGCGCATACTAAACGTTCTATCGCAGCGCTAGCACAGAATAACAGCTATCTTTACGCAGTGGTAGTATGAGGGTGTTAATGGTAAAGCATATTTAGCGAAACTCTCAGAGCGCTCTCACGTTTTAATTAATTGTTAATAATTTAGGGCCTAAATAAAAAATGGGGCTAAGTGCCGCCCTAGAGAATTAACCAGACAATATAATGAAATTATAATAAAACACACTCACAGCTTACATTGTAGGAGTAATCACGCCTGAAAGTTTTCGAAGTCAGTTTAATGCCTTAATGTCGAAGGCAATGAGCAACTTTTTTGGGTCCAAATTTTAAATTGGTTCTTTATCGAGGGATTCACTTAGAAACTTTTTTAAATAAATGCTTATATTTTTCAAAAAACTCATAAAACTAAAATTCTTCATAATAGGCGTTCCCTGGTATCGCCTTAACAAAACAAATAAAAAGCAAAATAAAACTGACAACAAAATTTGTAAAATGATCCACTAATTAATTGCCAACAAAATTTGGAAATGTTACTGTTTTAAGAATCAACTAATAGCTAAACAGCCTAAAGCGCATAAAAAAATATTCTTCAATATTGTAAAAAAGCATGAATGGAAAGTTTGACTTTGAGATTGAGAATAACTGATTGAAACAGAACTTCAGTAGTTGAATTTGGATTTATAAAATGAACGCTGGATGTTAGAGTTCAATGTAGCCGGTATTGAGAATCGGTAACTTCATAGGTAAGGGCATAATATTACTACTCAAGGCACGTGACGCTTGAACTGCCTCCCTCTTCCTCCCCTATCGCCACCCACTGCTCTCCTAACGGTGATGAAATCTGTGGACCATTCCCTTGAGGTGTGTATCTTGTTTCGTTTGCAGAGCGAGCTCGCCGCATTGCGGCTCTGGTGGGTGGCGCTAGCAACCGCTCCACCTGCGAATGTGACGGCGATGGAGACGTGCGACCGGCTGACGATGGCCAGGAGGCGACTCTCAACAACAGGCTCAGCAAGTCTGCCTCTGAACTATCCACCCTGCTTCAGCAACAAAAGTGAGTATCTGATAGCTGACTGCAAGAGGGAGTTAATGGGCCCTTGCTGAGTTGGCCACAGGAAGTTTTAACGATTAGTCGTTCTATCTCCCTGAAGTGAGCGTAGAAGACTTGGGACAAAACAGTCCACCATCTAGCTACGCCACAACCCGTAAGAGAACAACGCCTTAACCGCGAGATAGCCAGTAATGTTACCTGGCGGGCCGACACTCGCGCCCTTACTTCCAATTGTGACCAGATTTTTCCGGTCTCTCGATTGGTTCCGAGTTCGAGGTCGCTTGCGCGGTCCTCTCCCTTACGAAGCGGTGAAACGGTGTATACCGAATCTATCGCGGACCACGGCGTCCTTTGCCCGGCTCTTCACCCAGGATCGGATGGCCGATGGTCATTTCAAGAGCAGTCGCTGTAAGGTCCGCAACCACCCCTGCTCTATAGGAAACAGTACAGCTTCCAGACTCCCCCGACTGTTAGTCAGGGAGCTAACGGGCCCATGATGAGTTGGCCACGAAGGCCCATGTGTTCAGGGTCGGTCACACTCACGGGTCAACACCCATCCGACGGCCTCCACGCACGGGGTGCGAACCTGGGTAGGACTCTGGCCCTGGTCAGTTTCCCCTGGGAATCAAACCTCTGGCGCTCCTGGACGGTCTGCGCACCGTGCGGCGCAAGCCAATCGATTGTGCACTCCGACTAACAGTCGGGGGAGTCTGGAAGCTGTATTGTTTCCTATAGAGCGGGGGTGGTTGCGTACCTTACGGCGACTGCTCTTGAAATGACCATTGGCCATCCGATCCCGGGTAAGAGGCGGGCAAAGGACGCCATGGTCCGCGATAGATTCGGTATTCTCCGTTTCACCGCTTCGTAAGGGAGAGGACCGCGCAAGCGACCTCGAACTCGGAACCAATCGAGAGACCGGAGAAATCTGGTCACAATTGGTAGCAAGGGCGCGAGTGTCGCCCGCCAGGTAGCATTCCTGGCTATCTCGCGGTAAGGCGTTGGTCTCTTGCGGGTTGTGGCGTAGCTAGACGTCGGATTGTTTTGTCCAAAGTCTTCTACGCTCACTCCAGGGAGATAGAACGACTAATCGTTAAAACTCCCTGTGGTGACGGGCTCGCCCGTTGTAGTCGACACCTCAAGAAGAGCTCACTGCTAGATGATTTACAATGGATGATGATGATGGTGACGGTATAAGGACGTATCCATCAGGCCTGTTAGCTTCCTCTTAGAGGGGCTTTCCCCATCAGGGCAGCTGTGAGCATCCTACACGGCTCTAATCCTGCAGTCGCAGGCAGTTGGTATCAGAAGATTGCGGATTCGGTGGCATACCTCCGGCGGAACTGGGCAGTTGGTGCACTATCCTATTTGCTGGCAGATAGTGCACCAACGTTTTGGTAGCGAACGGAATCGTGCAGCTTGGGCCATAATATCCAAAGTGTTCTCGGGTTGGCCCGATTCAAGATTCAGCTCCTATTCAGTAGCCTTCCCGTGTGAGGGACTACCTCGGGAAGGACTCCCACAGTAGTGCCGGAGGGCCTTCCCCCAGGGGAAATTGATCCACAATGTGTGAGGCCTGGGACGCGAGAGACCTTCCCGGGGTAGTCCCTCACACGAGGAGGCTCCTGAATAGGAGCTAAATCGTGAGTTAGGTCGACCCTAAAACACAGTGGATCTTATGGCCCAAGCGGCACGAAACCATTCACTACCACTTTTAAGAGTAACTAGGGTATGTTTATTAGCTAATGGGCCCTGTTTGAGTTGGCCACGAAGACCCATTCGTTCAGGGTCAGTCACACTTACGGGTAAACACCCATCCGGCGACCTCCACGCAGAAGGGAGAGCCAGGGTAGGATGCTGGCCTGCGGGCCAGTCTCCCCTAGGAGTCAATCTTCGGGCGATCCTGGACGGTTTGCGTACCGAGCGACATGATACAAATCGTTTGTCTACTACGACAGATAACCGGGGGGTCTGGAGACGGCTTTGTTTTCTATACAGCGGGGGTGGTTGTTAACCTTATGACAGCCGCTCTTGAAAAGACCAATCAGATACCCGATCCAGTGTGAGAGCCGGGCAATGGATGCCGTGGTCTGCGATAGATTCGGTTAGTACCGAATCGCCGCTAACATAAGTTGGAGAACCGTGTAAGCAACCTCGAACGCTTAACCAGTCGGGAGGCCGAGAAATCCGGCCGAAACTGGTAGTAAGAGCGCGAGATCGGCCGGCTGGGTGCACATTTTTCGGTGTCTCGCGGTGAGGAGTGTCTTCTTACGAGCGAGTAGACGTATCTAGATAGTGGACTGTTTCGACTTAAGTCTTCTACGTTCACCTCACGGGAGACAGAACGATCACTTTTTTAATATTTTTTTCGATCACGATCCAAACACATTTTTTAATATTTTTTTTATTTGATTTAAATTATCTCTATTTTTTAAATAGGTTGTATTCAGTGACGAGACCATGGTAAGTTTGACACTACCAATGTCCAGGAATGTTCGCCGATCGAAAGGAGAGGAGTATTTACCTTCCTGTGTCCAACAGCAGCTCAAACAGCCAGCAAGGGTCATGATTTGGTCAGCAATATCGGCCAAAGGACTCTTCCCACTCCATATCGTTGACCGGGTAATGAACGCGGATCAGTATTTAACAGTCCTTCAGACACAGGTGATCCTAACCATGAATGAAAATTTAACAGAAAAGGAATTTTCATGCACGATAAAGCCCCTTGTCATACAGCGAAGAGAGTTACGGAGTTTCTAAGGACTAACATCATCCAAATCCTTGACTGGCCAGCGAATAGCCCAGATATGAACCCTATCAAAATATCTGGGCTATTTTTAAACAGAAAGTGGCAGAAAAATGCCCCCGGACCAAATCAGAATTGATTGCAGCCATGAAGGAAGTTTGGGGAAATGATGCCGATTTTGTCACCCATGCTAAAATGCCATCGCTGGAATGCGACGTAGGATAAAATCCTTGACAAACATAAAGGGAATGTTCACTAAATACTAATAAATGTATAAAAAAACTTTTTTTTTGGAGTCATAAATCTAAGTTTTTATACAATTTTACAAAAAAATTCTAGAGGTGATAATAATTTGGCCACATCTGTATATATATATATATATATATATATATATATATATATATATATATATATATATATATATATATATATATATATATATATATATATATATATATATATATATATATATATATATATATATATATATATATATATATATATATATATATATATATATATATATATATATATATATATATATATATATATATATATATATATATATATATATATATATATATATATATATATATATATATATATATATATATATATATATATATATATATATATATATATATATATATATATATATATATATATATATATATATATATATATATATATATATATATATATATATATACATATATATATATATATATATAGTAATATGTTCATTCAAGAGATTTTAATAATGCCTCGCAGTCTTTCCTAGATTTATTTAGCAGCCAATTAAAAACCACTCTTCGAAAAGTAGGGTATTATCATATGACAATCTCTTACAATCAACTCAATATGAAGTGTTTACATGTGTGTGTGTGTGCGTGTAGCATGTGGGTAAATATGTGTCTTATTATTGCACTCGATCGACAGAATTAAAATGCGATTCCGTTAATTTTACCCCAACGGAAAATGGTTAGTTAGCCGGGAATCTACCGGGAATCAATCCGGAACCAAAGATAATTTAATAAGGTCCGGAACCTTACATTGTAAGATTAGGCGACCTAACCACTATGCCACAGAGCTGTAACTATATAGGTGACCGAAATTACCTCTTTTTGTAGTAATCTCTTGTTCGTGATGTAATATCTCATTAATTTTAATTAGTCGAAATACAAATTTATACAATGTAATGTTATTAGTCCGTACTTAATTTATGCTGATGCTTTTATTATGATTATATTAATTCTCAGTGGTACTGCATTTGAGGAGTCCCCTGGTGGCCTACAGCAGCGAAGGGTTAAGTCCGCATCTCAACATAGAGCCCAGTCACATCAACAGCATTCTCCACAGCAATCGGCCTGCTCAGCTGTCGCACACAAAACGCACAACTTCTTCTCTGCCCTGAAGGTAACATTGAACTTACTACCGGGTCAAAAATAGAACAACAATATCCTGATGTCAAAATGTTCACTTGGAGGTGTCGACTACAACGGGCGAACTAGTAACCCAAGGAAGTTTTAACGATAATGATCGTTCTGTATCCTGTGAGGTGAGCGTGGAAGAATTGGGGACGATACAAACCTACCGTCCAGCAAAGCCAACATGCCCGTCAGAGGCCAACGCCTCTGACGGGCAACAACGCAACGTCAGAGGCGTTGGTCTCAGTTTTGGCGGGATATCTCCGTCTGGATTTAACCATAAGGATGCCTCAGTCTTCCCGAATGGTTACGGGCTCGAGGTCTCTTGCGTGGTCCTCTTCCTTATGTTAGCGGTGATACGGTATCTACCGAATCTAATGCGGACCACGGCGCGCGTCCATTGCCAGACTCAAGAGAGGCTGTCATAAGGTTAACAACTCAACCACCCATGCACTATAGGAAACAAAGCCGTTTCCAGACTCCTCCGACGCCGGCTGACGCCGCACGGTGCTCCTAGACGCAAACCGTATAAGAGGGCCCGAAGAACGATTACGGGAAACTTTCCCTTAGGGCAGAGTCCTACCCGGGCTCAAACTTCTATTTGGAGGCTACCGAATGGGTGCTGACCCGTGTGTTGGGCCGACCCTAAACCCAATGGGTCATTAGAGCTCATTTACAAAGGGCCCATTGGATCCCCAAAATGTCATAACGTTCAGAGTTAGATTTGTCAACTACAACGGGCGAACCCGTCACCTCAGGAAGTTTTAACGATAGTGATCGTACTATCTCCCGAGAGGTGAGCGTAGATGGTTTAGAGATAATACAAATCGACTGTCTAGCTAGGTCAACATGCCCGACAGAGGCCAACATCTTACGGCGAAGCACAGGTACTCAGCGGGCAGCCTCGCCCCCTTTCTACCAGCTTTGGAAGGATATCTCCGTTTGTAATTAACCAGCAGGAGACCTCCTTCCTCCCGACTGGTTACGGGACCTATGTAAGTCGCTTACGCGGACTCTACCGCGGTAATTCAATAAGAATTTATCGCAGACCTTGGCGTCCTTTGCCCGTCATACCACTCGGGATCGGGTGGCCGATAGGTCGTTTCAAGAATGGCATAAAAACAGGTAACCATCCACCCCCGCTGCTTAGAAGACAGTATATTTTTATAGTCTTCAGATTCCTTCAATAAATAAGCACAATTGATTGGCGTCGCCGAACGGTGCGCAGACCGTCCAGTAGCTCCAAGAGGCAATCCTCCAGGAGAAACCGATCCACCAGCCGCTAAGCAGGCCTCACGGCTGGTGGATCGGTTGGACTCCCGCTTCTCAGGAGGCGCGAGAGTCTTACCCGGGGTAGCCTTCCACACGAGGAGACTTCTGAATAGGAGTTAAATCGTGAGTTGGACCCCGATCCGAAAAGAACAATAGATCGTATGGCCCAAGCTGCATGAAACTGTTCGCTACCCATAAGTCATAATGTTCAGTGATGAAGAGAACTTAGTAGTTTATTCTTTGATGTAATACAGAGTCGATGGGCACGCAGCCGCAGTCGAGAACGCGTCCTGGGCGGAGGTCTCAGCACGGCAGGAGTCTGGGCAGAAGTTGGTGGAAGAGACTCCAGAGCATCAGACACTTCGCACTCCCAATCCTCGACTAGCACCCCTCATAATTCACCAAGGAGGAAACCCACCGGTGAGTATTTTATTTCTTTATTTATTCAAATAAAAGCACAATATTATTAAATGCCGTAACATGAATATTATAAACTATGACGCCCTTGACAATGTGATTTTGGGCCAACAAATTATCTGTGTACCAAATTTCAAGTCTTTAAGTTTGTGAGGAACGACCCCTCACTAGACTCCAATTTGTTCGGTGTGAGGTGGTGGTATCAAGGGCGCGTAATCCTCTCCGACCAGGCTTCGAGCGCCTGGGAGGTATCTCTCGGACAGTAAGAGCGGTTTTACTGGAGATTTTTCGCGACTGGCAATATTTTTTTTTTTTTTTTTGTGATTTGAAGGCGCGTAAATGTCAAAGTGTGAGGCGCCCCAATTAGAAGTAAATTTTGTTTTTATTGAGATTAGAATTGCCAGATTTGTTACGACGCGCGATTAGGTAATATGGACGCGAGGGTGTTGAGAGGCTGGAGTTATGAGAGGTTATGGATGAGGATTGTATTTGTACTCCTATTATCTTGTACTGGGCACGGCTCAAGTCTATGGGATTGCAGACTGATGCTTCGCGACTGGGAAAGGTAAGGAAAGGAAACCAAGGAGCCGGACTCGTTGAGCGACCTCGTGAGAGGGGTACCAAGAATGCCGTCGCAACCTTGAGGGAGGTGATCACTCGAGGAATGACACTTTGGTTGCTTTTTCGCCGGTTTATATAGGCCGGGAAGTGATGCAATCCGAAATATTCCGAGTAAAAGTATTGTTTCATCGTGCTGATTCATCGCTGCACGAGTCAAAATAATAGCTGAATTGTGTCAGTGTATTTCACTGGAAATCGTTGCATTTGTTGATCGCAGTAACGGTACTTAAGGGCCGTTACAAGTTCAATATTTCGAGATTGAATTAAACTAGTGCGCCTCTTGGTGGAGCGATTAACAGCACAAGATTTTCAACTCTTGCCATGACTGAATGATGCAAATTTCAGCTCAATCGGATAAAACGATTGGGTGCTAATGTAAAGGAATACACATGGACAGACACAAACAAACGTCAATCTGGAAATAATTTTAATCGTCTCAGGGGGCTCAAAATGGATAGTTTGTCTTCATCTCGATTTTTTTAACGCGTTCAAAATACTTTCCCTCCTGGTCGGTTGGTGGGCCGGGAAAGTTATATAGTGGGTTAAGGATTTGGATAAAATTACAGAAATTAAATTGACAAATTCTTAACAAAACTATAGAGGCTAAAATTTTACTAGTATATAGCAGGCTTTTGTTTAGGGTGTTTGTGTAAGTGTATTAAGTGTGTGGGTGTGAGTGTGACATTATAAATTTGACCGTTGAAGACTCTCCTCGTCGGGAGCCAACCCTGGGTGCAGCAGCCATGTCATGGTGAGACTTAGAACGGGCTATCATAACTGAATGCGTATCCACAATTTTGTGTCTGTGCTGTTAACCGTTAAGCAGTCCCCTCGTCGGGAGCCAACCTTGGCTGCAGAATCAGGTCATGCTTACCATAAAAAATGCATTGTCATCGAAACTGAACCAACATGTAAATTTTCAACTGCATGTGATAATATTTGAGAGTTATCTCAATTCCTCATGGATCCTATCATCAGAGCAGGATTTTGATAAAAATGGGACCAATCTGGATGTATATCATTTCAAATTAAAAAAAATCCAAATCGGTTCATAAATGACAGAGTTCTGAGGTAACAGACATAAAAAAAAGATGCAACCGAATTGATAATCTCCTCCTTTTTTTGAAGTCGGTTGATAAAAAAAACAATTGTGTTGCCGGAAAATCAATCTAAGACTTAGAACTCGAATCCTGCATTGCTACATCTGGCCAGTGGTTATGTACGGCAGCGAAGCGTGGACCATAAAAGAAGACACCAGACGGCGGCTAGAAGCTTTTGAGATGTGGTGCTACCGTCGAATGCTCCGTATAAGCTGGACCCATAAAGTTAGCAACGAAAAAGTGCTTCAGCGTGCTGGTACGACCCGAAAATTGTTGCACACCGTCAAAAAGCGCAAGATTAAATATCTGGGGCACGTGCTGCGGCATGACAGATATCAGCTGCTTCAACTAATATTGATTGGCAAAATTGAGGGTAAACGACGCCGTGGAAGGAGGAAAAAATCGTGGTTGTGCAATGTCAGAGAGTGGACCGGGATCACCAGTACGAAACAGCTTTTCCGGATGGCGCAAGACCGACAAAAGTATTCAGAGCTAACGGCCAACCTCCAGTAATGGAGAGGCACTTCGAGAAAAAGAAGAAGATAAAAAAAAATCATTGTCATAAGATTAATAATAATAATCACATCATAAGGTTAATATCATAATATTAATAATAATCTGTAACACATCTAAATCGAATTAATAGTTAGTTAATTGTATTGGTTTGGATTTGATTGACGAAATATTTATAAGTGCTTATTTTATTATATATTTTTTTATTTAGGTAAAAAACAGTCATAAACAATTGTTTTAACAAATACACTTAAACAAATAGACCTACATTACCATTAATTTTAACAAAACTTGTAAATGTAGCCACAACAATGTAAATTTCTAGTCGGATCGAACTATTTTCATTTAGTACGAGTACCTAAATTATTAGCTGTTAACTAAAACTAATGCAACAACAAATCACTCAATTGTTTCCTAAAAGTAATTAATGACACTGAGAATATATCTATTTCGTTCAAAACTTCATTATAACACATGCAAGAGCGTCTGAAGAAGGTATTTTTCGCGTAGTTTGAATGAAAAGAAGGAATATAGAAAGTATCTTTTGAACGTGAGGAGGAAGACCGCGGGATTTTAAAAATATTTTTTCCAAAAGGGGTGCAGAGTTGATGTGGTTATGAATAATTTTATATAAGAAAATGCTGTCTAAGAATTTTCGTCTTGAATACAGAAAATGCATTTTGTGTGTTGTTACTCTCTCTGCGTAGTCGGTGCAGAGGCTACCTGTCCGAAAATCCAATGATAAGTAAAACATTTCTTTTGTACCCTCTCAATCCTATCTACGTGAACAGCATACTGGGGACTCCAAACTACACTTCCGAATTCTAGGACACTACAAACAAATGCATTGTAGAGTATTTTAATGGTGTTGCCTCTGGTGAAAGGTTTACTTATGCGCAGAATCAGCCCGAGTTGTTTAAAAGCCTTAGCTACGATCTTATCAATGTGAAGGTTAAAGTGCAGTTTGGAATCCAGGGTAATGCCTAGATCACGAATGTTGGTAACTCGAGTTAAGTTATTACTGGATATTATGGAATTGAAAAAATGACAATACCATTTAAATAGGTATTTTAAAGCTCACAGCAGCGTATACTCCATTTCTGGATGCATTCATTTTAAAACGTGGCATTTGAAAAAGGTCAAATTAGTCGTGGTATTAATGGGGCGTTAATATTGATCTCGCCTACCAGGTCAGAGCAATCGAATATGCCATTCATTATTACCAGCTTTTATTTACCTTGTTAGTATATTTGTTTAGGTCAAAACTTGCAAGCTGACTTTAAACCACTTCCTCTTACTATATGAATTTGAAATTTTACACGTTGGTTCAGTTCCGATGTCAATGCATTTTTATGGTGAGCATGACCTAATTCTACATTATTAGGCTACGCGGTGACAGACGGGGGGAGAAACCCCGCCCACCACCCGGGCAGTTCTAACGACATGGGTCGTTTTATCTGCCCGGGATACCGTGCATCGACAACCTCACGCGTACCAGAAGGGTATTACATGAGGGGTGCACGAACGGAGATATGGAGGAAGATTCACCTGGTTTCTAACCCCTCCCCCGTGAACCGTTTATTTAATCATAGAAATGTCAACAATTCACTTACTATCTAACATTATAAAATATAAAGTTTTAGCTTACGCACGAAAGTTATAAATAGAGAAAAGAAAAAAAAAGAAATAAATATAATTTAGTAGGGTGAATGGTAGGCGATGAGATGGTGAATCCATGCTACTGAGTGGTCCCGGGCTCCGGCTGCAAACGGCAGGGGTTCCGTCGGGGGCATCTACATCGGGAGAACCTGCAAGAAGGCACGCACCCACAGGGGCGGCTAGGTACGTCACAATACAAAATGGGCGACTTCGGGCGATGAAGCAGCCTCTGGACAGCACTGTTAAGAAGGGAGGCCCTCCCCCATAGGAGGAGAGCCCCGCTGCCTCAAATCCTCCCAGTTTGACACCCAGTGGTCCACAAACTCCCGGAACGCTCGGTAGCAGACCTCGCAACTCACGAGATCCGCATACCAGATCGGCAGACTGCCGACGCACGCACCAACCACATCCATCATGTTTGCCCGTGCAGCGTCTAGCTTAGGGCATGTCCAAATGATGTGTTCTGCGGTCTGACGACCGGAGCCACACGGGCACCAGGGATCGTCACTGAGTCCAAAGCCAAATAGCTTGGCCCTGAACTCACCGTGACCCCCGATGAGATCTAATTCTACAACCAGGATCGGCTCCCGACGAGGCTACTCTTCCACGGTCAACAGCACAGATACACAATTTTGTTTACGCATTCAATTATGATAGCCCTTTCTAAATTTCACCAGCACATGGCTGCTGCATCTAGAGTTGACTCCCGACAAGAGGACTCCTCAACGGTCAGCACAAAACAAAGATTTGTATACACATTCAATTATGACAGCTCGGTTTAAGTTACACCCAACCGGATTCGTCCGCCGGCCGAGAGAGGGCGCTCATCGATTTTAATCATGAAATTAATATTACAACCATATTCACCCCATAACTTCAAAATGTCATTTAGGCCCAACAGGTCGTCTGTGTACCAAATTTCATGTCTCTAAGTACCATATTTCAAGATTGATATATCACTAGAGCGCCGATTGACAGACTGGTGGACCGATTTCAACTGTAATCTTTTTAACTCTTTCCATGACCAAATGACGCCTGCATGCCGAATTTCAGCTCATTCGGATTAAGCTATTGGGCGCTATAGTAGAAGAATACACACACAGACAGACATACCTCAATCTGGAAGTAGTCTCGATCGTCTCAGAGGGGCTCAAAATGAATATTTCCGTTTTGATCTCGTTTTTTTAGTGCGTTTACAATATATTTCCTCCTGGTCGGTTGGTGGGACGAAAATGTAAAACGCAAAACAACATTCCCGATACGCTATAGTACGCCCCAAAAGAACGTTCCGGTGAGAGAATAAATCATTAGGCCGGCCATGCCCCTTTTACTACCTGCTTGTAGGGATGCGTGTCGTAACCTTCGCAGATTATCTATCAGATTATTATATTATCGAGATTGAGCAGCGAAACTTTTGTCGGGTCATTTTTCAGTTCGTCAAAAAATGTCAAAATGTTATGTCACCGAGTCTGCATGTTAATATCACCCTTCAACTTAGCTGGGGATTTAGTGCGATGTACCCTGCATTTTGTGATTAAAGGCTCATACTTGGCACAATTGTTCTATAGGTGATCCTGAGTGGATTTAGACCGGGAGCCATCGGCGACCACCCCGGGGGTGGCGGGGGGAGGGGGTGGAAATTTCATTCCGCCGCGCGTCACTTTGAGCCCTATATCTCTCAGACTATAGGTACCAGGGGAAGTAGAATATCATTTTCGGATAATTCAGTAATGACAAATTCATTTCGAGAAGAAAAAAAAATACCTATCCATAGAAAAAATATGAAATAATTGGTAAAATCCAAAAATCGCTGCCATCTTTTTTTTACTTATACGAAGTTTACTTTTTAACCGTAAGAGGTATCGGTATGCAAAAAATATATTCTGAAAGCCACACTTTTCTAAATTATAGACATATACTTTTTATTGGACTGGTATTGCAAAATGTGAGGGAAAAAAATATAATTCATCGCACGGCAGACCGGCGTATTACGTCCGTTACGCAGAGACGGGCATCGATCCAAGTTAGATAAGTACTTATCGGATTATTTAGTTTCTGCGACAGGCCAGTGAGTTAAAAACAAGAAGTAAAATCGTTATTATTATTATTATAACTATATTATTATTGTTTTTTCAAAAGAATTCATCATTCACACACCGTACCTAACTGATATTTGTGCTTACATACCTTAAATACCTAATAAGTATTAATTTGTCTGCAATCCCTACCACTTCGTTGAAAAAATAATAATTAGTAGTATATATGATACAAGAACATACCTACCTGTTCTATCAGCGAAGAGTGTGAATTTTCGGATGCCTTTTGCATCAGGGCGAGTCCCCAGTGGACTGTAATAATATATTTAACTCACCCTCTTTCGTGGTTTACAGCATCCTTTATTTCAGCCAGGTTGGCCTCGGCAGTGAAGCTTCCTCGATTTTCCGGCTGCTGACTGACGACACTTTAACTTCTACGGCTTCCCGGCAATTAAAGCACATTTATTTTTCTAACTTATATATTCAGAACTTATTAATTATTATTTACGGGCCCATTGCCCTATGATAACTCGCGATTACATTTATCGCGGTGACGTCGGTTTATAACACCCGAAAAGGTGCCCGTCCGTCTCCGACCTTTTTTGGCAACTAACTAAAAATGGCATCCTTCGCTTTCCTCACCGTTTACAATAAAAAACCTTCCGCGCCCCTTAAACGCCATGTCTATGCTTTTACTGGCCGGAACGATTTCACACCTTCCCTTATTGGTCAAAGGATCTAAAGGGAAACGCCTCTTTCCAAAATGGTATGCCAATATACTCATAGATAGCAGTGCACGTAAATACATTACTAAATGTTTAATTATGTCTACTTAATTGTATAATTATCTCTACTTATAACTAACAACTCAAATACGGTGATATGGTGATTTAGGGATGCTTCTGTATCATAGATTAAAGTTGATTACCATATCACCCTAATTACAAAATTAATTAATCTAATCACCCCAATTTACTAGGTACTCTAATTAGACGCATAAATGTTTACTAATTTTCATATCGGACCTGAACATTTTATTATATGTTAGTATATTTACTTAGTAATTTATGTTATCTTATACTAACAATCAAGCTTACATTAATTCGCTAAATAATAATAAGCTGTCAAGCTATTTTTCTCGCAGACCGTTTGATAACCTTATCCTATTTTATAATATAATTATCATAGATCAATTATCTGATAACTAAATTAATCATAAGGTTTAGGGCGTGCCATTTGAGTAATGGCTGGGTTTTTTGAAATGTTATAGTCCTTTCAGAGAAAGCGAGGTCGTCTTTATGACAGGGTGCACTTCAGATTTACGTCTTCGAAAAGTTAACCCGTATGTGAACAATGGCGCAATAGTGTTGTAAAACGGACCAGCTACGCCTATTGTCTCTGTGCCAGGAAGGCAAGGGGTGAGTTCGGATTTCTGTGAAAGGACATATTATCTCGCCCTTTAAAGTGCAGGCGGCATTGTTCGCGAATCCGGGATACCAATAAAACGATTCCAAATCTTTGCTGCCTCACTGCGTGGACAGCGTTGTAAATAATTATTTTTTAACCTAACATTTCCCCCCCAGTGACAGACAGTGTCACTTTTGTCTATTAATTATTTGTAAGGGTGGTATGTTGCCTTCTACCTATCATTTTTAATGTTATAACTAAGTTTAAAGGGACTTTTTTATTATTAATCTACTTTTTAACTATTCTACGATGAGTCGAGCGATCTTACCGATGGAACGTCGATACAATCGATTATTTGCTCTCACATCTAACACGCGTACATTTCCTTTCTTATCGGGATACACCTTTTCGATTATACCCCTTGGCCAGTGACCGCGACTTATAGACGGGTCAATAATCAACACCAGGTCTCCTTCTTTTAGGGGCTCCGTAGTTTCTTTCCATTTCGGTCGCGATGCCAATGTTGGTAATATTTCCCGTAACCAACGCCTCCAAAAGGCGTCCGCTAGATATTGGCTATGCCGCCATTGCTTTTTACTGCACAGATCCTGTGGGCTGAATTGACCTGCTGACTGGTCACCGTAAGTGTATCCTAGCAAGAAGTTTAGAGGGGTCAATGGTTCGGCGTCGCGGGAATCTAACGAAAGGTGGGTCAAAGGTCGAGAATTAATGACCGCCTCGGCTTCCGTTAATAAGGTCGCCAATGTCTCGAGACGGGGCGCCTGTTCCTTTAAAACGGCTTTCAAAGCGTTTTTTACTGCTTTCACCATTATTTCCCAAGCACCGCCCTGGCTAGGACTGGCTGGCGGAATAAAACGCCAGGTAATATTTTTATTACTTAAATTATTTTTAATTGCCTCGTTGTCTAAACCGCTCATCGCCTGGCGAAGTTCAGCACAACTACCTTTCATATTGGTTGCATTGTCTGAGTATATTACTCGCGGCTTTCCGCGCCTGCTAATAAAACGCCTAATAGCCTGTATCATAGAATCCGTGGACAAGAATTCCAAAACTTCAATATGCACCGCTCTCACTGACAAGCACGTAAATAGTACACCGTATCGGTGTTCTTTTCGCCTACCAATTGTCACCGCCATCGGCCCAAATACGTCTAATCCGACGCAGCTAAAAGGTCTAGTATGGTGTTCTAAACGTTCCGCCGGAAGGTCTCCCATCAATGCGGTCACCGGCTTGGCCTTTTTTATTTGACAGTATAAGCAACGAAATAACTCCCTTTTAACACTACGGCGCGGATTTATAACCCAAAAACGCTGACGCAATGTCGCCAGCACACTCTCAACACCTGAATGTAAATTTTCGTCATGCCTTTTCTTTATCAATAGTTGGGTAAATTGATCTTTGCCTTCTATAATCATAGGATACATGGTATCATAAGGCACACCAAGCGCCGCGCCGATACGACCGCCCATTCTAATGAAACCTGTCCCATCTAGGAACGCATTTAAACCTTTCAGTCTACTTCCTGCCGGTAGTTTTTTGTTGTTTTTTAAGCAAAAAATGTCGCGGCCAAAACAGCGCCGTTGAGAATCTTTAATTAATTCTTTCTCGGCTGCGGATATATCGCAAGCAGATATATCGCGATTTTGGCATTTTCTCCGGCATAGGTTAGCGAATTTTTGTACATATGCCATCGTTCTAATCAACCGTTGATAATTGGAGAAGCGTTCCATGTCGATAAGTCCTTTATCCGTTTCATGGATATGAAGTGTCACCGCCGGTCGATATTCTAAACCCGCTCTTTCCTCTTCCCGTAATTCATCTGGAATTTCCGCCGGCCAGAACTCGCGCCCTTGTTGTAGAAAGCTAGGACCTGTGAACCATCTGCTTATTGGAGACATATCAACGGGTGCGCGTAATCGCGTCGCATCATCCGCTGGGTTTAATTTGCCACTTAACCATCGCCACTCCTCGGCTTGGCTTAATTCGTCAATTACTCCCAAGCGGTTCGATACGAATTGTTGATATTCGTCACTTCGAGATCTTACCCACCATAATACGTTTCTGGAATCTGTCCAAAACACCTGTTCGTGGATCTCTATCGAGTGATCTTGTCTAATTTTATGACATAATTGAGCCCCTAACAAGCCCGCCGTAAGTTCTAAACGAGGTATACTTAAATTCTTTAAAGGCGCAACTCGCGTTCTACTTCCTATCAAAGTCACCATAGGTGTCGTGTCGCCTCTTATTACCCTCAGATAAGCGGAAGCACACATCGCTTCGGCGCTTGAGTCGCAAAAAATGTGTAATTCTCGCCTCTCCCCCTCTATTTTTGAGGTCTGATAGTAGCGAGGAATTTTGACATCGGCCGCCCTCTGTAAAAATACTAACCACTCCTGCCATGCTTTCTCTATCGAGCTATCTACAGCTTGATCCCATTTTATCTTGCTTTTCCATACTAATTGCATTATGATTTTCGCCCGTACGGTCAATGTCGCGAGAAATCCCTGTGGGTCGTAAACGCTCATAATAACCCTCAATATTTCTCTTTTTGTCGGCGTTTTAGTGCCCGCGATTAATGCGCTATCCACTTTATGCATGCGTAAATCGAACGATAGCTCGTCGGTTTCGGAAATCCAATGCAATCCTAACAATCGTTGCACACCTAGTTCACTCCTTTCGATAGGTACATTTTGTTTTGCTATTTTATCCTCCGAAACCTCTGACAACACCCTGCTGTCATTGGTAGCCCAATTAGTTAGATGAAACCCTCCTTGAGTGTGTATATAATTTATTTCCCGAATTAAACGTTGAGCATCTCCCACTGTGTCCGCTCCAAATAAAAGATCATCGCAGTAATGATTTTGCTTAATGGCTTTTGCGGCTTCTGGATACTGGTCTGCGAAACGTTCGGCATTAAGATTACGCACATAATGAGAACTGCACGGAGATGACTTCGAACCGAATAGGAGGGAGGACATACGATAAGTTTGTGGTTCACTATCGCGGTTCTTACCTCGCCATAAGAAAAGCTGCTTGAAGCTGTCTTCTTCTTGAATTTTAATGCGCAAGAAAAAATCTTTTATGTCGGCAGAAAATGCAATGGGGTTTTCTCTAAACTTAAAAAGTATTCCTATGATAGAATTATATAGGTCAGGTCCTGCGACAAGGCAACTATTGAGTGACGTTCCATGGCATGTAGCAGCTCCGTCGAAAACTACCCTTAACTTTCCCGGTTTGGCGGGATTTTCTACCCCAAAATGCGGTAAATACCATATATTTCCCATTGAGCTTAGAATGTCTTTCGGCACTTCCTGTGCGTAGCCCTCCGTCAGATAGCGCTCGATTTGCTTGCAATAAGCGTCGGCGAAAACTTTATCTTTATCCATTTTAATTTCTACTGATCGTAACCGTTTAAACGCCATGCTACGGTTTGGTGGCATAATAATTCCCTCTTGACGCCATAGTAAACCAGTGGTCCAAATATTGTCTTTTATAACGGTTGTAGTTCGCAACAGCTCTTCTGCGCGAACAATTTCGGGGTTGACTCTCTGTTTTTCTGGCCATTCTTCCTGGCGACGTAAACTTTCAGTGAGCAGATCTTCCAGGTGGTCGTCATGCCGGTTCGTGATACAGAAACTGTGCTCTCGGTTGTCGAAGTTCCCGCTGTCCAATTCCCCCACGGCCACCCATCCTAAGCGTGTCCGTGAAGCTGATATCCCGTTACTAATTGTGGAGAGTCCTCGAGATATAATAAGCTGCCAGCAATTAGCACCTATTAATAATTGCGGTTGGACTTCGGTTACCTCGCGCGCTATGGTATTTATATACTTTCGTCCGGTTATCTCGTCACGGGGTATACTTTTTAACAATGGGAGGTTGAGATTATTTATGCTGTATGCTTGCATTTCGTAAGACTTGCTTTCTTCCTCTCCTCTAATTCGAAATGTAACGGTTTTAGCATTTTGAGATGTGGCGGTCATTTCGTTTACACCATGGATTTCCAATGGTTTAGATGGCCCGTCTAAACCAAGTTCGTTAGCCACCGCCTGATCCAATAAAGATACAGTTGAACCCTCGTCTGCCAGACCGTATATGGTTTTAGTTCCTTTCGGACCCGTGATAACTACCGGTAAAACTTTTAAAAGAATATTATTTCTCTTAATCGTATGGGCGACTATATTTTCCTGGTTGTCATTATTCGCGCGAGCAACACTTCTATCTACTTCGTTTGGTTTTTTATTTTCTAAACTAGCGTTCGATAATAGAAAATGATATTTCGCGCGCTGGTTCTTGCGATAAGCTGGACAAGAGCGACTTCCATGCGATTTTGATAAACATTTAAAACATCTCTTCATCTCTCTAATCAAAGCCCAGCGTTCGTCTAATGACAGTTTTTTAAAACTCTCGCATTTTGACAAATAATGATTTTCATCGCATTTAATGCATTTCACCGATTCCGGCGTTTTATCGCGAGCATTAAAAACGTATTCTTTTTTATGGTTTGCATTTCCCTTTAGCTTATTTTCGCGGCTGTGGCCTTGATATTTTTTAATATCTGCCCCGGCGATCCCGGCATCTTTCGAGCTAATCGCTAATGACTCTAACCATTTCGAAAAATAAACAATTACCGGTTCGTCTGACGTTTGCCTATTTTTATCGGCCAACCAAGTGGTTAAAAGGTTTTTCGGTAATTTGCCGATTAGATTGGATAACAGATCGGGATTAAGTAAATGATCGTTTCGCTCTAACGATTGGAGCGTGGCGATTAAGTTTTTAATTTTGCATGCAAATTTCGTCAAAGCTTCATGATCTATGTCCTCGCTCAGGTTACTCATCCGACGTACCTCACTTATGGTGCGGTTTATAACAGCATTAGGATTTCCAAACAAGGTTTCCAGAGTTTTTACTATTTCTGATACTTGATTGGGGAATAATAACAGACCTGATACGGCATCTCTCGCTTTTCCTCTGAGTGCTTTTTGGAGGCGTAATAAATTTTGAGCGTCTGTCAGCTTTCCCACAGTGGTAGACTGTTCAAAAATGGCTTTAAACGCGATAAACTCTATCGGATCCCCTGAATATACTGGTAAATGGTTATCATAAAACGGTCTGGAAGAAACATTAGCAATAACTTGACAAACCTGCTCTAATAACTGTTTATCGCCGCTGTCTCCACTTGAAGAGGCGCCCGCTTTGGCAACCGGATGCGGCGCCGCGACGCCCGTGCCGTCTCCAGCTGTCTGCGCTGGCTGCGTGCTCGTGGCTGGAGTTGCCTGCGCGCTTGTAGCGCGCGCGTCAGGCGCAATCCCATTTCCTCGCGAACACAGCACTAGGTTTTCACTCACTTTTCCGTGTATTTGCCGCACTGATTGTTCGATGTTTTCTTCGACGATTTCCGTTGCGGCGACTCGTTCCGGGCCGGGTGGCATGTCTTGTCTCGATTCTCCGGTGCATTCGCGAAAATTATTTTCCGCCCACGCAGAAGTTCGTTCGGCGACTGATTCCGCTCTGCTGGAGAGCTGGCGATTTTGCCAGCTTTCGGCGGTGGATTCATGAAAAGATTCTGACACAACTTCCAGAATTCTACGTGCGTGATCTCCTTCCGCTTCCAGCACTTGTTCTTGTTCCGCTAAGTCCGCTTGAGTCGCTTGTAATGCTGCTGCCGCGCCCGCTGCTCTTTTTCTTTCTTCCGCCTTGGCGATTTCTTCCTTTGCTGCCGCCGCCGCGATTAATTTAGTTTTTTCTGCCTTAATCTTCGCCGCGGCTCTCGTTACACGTAGAATTTCTTCAGAGGCTTCTTTAACCTCCTGTAGACGCTCGCTCCTTCGGCTTATTGCCGACGATGCTGTAGAGTTGGGCCTGATTGGCTGTCTCTTGGATGCTGCAGACATTTTAATTCTTCGTTGATCAACACAGATTCTTCAAATTTTCAATTTTTCTGTCACTTATTGGACTTGGTGATCTCCATCCGGCTCGAATATGACCAATTATGTTCTATCAGCGAAGAGTGTGAATTTTCGGATGCCTTTTGCATCAGGGCGAGTCCCCAGTGGACTGTAATAATATATTTAACTCACCCTCTTTCGTGGTTTACAGCATCCTTTATTTCAGCCAGGTTGGCCTCGGCAGTGAAGCTTCCTCGATTTTCCGGCTGCTGACTGACGACACTTTAACTTCTACGGCTTCCCGGCAATTAAAGCACATTTATTTTTCTAACTTATATATTCAGAACTTATTAATTATTATTTACGGGCCCATTGCCCTATGATAACTCGCGATTACATTTATCGCGGTGACGTCGGTTTATAACACCCGAAAAGGTGCCCGTCCGTCTCCGACCTTTTTTGGCAACTAACTAAAAATGGCATCCTTCGCTTTCCTCACCGTTTACAATAAAAAACCTTCCGCGCCCCTTAAACGCCATGTCTATGCTTTTACTGGCCGGAACGATTTCACACCTTCCCTTATTGGTCAAAGGATCTAAAGGGAAACGCCTCTTTCCAAAATGGTATGCCAATATACTCATAGATAGCAGTGCACGTAAATACATTACTAAATGTTTAATTATGTCTACTTAATTGTATAATTATCTCTACTTATAACTAACAACTCAAATACGGTGATATGGTGATTTAGGGATGCTTCTGTATCATAGATTAAAGTTGATTACCATATCACCCTAATTACAAAATTAATTAATCTAATCACCCCAATTTACTAGGTACTCTAATTAGACGCATAAATGTTTACTAATTTTCATATCGGACCTGAACATTTTATTATATGTTAGTATATTTACTTAGTAATTTATGTTATCTTATACTAACAATCAAGCTTACATTAATTCGCTAAATAATAATAAGCTGTCAAGCTATTTTTCTCGCAGACCGTTTGATAACCTTATCCTATTTTATAATATAATTATCATAGATCAATTATCTGATAACTAAATTAATCATAAGGTTTAGGGCGTGCCATTTGAGTAATGGCTGGGTTTTTTGAAATGTTATAGTCCTTTCAGAGAAAGCGAGGTCGTCTTTATGACAGGGTGCACTTCAGATTTACGTCTTCGAAAAGTTAACCCGTATGTGAACAATGGCGCAATAGTGTTGTAAAACGGACCAGCTACGCCTATTGTCTCTGTGCCAGGAAGGCAAGGGGTGAGTTCGGATTTCTGTGAAAGGACATATTATCTCGCCCTTTAAAGTGCAGGCGGCATTGTTCGCGAATCCGGGATACCAATAAAACGATTCCAAATCTTTGCTGCCTCACTGCGTGGACAGCGTTGTAAATAATTATTTTTTAACCTAACACCTACCCATACTTACTTAATTGCTAGAAGAAACTATTAAAACACTGAAAAAAGGCTATTCTTTCGAATGCCCATTTTCAAATTTCTCATTTCATTTTAGGTGAAACAGGCGCAACACCCTCGCTCTTCTTGGCCCTATAACTGAAAAAATTATGGGCTAGACTTTACAAATTTTATACCAATTTAGATGATGAATTTGTACTTTTAGCTTTTAAATGTATGATTAACTTTAATCTTATTATTTAACACTTTACTGACTACTTTGTGTATTACCTACTATAAAAACTTTTAGTACGTTTTCGAACCTACTCGAATTATTGACTATTTCAATTATTAGGCGTCTATGTTGATTATTTAACTTTTTACTGACTATTTTAGTTAGTATGTTGAGTAAGTAACTCTTAGTAGGTACCCATTCAAATTATTAACTCTTTTAATAAATAAGCGTTCATTTTGTTTTGTAATAATATTTTACAATAAATAGCTTTTAGTAGGTTCCAAAGTTTCTGAGATACTATTTTTCCAATCTAATAGCTAAATTCTTAACAACCTACATATCTATGTTAAGTAAAGATTAGAGAAGTAATTAGACTACCTAATACAAATATTTTGCCACGTTCAAGAGCGACTTTTAGCCACCAATTGGACACGACGTAAATGTTATGTATGTTATAGACTTAATATATCCTATCTATACTTACTAAATATAAAACAAACATTATAGTTTTTACCTTAGGTAGTCGCAATATCATGACAGCAGAGAGATACTGGTGGCGTTTCCCAGAACCTTTGTGCACCCACAGCTCCTCAAGCTATGTAATTGTGGTAATTTGCACTTCTGCTGCTGGTCTGCGAACTCAGTATCCACAGTCAGTAGCATAATTTTCGTCAAGCCATGAGCGACAGTGTCAGATACATGCACCACCATTCATCGTGGTTACGTATCACGTAACTACGAAGAAACGTACGCGTTGTGTCACGTGTGATATTGGTTAAGTATTTGGTCCACCTATGTTGCAAACTTCCTTGCCGTTATCAGAGCAAACAATCCTTCCTTAAGCAATTGTTCATCATCCAATTGGCCTAAACTTTGGGTAGTTTCGTCGTAGCAGTGACCCGTTTTCTTTGAACGTTTTCCTCTGTTAATATTTTTTATGCTTTCGTTGTTATGTCCCAAACCATATTTAATTTTGAAACCCTGTAAGTTCTTTGCAAAGAAATGGTATACATACTGGTGTACCTATTCTCCAAAGTCTTTCTATGGCCAAAACTCAGTATGTGTACTAATACAGATCCATCTAGAATTTTCGCTGAGACTTGTGGGGCGTTTGGAACGATTGCAGTTCCAAAAATACTGGTAATCGATTTTAGTAGGTCTGACCTTCTTCCAGATCGCAATTTACCCATTGAAGAAAGTGCTAGAGGACTGGCTTGGTTTTCTTGCGCCAAGAATGAATTGAGATCTTATACTCTGTGCTCACAGGTTGCAAAATAAAGTTTGCTGAATAGACTGTAGTCATTCTCAAGGCCTCTTATCTTTGCTTTCGTTTTGCTCTCACTCTTTTTTATGTGTTTTAATAACTTGTATATTAATATTGTGTATATACTTGTTGTATAAGGAGATATTACTAAGTTTGGTTGGATCCAGTAAATATTTTAAGAGTTTGTGTGTAATCTTCCTTCACAAATGTTATGTATTTAAGAGCAATAGCTTTATAAGATCAATAACTCTTTGCCGCTTTTTCTTATCTTTCTATTCTGTGATGTGTAAAATAATATTATGTTGTATAATGAAGAAGTAATCACAAACTATTTAGCGTAAAGATGAATGCAAGAGTAAAAATAGGTCCTACCTACATCTTCCTTTAATATGGCATTCATTTGCTCATGTGCTTGGTCCTTAGCCATCCCCGTAAATTTGCGATAACTTTTTCGATCCAGAAATTACACATTTTCAAAATGCTTTAATAATTCTCTGCGCGGCAGCTAAATTCTTTCACTGTTTACTACTGAACTGAGTGGGTCGACCAAAAGATTTACCCACTCAGTTAGGTACGGTGTGTGAATGATGAATTATTTTTATTAAATAGATAAAACCAATAATAATATAATTATCATACTAATTATTACTATTGTACTTGTTATTTTTAACACACTAACCTATCGCAGCAACTAAATAATCCTATAAGTACTTATCTAACTTCGCTCGATGCCCGTATCTACTTAGCAGGCGTAATACACCGGTCTGCCGTGCGATGAATTATATTTTTTTCACTCACTTTTTACTATGAAAAGTCCAATAAAATATATACTGGTATAATTAAGATAAGTGTGGCTTTCGGAATATATTTTTAAAATACCGATAACTCTTATGGTTAAAAAGTAAACTTTGATTAAGTAAAAAAAGATGTGAATGATTTTTGGATGTTACCGATTATTTCATATTTTTTCTATGGACCGGTATTTTTTTTCTTCCAAAAATGAATTCGTTATCATTGAGTTACCCGAAAATGATATTCCATTTTCCCTAGTACCTATATTCCAAGAGATATCGGGCTCAAAGTGGCGCGCGGTGGAATCAAACTCCCACCCCCTCCCCCCGCCACCCGCGGGGTGGCCCCCGATGGCTCCCGGTTTAAAACCACTCAGGACCACCTAAGGAACAATTGTGCCAAATATGAGCCTTTAATCACAAAATGCAGGGTTCCCATACAAACTGTTGCACTAAATCCCCAGCTAACTTCAATAGCTCCAGGTTAGAAAATATGATCTCCATTGCTCAACTGATAGGCAAGTAATGATGTTTTATCCGCGCAGCATTTTATAATATGTATTTGTAATAATGTGAGACTCATTATTACAAAATGCCACGATAACATTTTACTTAATGACTGTTTAGAAATTAATAATGACCTATGGTATGCCATGCTATGATAATCAGTTATCTATTAAGTACTCATTTAATAACTCACATCACATAATTAGGTCATTATTTAATTACTCTAATTCTAAAATAATACTATTAATAAATATAGCTATCGGTACTATAATAAATGCAGATGTATAATACTGTTTCATCGAGCAAGCGTAATTCATCGATCTGCAATATCGACGTTAGCCGCATCCTTGTTGACAGCTCGGTTTATTACCCCCATCGGAACGTTCCTGTGGCCCGTACTGTTATAGGTGGGTGTGAGGTAATCCGCACAACCAACCTTCACCCGCCTCCCCACCTGAACGAATTTCTGTATCGGCTTATGGGGTAACCTGACAGATAATCCAACGATAATGCCATTACGACTATTTATTGTACGCATATGTACACCAGCTGTTATCTATAGTGATATCGATTCAAACTTAGAAGCAGCAGATGCGTTATTACAAAAAGCGTTACAGTCTTTAGAGACATACTCGGCCGACGCACGGTGAATCGGCTAGTAAAAGCTAAGAGGACGAAAGTTGTTTCAAAGAATCGATTACTTTATGATCCCACGATAATAACAACCCTCCCAGGGTATCAATTCCAGTAGTAATTATGGCAAACTCATAAGCGGGCGAAGTAAAGTGGTTAGGTAATTTCATTTATGTAAACAATTTAGTCGCAATTTTGAAGTGCTTTCAATAATATCTAACAAGTTTTGGAATGAGAAATATTACTATTGCTGTTATGGATCTTAATTTGGAGGGTAAGCATTTTTTCATTACATTTCAATTTCATTTTTATTTCATTTCTGTTACGTTTAATGAGTCTAATTTTGGAAATTAATAGTTCATGTGAACGAGACAACTAGAGTTGTCAACTGCAACGGACGATCCCGTCACCTCAGGAAGTTTTAACGATTAGTCGTTCTGTCTCCCTGAAGTGAGCGCAGAAGACTTGGACAAAAACAGTCCACCGTCAAGCTCCGCCACATGCCCGTAAGAGACCAACGCCTTAACCGCGAGATAGCCAGGAGTGTTACCCAGCGGGCTTACACTCACGCCCTTACTTCCAATTGCGACTAGATTACTCCAGTGTCTCGATTGGCTACGAGTTCGAGGTCGCTTGCGCGGTCCTCTCCCTTACGAAGCGGTGAAACGGTGTATACCGAATCTATCGCGGAACACGGCATCCTTTGCCCGGCTGTTCACACAGGATCGGGTAGCCGATGGTCGTTTTAAGAGCAGTCGCCGTAAGGTCCGCAACCACCCCCACTCTATAGGAAACAGTACTGCTTCCAGACTCCCCCGACTGTTAGTCAGAGTGCACAGTCTATTGGCTTACGCCGCACGGTGCGCAGACTGTTCAAGAGCGCCTGAAGGTTGATTCCTAGGGGAAACTAGCCCTAAGGCCAGAGTCCTGCCTGGGCTCGCACTTCATGCGTGGAGGCCGCCGGATGGGTGTTGACCCGTAAGTGTGACCAACCCTGAACAGAATGGGTCTTCGTGGCCAACTCAGCAAGAGCCCATTAGCTCCCGAAGTTGCACCACAGTCTCTTCTTCAATCCTACTAATATTATAAACGTGAAAGTTTGTAATAATGTATGTATGGATGTTTGTTACTCTTTCACGCAAAAACTACTGAATGGATTTTGATGAAACTTTACAATAATATAGCTTACACATCAGAATAACACATAGGCTATACTTTATAAAGATATATGGTTTTCTATCATCATTATCACAATTTTCCATCACCACGCGGGTGAAACCGCTGGGCGCAGCTAGTATTTAAATATTTGCCGGATAACACTTCTATTTTGCCTTTCCTATCACCTAATATGAGGGATAAATATCAGCCCGTTTACTTTTTTACCATTTAAAAATACTATTTAAAGAAATAACATCGATATTCGCCCCGAAATTTTGTGTCTAGTAAAAAAAAAGAAAAAAACCTTTTCATTTTTTTTTTTAAGTTCATATAGAAGAGAATTTAATAATTTTAATTTTTTTTAGCACAACTTGATTCGTCAAGTAGTTTTTTAAATCACGACACAAAACTGAAAAATATGGTTTTGAGAAAAACGCGTTTAAAGTTTTCTTTAAAGAAAGGTAGTAAGTTTTTTACTCTTACAGCAATCTGAAACTATAAATTAGCCTAGAGGTAAAAGATTCATGAATAGATTACAACTTAGGGTAAAAAAAAAACATGAAAACATGTTTTTTTTCGCCATCTAAACAAGGCTTCTCCCTTAATGTCACTTTTCTAAAAAAACAGCTAACACGGTTTGCATTGTTTTGCCAATTGGTGGCAGAGGTATGGGTTATGATCAGAGGTACGGAATTTTTGTTTTTACGAAATAAATGCGAATTAATGCGAAGTTTCTTGAAATGTCAAAAAATGCGAAAATACCCACCTGAAAAAAGTTTCACTAAAATTTCTGTACAGATGAGGTTAAATACAACAATTAAAACATACTTTCATATTGGTCAGTTATATTGCCTATCTGTGACTACAAGTCACAACCTTAAAACAAAATACATTACTCGAAAACTTCTCAAAAATCCTATTTTTAGGGAACTTTCTCAAAACGAGCTGATTGATGGGTAGACATCATTTCCTTCTTCAATCAGTAAGAAGGAAATGATGATGCCAATGTTAAGAACATATTCTGGGGTACTAAATGCTGCTTTTCAACCTTTGCTGAAGCAGCGTTACAGAGGTAGTTACTTCTACGCTTTTAGTCGAACAGCGTAGAAGCAGAACGCTTCTTTATTAAATATAATGTCGCCGTTACGGACATAACGATTCTAAATGGTCAAATATTGGAGTACAACAATGTTAGCTTTTGATTAATATTAAATATAAATTTTAGGTCTATTAAAAGGTTGTTTTATATGCCGTATATGCGAATTTTAGCGAAATTTCGATATTTTCAATTTTCATTTTGCGAATTTTTTTTTTTTTTTTGCGGAAATTCTGTACTTCTTCTAGTCATGATACTTCCAGATTATGTAAGTAAGTAAAACTACAATAATTACGTGAGTAGTCACGATTCCAAACAAATTGTCGCAAAAAGCGGATGAGTATATTTTACATGGTTTTACCATTCATAAAGCCGAGGTCATCATGCATATTATTCATTTTTGATGGCATGTCTCCGTGCTTATAAAACAGCACACAGGGTGACGTAAGACTTAATTAGGCAAATGTCGCAAGGTCAAATAATGGACGAGTTGACTTTACGCCGAGAGCGGACGCCACGACGTCTATGACGTCATCGCGATCTCAGTCTATCACTGAGTCTATTTACCCTGGTTTACGGTAATAAATCGGAATAATGGCATGTTTGCCTTTCCCAGAAATCGGTTAATAAAAGGAAGACTTTTGTAGTATGAGTAAGGAAAGTTTATCATTGCAATCAGTATGTCTGTCTGTAAGTGCGAGCCTGGGTATGACTCTGGCCTTATGGCTAGTTTCCCCTGGGAATCAACCTTCTGGCGCTCCTGGACGGTCTGCGCTCCGTGCGGCATAAGCCAATCGATTGCGCACTCTGACTAACAGTCGGGGGAGTCTGGAAGCAGTACTGTTTCCTATAGAGCGGGGGTGGTTGCGGACCTTACGGCGACTGCTCTTGAAACGACCATCGGCTACCCGATCCTGGGTGAACAGCCTGGCAAAGGATGCCGTGGTCTGCGATAGATTCGGTATACACCGTTTCACCGCTTCGTGAGGGAGAGGACCGGGCAACAATAATCATCATATTTATCAGAGACTCATAAACATAATCAAATTATTAGTTATAAAATTAATAATAAAAATAATTCAATATAACTTAAAACTATAAAGTCAATCATATAATTAGATATTAGATAGTTAAAAATATGTATATAGTAAAAAAAGGGAGTCCGACTTTAACCAATCTAATCTATACTAATAGGTATTATAAAGAGGTAAAGTTTGTGAGGTTGTAGGAAGTAATCTCTGGATCTACTGCACCGATTTTGAAATTGAAATTGATTCTTTTAGCAATAGAAAGCCACGTTATTTGTGAGTGTCATAGGGCTATATATTAATCCGAAAAATGAAAAGACTTTTTCGTGGTAGTTTGATTTGCAAAGTAAGTCGGAGAAAAAACGGTCGAATGAAAACGTTTCTTACGAACGCTGCTTTAACGATGAGAGATACATGATTGAGTTCTAAAGAAAAGTTGTAAAGCTTGGTAATGCCTACAAAAAAGTTAGCGACAGTATATGTCTAAATTTTATATTTAAGTCACAAAAAGTAGTTTTTTATATAAAAAAAATAATTTAAATCGTTAGGTCATGTTTATTGGTCATATTATTATCAACAATTATGAATTCATATCAAAATAAGTAAATTTATCGTCTCAAGTGTTTAAAACAAAAGGCTTTTCCCTTTTACTGCATATAATTTCCCTTTTACTTCTTAAATGGTTAAAGAGATTAGACGCTCACAAATAAGACACTCACAAGAAGACACTAACAAATAACGGTAATATAGTCAAATTGGCATGCAAATACATACATATAGTCTACGTAATAGTATTTAACAAAAGTGTCGTTAAAATGTGATAAAATAAACAGTGATTCCCAACAAGTTGTAACCGTTTATTTTACTATGGAGATCGATTCTACCTGCGGGGAACACTAACAAACGCTTTAAAGGCACAAACTGACCGCTGCACTGGGTTCGATCATAACATCTTGAACTTTATACCACCAACGATCTGAGTAAATACTGCAGTATAGGTACCTAACAATAATTGTAAAATGTGTATTTCAGACAGATATATTAAAACACGCACTAAATACTGATGATTTCGAAGTCGAACTGTTACTGTTACACTAATTAATAGTCTTAATCGGTTAGCTACTTACCATGTTAAATTCGGTGATTGCCGATTTCGATTTTACAATTATAACAATAATAGTAAAATGTGTACTTCATACAAATATATTAAAATACACACTAATTACTAATGATTTCGAAATCGAACTGTTAGGGTTTCACTAATTAATAAACCTAATCGTTTAGCTACTTACCAAGTTGATGATCATTGCGTTCGCATTATTATTATCAGTTCGGTCAAAGCTTTCACTTTCGTCTTTCTGCACGCTTTTAAATTTGCTCTTCTATTGTCAAAGATGTTTCGCCCTTGGGAAGTAACTCGCGGTAATATTGCAGAAGAAAATGTTATTATTATTGTTTTTGCTTGAAAATTGGTAAGTATAAATAATAAATAATATTAAGCGATCAAGGCGATTTAGTCTAACCATATCAAGCCATTAGACATTCGACGATAGGTGTGAAAAAGGTCTCAATCGTTGTGAAAAAGGTACCAATGTGCTAACGACACTTTTGTCAAATAATATTTCGTAGACTATACATAATATGCATAAATAAATATAACTCTTCTTTTGGCAGTCAGGAAATAAATCATAGCACTCAGTACTAACCGAACCACACTTATAATTTCATCACAAGTAAAAAGCTTTACCGACCAACGAAGTGGGCACGGGTCATATTGAGTTGTCAACCACAACGGGCGAACCCGTCACCGCAGGACGTTTTAACGATTGTTCGTTCTATCGACCGTGCTGTGAGCGTAGAAGACTTTGGACATAACAAATCCGACGTCTAGCTACGCCACAACCCGTTAGAGACCAACGCCTTACCGCGAGTAGCCAGGTATGTTACCTGGCGGGCGGCACTCGCTCCCTAACTACCAATTGTGACCAGATTTCTCCGGTCTCTCGATTGGTTCCGAGTTCGAGGTCGCTTGCGCGGTCCTCTCCCTTACGAAGCGGTGAAACGGAGTGCACCGAATCTGTCGCGGACCAAGGCGTCCTTTGCCCGACTCTGAACCGGGATCGGATGGCCAATGGTCATTTCAAGAGCAGTCGCCGTAAGGTAGACAACTACCCCCGCTCTACAGGAAACAATACAGTTCCCAGACTCCCCCGATTGTTAGTCGGAGAGCATAATCGATTGGCTTGCGCCGCTCGGTGCGCAGACCGTCCAGGAGCGCCAGAGGATTGTTCCCAGGGGAGACTGGTTGACCCAGTGTCCTACCCAGGCTCGCACCCCATGCGTGGAGGCCATCGGATGGGTGTTGACCCGTGAGTGTGACCGACCCTGAAACAGAATGGGTCTTCGTGGCCAACTCAGCAAGGGCCCATTAGCTCCCTAGTTAGTACGCTATATAATCAATGTTAATATTATTATGTAGGTAGTTAGGTACCTACCTACATCTGCATGTATATACTGAGCGAAGCCGCTGGCGAAAGCCTGGGACGACGATGAATTTGTCGCGCATTTTGAACCATTTATGTTCAAATGTTGACACACAACTTGACCCAATTTGTCGTCGAAACTTAAACCTTCCCTTGTGAATGCACAATAATGTATGACACAGTTTACCGGTGTATTCACCGCGTCGTCTGTGTTGACTTTTATTTTGACCTATAGACGACGGAAATAGGAATCCCCGGACATAAAGCAGGGTTTTACTGTGCTTTTATTAATATATTAGTTCAAGGGCGAAATCTCGCTGTATAGATAGGGGTGGAGTGCTGCAGGCAGAGAAGTAATAACATTGATTATATATCATATTACATTCCCCAACGTCGTACTACGATTTGGCAACTATTCAATTATATTCAAGTACACAGGTTTTCTTGGGCGCTAATGGGCTCTGTTTGAGTTGACCTCGAAGACCCGTTCGTTCAGGGTCGGTCATACTCACGGGTCACCACACATCCGGCGGCCTCCACGCAGAAGGGAGAATTAGGGTAGGACGCTGGCGGTTTGCGCACCGTTCGGCGTCAACCAATCGATTGTGCACTCCGACTAACAGCCGAGGGAGTCTGGGGACAATAATGTTTCCTATAGAGCGGGGGTGGTTGTTAAGCTTATGGCAACTGCTCTTGAAACGACCGACAGATAGATTCGGTTGACACCGAATCACCGCTTTATAAGGAAGACGACCGCGCAAGCGACCTCGATCCTGAAACCAGTCAGGAGGTATCCTGAAGGTTAAATTAATGGAAGTAGACTATTAAACAAAGACAATTCTTTTATTTATAAATGGTTTAATGCTGGTTTAATGCTACTATATAAAACGTCGTACTACGTCGCGCATTTTGAACCATTTATGTTCAAATGTTGACACACAACTTGACCCAATTTGTCGTCGAAACTTAAACCTTCCCTTGTGAATACACAATAATGTATGGCACAGTTTACCGGTCTTTTCACCGCGTCGTCTGTGTTGACTTTTATTTTGAACTATAGACGACGGAAATAGGCATCCCCGGATATAAGGTATTTTTCAGACTGACAGACGCGTTAACATATCAATGACCTAGTTTTTAGATTAATGAATAATTTGTACCTACCTTGCTAATTACTATTAGTTAACTTTTAATATTATTAGATACTTTATTTTATTATTGTAATTGTGACGCTTAGCTTAGTACGGGCTGTACCGCGAAGCTCTACTCTACAGTCCTCGTAAAGCAGTCTAAACTCCGCGTACACCGTTGCAATCTTGATGATAGGGTGGATCAGCAGCACTCCTTACACTTGCCACAGTATCGTCGAGAAATGAACTACAGTTTGTTTCCTGAATCCTTTGAGTGTCGCTCTGCTCTGTTCTTGACCGAATAAAACGCAGGTTTGGTGAAGCGTCCTTTAATCTCCCCTTGACCTACGCAATATAATCAACGCGCACACTGAGCCGCTCTTCGTTAAACACTAAATTCAAAATCTATCCTAGCCGCATCCTGCCCGTTGACCTAATTAGGGATAACGCTTTCACTATCTCCTCGTATCGTACGTTAAACTTATTTACATATCTTAAATATATATACAATACATTCTTCATTAAATGGACGTAAGGTCTCTTCCTAATTACCATTACACTATGATTAATTAATCTAACAAGATGTTACATACTAGCATTGATTTTATAAAATCAATGATACTAGGAACGCTGTTTATAGTCTAAAACACGTAAGGTGAGTCTACCTTAGCCCATATTTGCTCTCCCTTCGTCATTTCGACCGTTCGTGTAATTCGACACTCCCTCGCTTGCCAGAGATGACCTTCCTTCTACGAAGTGAGGCAATTATACATTCCTAGCCCCCTGTATTGTATGATATTTTGCGGCACACGGGCCTAGGCCTAGTTAGGCGGCGTTGATCTGAAGAATTACTGGGCTGCGATACTCTCTTTTTTGCTACTATTTACAATGGAGCCTCTACTCTAACAATGTACTGCAGTTAATAAAAATGCGCTTTTCTTTAAATAAATAATTAAATAAATTCCGTAATTCTTTTTGTTTAGATATACAAATTGAAATTGCCATTTTTAAATGCTGCTGAAATACTTCAATATGCCCGTAAATTCAGTAAAATGTTACTGATTATACCGACTGAATATCTGTAAGTAATCAAAAACTCAGGTTTATAAATATTTTTAATTAATTAACTTGGCACAGCCCTGTTTCGGATGCGGTGAGCAACATCAGTACATACATATTATATCGTCTCTAAATGCCATGCCGACAGGCGAGAGACAGTAATAATGGCATAGGCTTCCCAGTAGTCGAGCAGCCTTTGAAGCGTTTCAAGCAACACAAGTAAAACAGATCATTCGGAAGCAATTTATCATACTGTGACGTGCTATTACTGCCATTTAAAAAAATATGAACGTGTTTTTATATCGACGAAGTGAATAATAGTGAGGTGACTAATCGACAATGGTTTTATAGCCTTTTTTCTTATTGTTTTTATCGTAACAGTGTCTTTTTATACTTTATTCTCTTTTTTCACTGTGGAATAGTGGTTAGGTCGCCTGGTCTTACATTGTAAAGTTTCGGGTTTGATTTCCGGTTGGGTCACCATTATCCGTTGGGATAAAATTAACGGAATTGCATTTGAATTCTGTCGATCCAATGCAATAACAAAACACACACTTACTTACTCGTACGTGTTACACGCACACATACATATAAATAATTCATATATTTGGTTGTAAAGATTATCGTATGATAAATATATGATAATATACCCGCCCATTGGGAAATTTCACAATAAAGAGAATATTTTTCTCTTTTTATTCTACATCGTTTCTTTTACTCTGTAAATAGGGTGAGAGAAAATTGATATAGAAGAGCCACTTTACCCCCATGCAAGCCCTAAAACATCATGAAATGAAATCATTTTTTATTGCCTCGAAATAGTTACATAATTGTGTAGACATATTTAATTGGTATTACCATTAAAAATATATGCAAGGGATATTATTAAATTATTCATTCTAATACCAACCAAAAGAAGAAAGTATCTAAATTACGTAGGTATGATTTGTAGAATTAAATCAAGCCTCACAAATGAATTTGATGAGAGTAAACCAAAATAATAATTGGTTTTGTCAGATGGATAAAATACATATAAGTATTAAAGAATCCAGCGAACAATATTTAAAAATATCCATCATAAAAATTGATTATAGTTGTAATTATATTATGCCTTATATTTTTGGTAACAATATAAGGCAAATAGTACATACAAATATAATACATTTATAATTATATTATACCTTATATTTTGATTATGCGATAGGTTGTTTTGGTGCTTCCGGATGTTATAACCCCTTGCGAACACAATTTGTATATGTATTGTCACGATTTTTAGTTATTTAAAAAAATATGGTTGATAAAAATGAATCATTTAAATGTAGTAAAAGGGTTGGTTCACATTCGTGAAATAATAGGAGGCGTGTGCACACAATTTGGAAAAAGCCACCGCCGTGGATCCACAGAAGAATGTAAGTCCTAATTTCTTATTATTAAACTAGCCCATTCACTTTAGTCGTCGACTGACATGTGGTTTGTGTCCAGCCGGTTATTAAAGTCATCAACGCCTGCACTTGCAGACTATCTTTGCGCTCTGTTTATTCCATGTACCTACACCAGAAGGCGTATTTCCGGACCAATTAAAATTGGCGAAAACGATATATTTCATTATGATATTTCGTTATAAATTTTAAATACATTTCCAAGAAAATTTAACCTAATTTTAAGCAAGTGATAACTGCTTCATCTGTGTAGTCACAGTTGCAGACAATGTTATCGAGACAAATGGCTAAAATGGAAGTGATTGGCGTTGGTACTAGAAATCTAAACAAGAAAATATATTTAAAAAAATATAAAAAACACGACAGCTATTACAGAAAGTGAACTGTTCTATTTTTATTACGGTTTTTTTGATGAAATATTTGTACTTTATGTATTTATATAGTATAGTTCCGGAATGTACTCAACCAGACCTTTCATTTGCCACCCAACGCGATATATTTATGTTAATTTATTGACTTGGACATTTAGACAAATACTTACCTAATATTTAGACAGTTGAGTTAGTACTTACTTAATATTTGGACACAGAGGTTACAAGTAAAAAAAAATAAAAGAAATAAAAAACACTACATACTGCCGTTACAAAAAGTGAACTACGTTATTTATAATTATTTTTATTACTTTTTTTATGAAGTATTTATGACTTATGTATTTATCCATATATATATATATATATATATATATGGATATAATATATATATATATATATATATATATATATATATATATATATATATATATATATATATATATATATATATATATATATATATATATATATATATATATATATATATATATATATATATATATATATATATATATATATATATATATATATATATATATATATACTTATATATATATATATATATATATATATATATATACTAGCAGACCCGGCCACGCGTTGCTGTGGCTAAGGTTTTTGTTATATTACATTGTAAAAAACTATTTAAGAGGAACGGTAGGAGAACATTATTCATGGGGACCACCATGCTTTTTTACATAGATGCCATTTGTAAAAAAATATGGCGACCTCCATGACAGATTTTCTACTACCGTAACCCTTAATACAATGAAATTATTATTTACGAACAAAGACGGAAACGGTAATTCTGGTATAAAAATCTACTGGATTGGGATTTGAAGGGGAAGGACTTTGAACACAATTGATAAAAATTGTCGTGCAGTTGATATTAAGCAAAAATATGATTTTGATGACCAAACGCGTACTGTTGCATAATTGAGGTGGATTCAAATTACGTAGCAGAATAATAGGGGAACCAATCTTTAATCGAAGACTATGTGGTGGCATTCCAGGTATATCTAGTGAATTTAAAAATTCAATTGGAAAATTTACACTTTTATTTTCATCAACAACAGTATCGATTGATTTAAAAGACATCAGATCGCCTGGTAACAACTGTTGTACCTATCTGGAAGTTAATTTCGTCAACATCAACATTTTCGGCTGCCAAAATCGCCCGATGACTGAGCCAGTTATGATTCAAGTAATTATTCTGTATATCCGGAAAAATACTCTGAATAAATTCATTTTTTTTCTGAAGAACAGTGTAGAAATTGTCTGGCAGTTTAATGAATTGCGTATTTGGTTGCAGTTCTATTTTACCGTTCCCAATGTCTAGGTTATTTTGTTCGGAAAATATTTGTGCTGATGGATCATTTTGCAATCGTACGCGTATGTTTATGGTCAATCGAAGTATTTCAACGATTCGCCGTAAGAATGATTGTTTCAAACATGCACTAAACTCATTCGCGAAAGTAGAGCGAGGTATAACCGGTAAGGTCTGTCGGAAATCACCAGACAAAAGTAAGATAGCACCACCGAAAAGTTTATTATTGCCGTTTAAATCTTGCATAGTTCTATGCAATGCTTCAAGTGAATATTTGTGAGCCATTGTGCACTCATCTCAAATTATTATTGAACTCTTCCGCAACACTGCAGCTATTCCACTATTTTTTTTTATTTTACATATTGCATTTGGTTTATTATGAATGTCCAATGGCAGCTTGAATGTTGAATGTGCCGTTCGCTCACCATCTACCAAAGTAGCCGCAAAGCCTGACGATGCAACTACTAATGCGATTTTCTGTTGCGACCGTATTTTGGCAAGAATCAACGATATTAAAAATGTCTTACCGGTTCCACCTGGTGCGCCCAACAAAAACAAACCGCCTTGTTCAGCAGCAACAGCCAGCATAATCCGATCATAAATATATTTTTTTCTGCAGTCAGTAATGGCTCACTGTTTATGATAATTGTTGCTAAATTACCATGCTCATATTGTTTTTCTCATTGTAAATCGGTGGATGGGAGATCAGGTGTTGGCATACCATAATGATTAAGTGGTACATTGTAGCTTAGCTGCTAGAATTGTAGCTTATATGACACGTTTGTAGGTTTAACATAGCAGCGCCATCTATTGATTACTTACTCAATCCAGTCAACAGATATCGCCATCTGTTAAAATCGTTTGGAGCTAACAGTTAATTGTGAATGTCAAATAATAGCCAAATAATTTGCAATAAAATAATATTGCGACTATAAATGAAGATGTAAGCTATCCTATCTTTCAAGTTGGATCAAACTGCACATTGTGTTCAAATTTGATTCAAATCGGTTAAGTAGTTTAGGAGTCCATCGCGGACAAACAACGTGACACGTAATTTATATATATTAAGATATATATATATATATATATATATATATATATATATATATATATATATATATATATATATATATATATATATATATATATATATATATATATATATATATATATATATATATATATATATATATATATATATATATATATATATATATATATATATATATATATATATATATTATACATGTATATTTTCGGAATATACTCAATCAGACCTTTCATTTCAGACTAAACACGATATATTTATTTTAATTTATTGACATTTAGACAACTATTGGATATTTTGACATTTAGACAACTACGTACTTAATATTCAGACAGTTAAGGTACTCTATGACACTCGGACTGACATATTAATTCTAGCAATACCACACACTTTAAATCGGTTCAAGCGTTTAGAAGTTGGTGTGGAATAAAGAAACGGAAAACATACATAGATGAACCTTGAACACATTACACTTTCTTTTTGTCGCGCAGTCGTGTAAAAATAGGTTAAGTAATTGGAATAGCTCCAGTATTGGATGGATGGTTCTTGGATGGGTTCTGCCACGTGAGTACTGACACGTGATGTTATAAAAGCCGACCGCCGCTAAGATAATTAATCGCCGTTAGACATTAATGTAAGCCGTTACCATAAACGGAATAAAGTTATGAAATAAACAAATACTTAAGCCAATGCTGTTAGACATGCTGTATGTCGATATTTTCTATCTCCAGTACTAGTAATTTGCATGAAAAGCTTGGATATTTTTTATGAACAAATTTTAGTTTAAACCGCTTGGTCCTTTGTCTCTTGAGTATTAAACTTTATGACAGAATCGGACGTGTATTTGACCGTGACAGCGATTCTTATTTTACCCACTAGCCTAGAAGGCCATATTTAGGATGCTCGAATGAATGGTGTATGACGAGGAAAAATAATGTTTTTAACTACAATGCTCTTGGTGGAGGTCAAGAACATGGAGACATTAGCTTCTGATTTAGCGAAGTTAGATTTTACGTCATTATTTTGGGAATCTTTATTATACCTATAAATTGATTTGCTAGGTCGGAGCCTACATTATGCTAGATTTACACGGGTTTAATACTTGTCACTTAATAGTACTTGTCGCTAACCTGCTTTGTGATAGTGAGAAATAACCGTTTACACATTGGTATTAGCAGAAGTTATTAGTGGCGCGACATCCGTTCTGGATGGAACCCCAACGCCGTCCTATTTTTCATATGATTTAAATTCCTGGATGAATTTTATAGTTTTTACGGAATTCCACCTTTCTGCTTCTATCACATCACAAAATAAACTTAGCAAATGTCACGTAAACAGTGACAAACGTGTGTTCGCTTGCCATTTCAATTTGTCACTAACCGCGGTTGTTCACACGAGTCAGCAAGCGACCAGTCTTTAGAATTTTTTGTTGGGGGTAGTCGCTTGTCGTTTAGTAAATAGGATCGGCTCCTATTCACTAGCACTGGCATTTTCACTAATACTAAGCACTAACATGGCGAATCAGCATGTTTACATGCAAGCTATTAGTGCCAATGACAAGTACTAGTACTGATTAGCTACTAAGCCCGTGTAATCTAGCATTACAGAAATATATATTTGTGTTATTCAAAAGCTTAAGTGCATTAAATTTATCTCACCTAACGTTAGTGACTCTGACATTAATATTGTTATGGACGGTGAAATACTAAAGTTTGTAAATTCTACAAAATTTCTAGGAATTACAATAGACAATAAACTTCAATATCCTCATATTGAATTATTAGCTGGAAGACTTAGCTCGGCAGCATTTGCGGTACGTCAAGGCAACTAACTGATGAAGCTACTGCCAGAACTGTCTATTTCAGCTACTGCCATAGTATAATGTCGTATGGGATTTTGCTCTGGGGCCGCGCAGCCGATATGCAAACGATATTTACTTTGCAGAAAAGAGCCATACGAACCATTTATTGTTTAAACTCCCGAGCATCGCTAAAAGAGAAATTTAAAGAGATCAATATTCTGACGGTTTATAGTCAGTATATATTCGATAACATAATGTATGTTCGTAAAAACTTGCCCAGGTTCCGTAGGTTGGGTGACATTCACAACAGGTACACCAGGTTCAAAAATAAACTAGCCATTACGGGCTCTAGGTTAGAAAAATTGAGTAAATCTTTCATTGGAGACGGTGTTCGCTTTTATAACACTTTGCCTGAGGAACTAACCCTTTTACCAGACACTAAATTTAGAAAAATTGTTAAAGATACTTTGTGCTCTAAAGGCTATTATAAAATTGAAGATTTTTTAAGCGATACATTGGTCTGGTCAAGTCGTTGTTGTGTAACATAGCTATGAAAACAATTTGTAAAGTATTATTATTATTATTATTATTACGTAAAGCCATTGATTATATAGTGTAGTAATCAATGGTAAAGCCTACAAGTAAGGCTGTAGGCTTCGGAAAGTACTGTAAGTCTACTTCTAATAAAAATCTATCTATCTATCTATCTATGGGTATTATATTATAGTATCAACATTTCAATATCAATCCCTATTTCACTGAGGGAATTGAATTTATTGTTTATCGATAATAACAGTTGGATATTAAAATGCCATTACAAAAATTGTCATAACTTTGTGTTGTTTCTCTATTTTTAAGTAGGTACACAGAATAATTATTGATGTCGGCAATTATAATTATCATTAAAATTTATTAAAGAGTGCCTCCGGTGTCGGCGCCGTACATCAACCAATTTGACACGGCTGCTGGTATTTAAAAAAGTAATTTTCAACCAGTGGGTCGCGACCCCCTGGGAGTCAAGGGACCCCCGGGGGTAGCAGGCTATCTAAAAATAAAAATTGTAAATATTACAAAATCTATACGTAATATTCAACTATTTACAGCTTCGGAAGAGACACATTTTTATTATGTGTGTTGCTTATTGCTTTTACCAAACTTTATGTTGATCTAAGATGAAAACAGTACATATTCGAAAGTAAAAAACAGTTAAAATTAATGTGGTTTTTACGAAAACTTTGTTTATTGGATGCTTACAGCTGTGCGAAAACTGAGTAAGGAGGGGCGCGAAAGAGTTTTATTTTTTTACCAAAAACGGGGTCGCGATCTAAAAAAAATATGTGTGGCACTCGGGGACTGCCGCGGTAAAGCTATTGCATAGCATTTTTACAACTTATGCAATTATAATTATTTAATTTTTTTCTGATATCAGATAACTGCGCTCTATCGGAAAACGTTGAAATTATTCCGAATCATTTGCGGCTGCGGTAGCAAATGATTCAGAATAATTTAAACGTCTTCCGATTATGCGCCGCGCACGAATTTTTTATTCGATAAAGCAAAAAAACCGGATTATTCGAAAAAATTCGTAGATAAAAAGATAGATAATTAAATTATCTTTAAAATGGTGCAGGTTTCATAATAATACGCCAGATAGTATTTGCGTAGTAGTCGTTTTTGTGTTCGGTTAGACCTAATTTCACAAATTAATTACACTATGTAATATAAACAAAATCTAAAATATTCAAATCTAAGAATATCAGGAAAATGTTCTTGTTTAACATATATTTTTTTCGAATCGTAAGCAGTACTCGTTTAGACGTAATTATCAGTTTAAAATCATTAATTTTCGTTAAGAAATTTCTTCATTCGGTCGCCGCGCTGGCCTAGGCCCGCGATAAAAGCTATGCAATAGCTTAAAAGGTTGTAAATCGCCGATTTAGAGTACCGCCGCCGCGGCCGGCTGGAGCAACGATATTTAAAAGGAAGATACCTAGGAACTTTATAGAATTACTTAACTCTAGAGTCCTATTACTGACAGTTATATTTAATGGTATAGCACAGTGGCGTGCCCAGGGCTGGTGAATGGGGCAAGCCCGACATACCTATTTGTGTTTTTTTACGCTTTTTATAGTAAAAGAAAGTGGTGCCTCTTTACTCTTCAATCTTCAGTTTGAAATTTACTGCTTGTGTCGTAGATGCTACTGCTAGACACAATTTATCATACACTTATCAGCAGCATATGTTTGAGCGAGTAAAATTCCTGCAACCACAAATCAATTGAAATTATACAATTAAAAATCTGCGCTGTCACTTGTTCGAAAGAAACGGAACTAAATACGGAAAACGCTCGCATTCTATTTTCATAACGCAAGCCTGGCTTAATCGTCATTACAAAAGTCGTATAGATACATATATATATATTTTTTATTTTTTTTTATTATTTTATAAAGAAAAAATATTTGTAATTTCAAAAACATTATTCACAAAGTCTGCCTAACTAGGCCGAAGCCCGTACCAAGGTAGACTCGACTAGGTCACTTGTACATTTTATATTGTGCGCACACTTATTAAAGTATTATTACCGAGAAAAACAAAAATTAAAAAATAAATGAAATATAGTAAATCTAATAACTCTAATAAATACTTAGCATAAATTTCAAGAGTTATTCTAATGATAACTAATACCTAAATTATAATCATGTTAAAAAAAAAAGTAATAATGAAATCGAAATATATCCAGTAAAAAAATTGTTAAAATAATTATAATAATAAAATACAATAAAATTATAATTGCAGTGATAATCAGTAAGTAGAGAAAAATAACAGGGTAATAATTTGAAAAATAAAAAGAAATAATTAAAATAAAATTGTTTAAAATAAAATAATTATATTGTTTTGCGTAATTTACCACAGGTTTGAATAAGAGGACCACTGATTTTGAAAGCCCCCTATGCAAGCCAATGTATGCGAGGGAGATGACTAGCTGAACTCAGCTTGGTAAGATTGCAGCGAATTGTCGCTCTGTTGATAAGCTGTTTTGTGACATGAAGCGATCTGTGCCCGCTAGATAGCAATAGACGGTCGCACATTCATTCATTAGCTTACCGATCTTTCAAAGGGGCTTTTCGGCTTGTATGAAGGAACCGCCACTGGTATAGCAGACGATTTGTATTTTGAAGTGCATAGTTACGTTTTTTTGCAGTAAGCAAGAGATTATTCTTTGTGAACCATTAAATTGCTAGGTTTAACGCATGATTGGCATTTGTCATTAGGTCGTTAAGATTGTCATCGTGATAAAGGAAACTTCCTGTCCTACCTAAAGTACGCCTAACGCAAACACAAAAGTTCTTTAGATATTTGAGCTTCAAGCTCTTTAACCAGCTACCACTCTCCACAAGAAAGATGGAAATAAAGGCGTTTCATAGGCACACATGCTTTCTATAAGCATGCTTGTCAAGCTTCACGTCGTGGGCGGGGAGAAGATCGTAAACCGTAGGAAATATGTTTTTTTTAATTTTAATATTTACCAAAAATGCCTATCTTTGTAGTTTTATACCAGGGTCATTACATTTATTAATCAATTACGTCTAATTAACGTGACTCCCTGGTATAAACTACAAAAATAGGCATTTTTGGTAAATATAAAAAAAATATTTTCATATTTCTTGCGGTTTACGATCCCCTCCCAGCCCGCGACGCGAAGCTTGACAAGCATGCTTGATCGTCTAGAGAACCCCTAACGGAAGTCGTGTTTTTTATTCCTTTTATTATGTTTACTTGTTACCTCTGTATCGCCTTTGCGCTCGAAAAAGATCGTTAAATTGGTTATAAAATACGCCGTTGACTTTACACGGCCCCTTAAAAAAAGATTTTTAATTGTTGCAGATGCTGATATATGTGGGACAAGCGCCTTGGAATCCGGGATCGGAGCACCGGTTCCAGGTTCATCTCAAGCCGATCATGAATCATCAGATTTCCAGGTATTTCATATTACATTATTAAAAGTTGTTCCCGTAAACTCATGCTATTTCTTAGAAATCCACGCTCTTTACATCAGTGGGTTTTGGGGCAAATCTATAGAACTTCAAGGGCTCTATCTATAGGAGTTGTCATGTTTACTAACAAAATCCTAATATTCTGAAAAAAATTGCAAATCGAGGAGACCGGTTTCACAAAAAAAAGAGGTCATTATGACGACCAAATTTTTATCTATCTATTGATTTTATTCTATTTATTTAATGCCAATATCTTATGTAGGTTAATGTAAGTACTTGCTCAACAATCTACTAATAAAAATAGCAATATCCTTTCGTCAATATATTTCCTACCGATATATTTAAGAAAAGGCAGAAAAGAAATAAAGATCAAAAATAAAAGTGCAAAATTAAAATACAATAATAATAATAATAATAATAATAAAAACTCTTTATTTTAAATAAAAAGCTTATTGCCTTACAGTAATGTCTATCAGTTAACCTATAACTTGAGTTTATAACATATTTAGTACGTTAGCTACGAAAAAGAACAATAAAAAATACAAGTGATATATAGAAACAAACAGAAACTAGAAAGAAACAGATAATAAAAAAAAGTTAACAAATGACTAAAATTAAAAAAGAATAGGAATAAGAATAAGAATAATTTATTTTCAAAAACCCGATCTGGGTTTAGAAATTACATATATAGTGGTATTTCTACAAATAAAATTACATTTCAAATTACTCATAAAATTAAAAAGTTTATAAAAAACTAATAATTGAAAAAAAAACATAGAAATTCAAAAATTCAATAACAAAGACATGTAAAACTATTTCTAACCTTACTTAGTCGCACTTTGTGTTATCCCTTGATAAATGCGAAAACGGGAAGCCCTTTTCAAAGTCTGAACTGGAATAATCGGTACCTGCAGCAAAGAGTACCTACGTTGTTTTGGCGGGCGTCGACCGTCGAAAACAAGGAGATCGATAGGCAATAGCTGGATTGGAAAACGGTAATATAAGCCGGGGAAACTAATTATTGCGCACATAACCATTGCACTAGGGGCTGCAATTACTGGAACAATTCCGATTGATTGATTATATGCGGTACTTGTGATATCCTACCCGACGCTGCTTCCTTTACCTTCCTACTCTTCCCCCAACCACGCCCCCCCTTTCCCCCAAGTAGCCTATATTACTCATTGTTTCTTTAGCTATCTCTATTTTTTTTAAATGTAATCGTTTCATCGGTCCTTTTTTAACTTCCACTTTCGCATATATATATATATATATATATATATATATATATATATATATATATATATATATATATATATATATATATATATATATATATATATATATATATATATATATATATATATATATATATATATATATATATATATATATATATATATATATATATATATATATATATATATATATATATATATATATATATATATATATATATATATATATATATATATACATATA